>OX359245.1:3937807-4366205 GCA_947179485.1 Allacma fusca | reverse complement strand
AGACTGAACTAGGCAATTTATTAATCTGACAAGGAAATAGGCAATTATATGCACATTTTTAGGAAAAAGGAAATCAGCAGAAGTCCGGTTTAGGAACGGTATTAGGAAGGACAATCGAGATTACATTGTAGAGGTAAGGTTTCAGTCGAGGAAAACCAGTTGCCCATCTTTGAACCTAATGTACATATTATTGAAGTTGAGTAACGGAGAAGGGAAAAAGATTCGAAGGAGGCCAAAAGAGTACTTTTTATATGTCCAAAATAGGTTAGGTATTTATTTACAACAAACTACAAGCCTAAGCTCAAACCCAAGATTCACTTACTACCAAAGATTAGCTTTTAAATAATAATCCCAATATTAGATTTAGGAACAATAATCAAAGAATAGATGTTAAGATCAGCCAAAGATTCACACAATGCTCACAACAACGAAGCCAAAGATCGAATACCAAAGAATAATATTATGTCATCGTAAGTAGTATGTAGTGTAGTATATTTCATAGTAGGTAAGTTCATTTCTAGTCCTTAGTTTAGTCATTAGGGCAGGGAAGATGAAAAGGAGAAGAAGATGGAAATAAAGGAGGGAAGTGAGGAGATTGGTCAAGGTTTTAGGATTTGGAGAGGGAGAGGACGGGATTGGGTGTTGGGGTGGCTTGTGGTATGGTAACTGGTTCAACGCGGAGCGCGATACTCTTTTCAATAATGTTGGCGCGCTAAAACCTATTGAGTGTATAAATTGCTCCTAGCAAATTTTCCGGTAAGCTCGCAATACATGAATGATATTTTATGTCTGGTCCGACATTTTGGAACAGATTTATTGGTCTGGCATGAATTTGGAACGACATTCAAAGCAAAAGTTTCGAAATGTCCAAACGTTTGATCTAGGTCAAGATTTTGGCCTGGATCAATCTGGCAAGGGGAGGTCAATATGTTCGGCATACGTAGCGGGAAATAATATTCCAAATTTACTAATAGTAAAGAACGTTGGATACAAAAATATCCTCTAATTTGTTGATGGGCAGCGTTGCGTTAAATACCTAAGTTACTATTTGAATAATCACGCTATCACACAATTTCAACCCTGAAAGTATTGCAATACTGGCATAAAATCGTTTGAATAAGTTCAAAATCATTATCAAGGATGAAAACGGTAGCTTTAAAAAATCTAATTCGGACTGCAGTATGACCCACTACTTTCACTACTCAATTTTGGTAGTTACCTTGATGAGCCGATCTTCACATGCATGAATATACATACCAGGATGGAAAAGATATTTATCATTTCAGTAAACATTTTTGTTTAAAGAGATAGTTTGTTGCGAGTTTTTTAAATGCAACTAACAGCAGTTTGTGGAGGATTTTAAAAAAACGAAGCTTCATAGGAGTTTTGACATCAAAAAGTTAAGAAAAGTTTGATTTGATTCTTGAAAGTGGGGGACAGCAGTATAGGCTGTCCCTCCCTGACATTTTTTGGGAGGGACAATGTCCCTCCTGTCCCCCCTTATTCCGGAGTGCCTGCTTAGTGATATATTTACCACAACTTAAATATTTCTGTGGCTGAAAGCTCCTTGTGTAGACGAGTCAAATTTCGGTAATCTTAAGAAAGATCTTGTAAATAAGGAGAGCTGGCAAAGTACTGAATTTTATATGCGTAGGATCTTATAGCTAACCATAAATACTAATTTTTTCACAATGTTAGGTCATTCCTAAGAGGCAATCTTCTCTGTGGAATCAAACTATGGATATGCATTTGTGAATTTATATAATTGCATTGGAGTTTTCCACTATATCAATCATAAGTGTCACCAGAACATCTATGTATGTACAATCATTACGAGAGGTAAGGTTTTGCTCATTTTATTGTCAGGGTTACTTCAATATATAGTTCTGAACATGCAGGTAAATATAGCGCTCTTTGCACTTCAGAACAAAATCGTAAAATATTTTAATTATATATTCCTGGTTTGAAGGCTGCTGTAAAACTGGATATTACTTTAGTAATAAACTTGGGATTAAATTATTTGTACATTTCGAGTAAGCACTCAAAAACATACTATGTAACCTGCGAGTAAGTAACAATGACACACAAATTGTGTATTTGTAAATGCTACTTATTGCATTAAAGAAATATTAATGGCCAATGGTGACGGGTGACAATCAATTCATCCTTCACAAAGAGTGTATTTCCGGGATAAAAAATGTGGATATTATTACCACAATAAAAATATCTAGTATATAATAACATCTGCAGGTGTTGTAATGAAATAAAATCTAGGTAGAACAAAATTAGTATGTGTACATTTTCCTATATTAAAACTAGCCAAAAATGACGACATTTTAATATTGAGTTCAATTTCTTCATTAAGCTACTCTACAAATTGTTTCTGCATGGAACACATAATGTTTCTTTTCAGATAAAAGCAACCGGAAAGAGTTTGAATTCAGCATTAGGCTGCACTCTTTAATTACGATCAGTCATAATCTCCCATTATTTTGGCTTGCAGCAATCATCAACTAAATCATGAAGATTTTCGTTGTCGCCTATCTTTCGGCGTTGATTTTTACAGGTACAGTGTATTGCATAAATTAGTTTGCAATAACCCTTGCATAGATTTAAAATCGCATACATGTTGTTTTGAAACAAGAATAATAATTGCTAAAATATTCTATTTTATTATCTATGTTATTACATTTGACTTTAGCGTTTTCCCTTTCGAAGTTTCTTTTTGTTTCAGCCATCTCAGATCCGACTCCAAACGGAGCTTATTATCCGGAAAGGGGTTCAAAAGGTCGAGTGACCCCAGCACAGTTAAAGCAAGCAGCCCCACTAATTGTAGGAGGTAGACCAGCTGTTTCAAACGAATTTCCCTACCAAATCTCTATTCAAGTCATAGATGTAGGTTTTTTTCCCACTCGCACTCACACTCGCACTTCCATAAAGAAAAATCCACCACTCCTACTCGTGCCCACTCATAGTCTGTCTGAGAATGTAAAACTCCTACTCCTACTCTCAGCGCTAACTTCAAATCTCACCACTCCTACTCACCACTCGTGAGTTACTCAATGTTTTCATCGAAATATTTGCAAATATTAAGACAAGTTTTCCTTATCATTAAAAAAGCGAATATTAAGCAAAAAATGCATGACTTGTACATACATAAGTCGGCATTCCATACAATTGTTTGTATGATATTATGAAATATTTGGCAATAACCGCCAATCTTTTAATCGTGGCAACGCTAGCTTTATGCGGTTAATACAATGGTACGAGAAATAGCTAGTAGCAAAGCATGCTACTCCTACTCCTACTCTTTTTCTATGCTACGATTTATACCACTCCAACTCACGACTTTTTTGGCGCCTTCACTCCTACTCTTTGCCTTGCTACTCTCCTGTGAGTGTGAGTAGGAGTGTGTTGAGTGCACTCGTCACTCGCGAGTAGCCTCCATGTATGATTCAAGTCTTATACGAAGAGCAGTGGCGCCACGTTTGCAGGGGCGTAGTCATTACTGAGGACAAAGTGCTCACGGCTGCGCATTGCATTTATCCATCAAAACCTGATTACCTCCGGGTAGTTGCCGGAGAACACAACCTGACTAAAATCGAAGGAATGGAGCAAGTTTCTGGAATTGATGCTGCCATCTTCCATCCAAAATACGATCGGTAAGAATAATTTTGTCAGTGAATTATAGAATCTGGTCCTGCTAGCTCTGTCATTTCTTTGTGGATTTAAACAGCGTGAGTTTTTATTTTATTCATTGTACAGACGTACTATGGACTATGACTATGGAGTGCTACGACTCTCACACAAATTAACATTCAACAATTATGTGAGAGCGATTCCTATGGCAGCTGAGGACTTTCAGTGGTCTGGGAAGTGTGACACTAATGGATGGGGAAACATCCTTAGTGACGGGAGCTGGCTCATACCGGATATTTTATACTGCTGAACTGCCAATTGTTCCTCACCCTATTTGCTCAAATTTGTTTGAATGATTTGGGACTGTTATGGAGAGAATGATTTGTGCCGGTGATGCAGGGCTGGGTGGCTATCTTGTTAGCTCTCGGAATAAATTTTTACAATTTAATTTTTTCCCCTTTCAAGTTACATTCAATTATTAGAACTAATTTTTGGTTGATTGTTTGAAGGGTGACAGTGGCGGACCTCTAGTCTGCAATGGAAACCTTACAGGAATTTTGTCTTGGGGCGAGTTTGGATGCGCTGAAGGTCAATTGCCAACCGTATTTGCCAGCGTCGGGGCTGAACGAGCTTGGATTGATTCACAGTGAAAGGTTTCAAATATATATATATATATATATATGAAACCTTTCACTGTGAATCAATCCAAGCTCGTTCGGCTATTGCCGATTTGGAATTTACAATAGCTTACTAATTAATTTTATTAGCATGTAAGTTTCTCCGTTATTGATTCTGTTTTCATCTTTTTGGTGATGGTATGTGTTTTTAGTATATTTTAATTAGTAAAAACGGGTTTGATTTGGTAATGGGAAATTCAGATTAATTTTTTGAAAAGGCTATAGCGTATACGCATTTTTGAATGGCATGGCCTTTGGAGATGATTCCAGTGTACATTAAGTAAATCCTTTAACCATGAAATAAATACACTTGTATTAATATTGCATTCATGATTTCTTGCGATGCTGATTGTGCTCCATTGAGAGAGTAGCATTGTGTAATGTATCCATGAAAAAAAAAGTTAAATAATTACATATTACTCAGCATAATACTGTACAGTTCCCATAAAGTTCATACAGAAGCACATCCTGCCACTGAATGAAGAAAACACTAATCACTGTAATTTCTAAAAGTGAATGAACATACATAGATAATCACGCCATGAGTCAACAGTAAAATTTAATTCGTGTCAGGGAAGATCAAATAATTAAATGCACTGGTGTTCATGTACAACAACATTCACGCATTTTCTTTCCTATTTTACCTCAGAACCCAATGTCCTCATTTATATTTTTAGAACCTTATCGCTAAAAGAAGATTAGAGATCAATGCCTAATTGTATTTTCCAGAAAGCTTCGCTTCCCTCCTTGCAATCTTTGTATGGTAATTCGAAGGTGCAACTTTGTCCTAGCCATACATTTTATGCACCAGTCTCTATCTCTTCCAGCTGCAGCAAACTGCTCTGCCCAAGCTTTGTACTATTTGAACCGCGTTTATTTATTAAATTATTGTTTACTATTTCAAAGTTAAACTCCGCTCTCAACCTTTTACCATTTACTCGGTCATTTTCACAATTACGCGTAATAACATTCTGTGCTCAACAACAGAGTTAACAACCAGTCTCATTAAAAGTCTGTACGCAATTCCTGGACACTGGAGTTCTTTTTTATGACCCGTAGAGACTTGACATACAATGTCAAATGTTTCTGAACCAGATGATAATAATAGCTGCATGAAGCAAGTTTTTTATTCCTCTAGAATATTATCCATAAATATTAACTACATGTAGAGTAGCTTTATAAACCCGGAAGGGGAACTTTGGCCAGGGCATATTGAAAATGTCAACACTCAATGTATTGTTATTTTTGGAAGAGGAAATATATAAACGGAGCTCAAAAAATCTTTCTTCATATTTTTCAACGGTGTCCACAAAATAATTTTTATTATGACAATTATTATATTTATTACTTTTTAATTATGTGCATAACGAGACTCTTAAGAATGATTTGACTTCTTTTCTAATATTCTTCCCGACCCTGTCTGAATTTTTGTTAACGATTGTACAATCTATACATTTTTGCTCCCTTATTGTGCCGACGTATATTGTGAGGACAATGCCTTATTTTTTGTTCGAGGTCACTACTGAATGTCAAAGCAGTCCTTGCCTAAATCTCATAATCTAGTTTTACTGCACATAAGAAAGTATTAACTATCTGTACAACTAGCGAATACACTCTTTCTTCCAACTAGCTTTCAATTTCGATTCCTCAACCCAAGCCCAATCCAATTCTGATATTTTAGAAAAGGACGAAAGACTCTGACCTCCACACAATTTGGGATTCTTATAGTCCTGGATGTAGTGACTTGAAAGTGCGTATATATAGTCAACGTTATTGTCTGAACAGATCAGTGGAGCCCCGCTGTCTTGCTATTGAAATCACAATATTATATTCAATAAAAATCCATTCATCGTCTATACAGCCAATAAACCATTAAGAGATTTTAAATCAAAGAGGTCTTACACGCCCGCAGAGTAACGGAGGCGTACAAATATGAGTTTTGGCAAATCCTGCTTTTTGACACACATCATCCGGCAAAATCCGCACCGAAGCTTCCATTAGATCTGATGTGTAGAGATATACTTCCTTTGCAACATTGTATTTAGTCCATGAAGCGTACCTACAAGGTCCTTTGATTTCTTGGCCTGGTTGGGCAAATTTCATGGGCTGATTTGTTTCAGTAAGGAGGATGGCCTTAGCGAAGTGAACTACTCCAAAATTGTAGGCGTTACTGTCCCTGAAGAACGCGAGTGTCGAGCTGATTATGTTGTACGGCTAAATAATATGAAAGCAAAGTTCTATTAAATAACTAACTGATCCCATTTCGGATGAGCCTCTTGTGTGCACCACCAAGCGTTGGATTTCGTCATTTTCCGATCGCTACCGCCCATTTTAAATCTCGCGTAATCTTCATTATGATACCAACGACCACTAAAAAGACTTGATGCGGATGTAAGCATAGTAACGTTGTCGAGTAAAACCCCCTGGCCTTGAAGTAGGAATCTGGGTATACCAAAAGGCGCCCTTTCCATGGCCACAAGAGCTGGGTAAGTATACTCGACCACAGGATGCCTCACAATGCGCTCGTAGTCGCCCCCTATTAAATTAATAACAAATTCCTTTGTTTTAGTGCATTATACTTGACATTACAGTTATTGTGTATCAACCCATGTTTTTTATTCAAAACAAGTCTCTTCTACTTTTTTACGTTTACCTAAAAATAATTCTAAATACATTTTTAAACAAAATTTTTCCACCTGGTTAGGTGACAACTATCCAAATTTTAGAGCTTGGGGCGCTTATACCTATGTAATTATAAAGAAACCGTTTATTAACGGGTTTACCTTGGAGCTCCTATCCGTATACGACATACTATTATATAGGTTCACTAGTCTCTGTTCGATAAACAATGTTCAAAGAAATGATTGTCCCCCCACTATAGCTTATTACATTTGGGGCAACACTGAAAACTGTGTAAGTTACCCATATGCTTTAGCAAGCTTTTCAGTTTGCTTTATTCTACTTGCCAAAAACACTCCGTACAGTGGTCAAGGTAGGGGAAAGTTGAACCATAAGTTTGTTTGGAAAAGGTAATAAAATTTTTAATTTAAATGGTTTGTTCAAGCTGCTTCGAAAAATATTTGGAGTCTGATTTTATATGGGTGTTGTTATATATTGTCAGGGAGCTATCACACAGATCCCTGCGTTGAGAATGGCCTGTAAAACTAGAGAGCAAAAAACTTTGGAAATTTATCTTTAGAAGCAAAGATGCGGAAAATGGTTTTTCAGGCCTGTTAAATCTCATAAGGATTTTCAATTTTTGAAATTCGATGAAATTTTAATTTTGACTATTAAAAGAAAAATCAAGTTTTGTTTGAATCCACTTGTACCATCCGAAAATCTTACCTTGTCAGTGTCAAAAACATATTTGTAAACGGATTTTGATTTGTGAGAAAACAATTTGAAACTTTCAAAATCTGATCCTCTCTAAAATATCCTGACTTCATTCCAATTCCTTGGTCGCTATATTCATAGTTCAGAAGCTCAGGATTTGGAACAAATTTTGAAAAATCTAGAAAAAGTTTTGATCAATCATCAGAGATTTAAAAATTACCCTATTACACCTTGCATGGGCTAGAGTGAGGGCAAATCGTTTCCTGCCCAAATATGCAATGAACACTCGTACAGCGAAGTGCTATTATCTCATCGTATACTACCCTATCCGTCTAATATTTATTATCGTTAGTATGACAATTAAATCGCTTCAAAATACCATTGTGGCTAGCTAAGATTTTTTACGTGCCGTAATAAATCTAGCAATAAAAATTAGCAAGCCTACTACAGTCGACTTTCCCTACAGCGTCTGTAATATAATCTCCCAATCTCAAAGTTCGGGTTCAAAACCTTCTGTTCCCGAACCCGATCTCAAAATGTTGAAACCGAATCGCACCCGACTTCGCACGATCCCATGACAGGCAGTATTCCGGTAAATGTACTTCCAAAAACTTAAATTGTTTGTAATCTCCGAATCATACCCTCAGTTCTGACAGAGCTGTAAACTGTATTTTAGCTTTTATAGTATAATTACTGCAACTGTTTGATTTGTTATTATGTATCTGTGCATCCAGGAAAAAATAAACCTTATAATGTAAAGATTAATGTCTAAAATCATTACGAGCTATTGGGAGCCTGCTTTCGTAGCCTGACAAAGCCCGAGACTTATGTATATGTGTATGAACAAATATATACATAAATGACAAAGTTTAGCGGCGTGAGGTAAAGTCTATTTTCTTACCAGTTGGTCCTGCATTTACGTATAACCTAAAAGGTAAACATTCTCCAGGAGGATCTGTATAACATGAAAATCCAGTATTCCATAAGTTCGGGAGTGCAGTCATTATAGTCATTAAAGTAATTATATCAAATATTGTTACATCCAGGGATACCACCTTAGGCTGGCCACCATAGTCTACGGCAGGGTAAAAATGTAAAGCAGGCCCATAAAATCATTCATGAATTAAATATTAAAGATTCTATAGATATAGTTTCTTCCAGCAAACTTAATTATACTTAAAACGCGACTGCATTATTCCAAGGTCGTTTATGAACTTGAATAAATTACGGAAGCTTAGAATCGACATGAAAATTAAATTCTGTGAGACTAAAAGAGAGCTAATTGACGCGGTGACATTTTCATGCAAACTCCAAATGACTCCAAATTACACGGGAATTCGACCAAAATTTGTAGAAATTCATACACTTTCGGTTAAATTTGTGATTGATATTTCAGTAGCTGTATTTTTGAGTTTTGGAGTTTGCTTAGAATATCAACCTTTAAATCCTTTTACAGTATGAATATTCAATAATACCACTATTTTGCTACGTACAGTGTGCATGGCGCTTGATATCCGTTATATATGATATGTGACGTATATATCATCCGTAATATTTGATTCCACCGGTCTTGGGATTATTTCAGAATATTTGTTTGTCACAAATTAGAATTCCTTTGAGTCTAACACTGTCTTTAGAATGCACCATTAAGATTAAAATTTCAGACGGGGTTTATGAATGGATTTAAAAAGTATGATTTTTTTATTTTTTGAATATCAATATTGAAATACTAAATTGGTTCAAGAGAGTTCCATATCCAGTGGAATACCGCAATGCTCAAAGTAATAGGGCTGTGGGGGCCACCTGTAAAACCCATATTTTCTCAAAGTAAAAGGAAATGTTGGGAAATGTTGTAACGAGAAGGTCTCCTTGCTATGCAAATAGCTAATCAGCCTTAGTGAATCTAAGGCAGATTGTTTAAATATGTAAAGATACATTCTCCAGTCAGTCTTCCTCTGACATGTACATATATACTGAGGAGAGCCTCAGTGCAATCTGGAGATGCGAGAGGGTAAAGAACTCTCTTCCATTCCAAAGGAGCGTCCTGATCCTAATTAATAAACTCTACTTGTTATTAGTTGGAAACTCGGGTTGGCGTTCCCGTATTGTTGGCATTGACATCGCTTTGGTTCCCTCATCAGAAACTCACAATATTATTTTATATTTCTTAAATATATTATTACTGTATTCCTACTTAT
Source organism: Allacma fusca (assembly GCA_947179485.1). Lineage (NCBI taxonomy): Eukaryota > Metazoa > Arthropoda > Collembola > Symphypleona > Sminthuridae > Allacma > Allacma fusca. The sequence continues at coordinate 4,356,358 of OX359245.1, read as the reverse complement.
TGGCTGGAATGATACAGAAGACCTTGGCTTTAGCTTGGCTTGATAATAATAAATATACGGGTTAGGGACGGGGGAAAAGATGAAACACCTGGTTATTCTATTTAACCAAGTATGTATTTCCTCTAAAACTGAATTTCAATCAGGAATTTCAGAGCACGAACAAAAATAACTGATAGGATTCATCCTGTAAAAACGATTTAATATAATCTCTACGACGATGGCAACCGAAAGCTGGGAGCAAGACCTGTGGATGTGGAATAGTGTTTCTGTTCGGTATCGGGAATTCCCGAGGTTCCGGTTCGGTTTCGGTTTCGGGTCAATGATTTAAAGAACCGTTCAATTTCGGTCCGGTTTCGGGTCAACGGTTTAAAGAACCGTTACATTCGGTCCGGTTTCGGGAACAAAAATCAAAACCGAAAGTTTTCGGGAAGGGTTTGTTAAAGCTACCTTTTTGGATGAAAACGTGAAACATTCATTTGTCAAGCATTTGTCAGCTATCATTTGAAACCGCGACACAATTTTGACTTCCATGAAAATGAATCCTTTGCATTTTCTGCCGGTTCGGGAAGGAACCGGAACCGGTCCGGGAACCGATTTTGTTTTCCGGATCGGTTCCGGGAAGGCAAAAATGTCCCGGACTCGAACATATCGGTTCCGGTTTCGGGAACAGAAAAGGGATTTTTTTCGGTTCGGGAAAACGAGTCGGTTCGAGTCCATGTTTTTGGACCGTTCAGAAACACTAATGTGGAACGAAGGTATAGGGTCATCCCAAACTCGGTAAAATGTTTACAACCTGGTTAACAATAAGTTAAAATAAATCATAATTGCGCTCAAGTACATGCATTAATTGTGAGCTAATTCCTGGGACATAATACTGAGATGAGAAAACAAAGCTTTGGCGTTCATGCAAGCAGAGCTGCGTTCAAGTCAAGTAAAACCCATACTTGACCCTGAACTTGACTTGACCCTGACAGTCAAGTAGGTTTTTCAGACTGTCTTGAACTTGACGGTTCATGGTCAGACAATTACTTGAAAATTCAGGGTCAAGTATTCAAGTACTTTTCGCGTAACTTGAACCTGGTCAAGTATAGCCGGAACAACTCTTGACTTGACCATGACTTGACCATGACCCGAACTTGAACTTGACTTGAATTGTCAAGTTTTTCAAAATAGAAATATAAAAAAAGTATTTACACATAAAATATAGCAACAGCACTAATTCTAAATAATCTGATCAAATACTCTTGATGTTTCATACTGCATTCAGTTAATCGGCTAAAACAGCAAATGAAAATATTATTCACAATTCACAAGCTTCACCAAAATAGTTTTGATTAATTAAATCTCGATGATTAATTAATGTTTTAAATTGGTGTAAGTAAATTTCCCATTGAATTTTACTATTAATAATAATTACTTTATGCTAACATTCAAGTTTAGGTTGCTTCACTCAAAATATTCACAATTCAGCGTCTGCCCTGTTAATGCAACAAACTGGCTTATATATGTAGTAGTTGTTAGCGTTGTACAAATGTTACATTATTTAGAACGAAAAGAGTAGACGCTTGAATTTAAGTAACTTGATTCATGAACAATACATTTGTGTTATACAAAAATAAAGTAAAACAATTGAACTTTGTCACTTTCAGAGGTGCTGCTCCGAACCTTTTATATTCTTATTCTTTAGTTCACTAGTGCAACAGTGGCTTTCCAAGCGGATCTGGAGATATCGAATCGTAACGCGTAAATATGTTTTTGACGAACTTGCATGGGTACGGAGTCTCGGAGTAACGACAACGACACTTTGAAAGAAAGCCTATTGAAATATATGGCGCCACAACTTTGATATGCGTAACGTTTCGTTACTTGAATAAGTACTTGAAATACTCATGGTTCATGGTCAAGGATTTATACATCTTTACTTGACCATGAACATGACTTGACTCTCAAGTAGAATTTTTAGTCTTGACCATGATAACTACTTGATTTCAAATCTCAGGGTCAAGTATATACTTAACTTGACCATGACTTGAATGTTCAAGTATCCATTATATTTTACTTGACCATGACCCGAACTTGACCATGACTTGAAATACTCATGGTCTACTTGAACTTGAGCGCAGCTCTGCATGCAAGTATGCCAGGAGGGTGCGGTATTTAAGTAAAAACTTATACACGTAGATAATATCTGTAACAGTGTATATGTAGAGATGAGTATGTGTTTGAGATGAGAGACAAATCCAGTAAGAACTTATTCTCTGGATCACAACCAAGCGATCATGCCTTTTGATCGTTGTCTCTTGTCTCATTCCATCTGCAAAGTGCAAGACTGTAAAAGTATAGATATAATGGTAACCCAGGATACGAGTATCGCTGTAGATTCCCTATATATCTTTAAACAAATGATCTATACTTAATTAGCTGTCCGTGAACTGATATACACACCCATTTATTTGAAGAACGCAAAGCCCGTTCAATCCGGACATCTCCCAGAATGTAACAATATTTGTATGAAGGGAAGTGCCCTACATACGATTACAAGTGAGCGAAGAATCCACCAATGAATAAAAAAGCATTTACATACCACATCTTGCCCATCGTAATTCAACATTCAAGTTCTTGCTTGGTCCTAAAGCTGATTTACTTGGAGATTGCGGCACTAATTTACTAGCATTAAATTCCGAGTATTGCCGGCACAGCTCATTGGATAGACCAAGAGAAATTCTTGCAACCTTGACTAGACCCCAACATGGATTTGTACCTTGTTAAGAAAAATATGTATTTATTTTTAGTGTCTCAAATTGTTTACGGGCTTAGATTTGAGCGTTGAATAAATTCACGAATAAACGATGGAGCTGGAATTGATTGTCTTCTGGCCTTATTTACGTTTACATAGGTATATATAATTACTTCAAATGTTTAAGCCTCAAAAATGCATATGTACATAGTCGAACAATTATGACTCCTTAGCCTCGACAAGAAGATTCATATTTAATGAATTCCATATTTCGTGGGCAAAAACGTATATATCTCACACAGTAACTTTAATAATTAAAGTTAATAAATGCACCCTGGTAACACTATGGGGGGTGCTGACCAGACCACAAGTAATTTTTTATAGATATAATTATGTATAATAATATTTATTTTTATATAATTTAGTTTAGTATATTGTTAAAATACCAGTTTTCGTATTTTAAAAAATTACATAATGATTATAAATAACGCATATTTTACCTGCAAGGACGCACAATAAAGTAACGCTATACCAATAAAACATGTTTATAATAATTATTACAGATCAAAATGATTCGAGTACGAGTTGGAAATCATCTGAAGGATGACATGAAACAAACGTTATTGCAATAGTACTTCACATTTTGTTGACGTAATAATTGTAAGTCGTGATAACTATGATTGTTTACATTTACAATTCGTAAAAAAGATATATTCGGACAATACCATGAATTGTTGTACAACAATTTATAGCACTTGGTAATAAAATCTGCCAGAATAATGGAACATTGTTTTCTGAATCAAGGCAAGGAATATTCTGAAAAAAATGAGGTTTTAAAAAACCAAAACAAAAGTGCTTTTACGATTTTAAAAATTTAAAAACCAGCATTTTTTAAGGGAGGAATTTGTGCAATAATTAACGAACCAAAGCGTTTCGGGTGCAAACACATACATATGTACATAATTATACGAAATATATTATTCGGTAGCACCCGATGCTTTGTTTCGTTCATTATTGCACTAATTCCTCCCATAACAAATGCTAGTTTTTAACTTTTTAGAATCGTAAAAGCATCTTCGTTTTGGTTTTTTAAACTCTCATTTTTTATTCAATTATTGTTTTCACAATTTTCTTGACTTTATGAGTCCATATATAATAGTAATGTATTATTAACATTTTCAAGAAGCTCAAATAATTTTATATAATTTTACGTGCCCTATACATGTAATATTTTGGAAATATGTAACTATACAATCATTGTTAACATTACAGAATGAAAAAAAATCCAAAAGTATGTTACGTTACAACGTATATTACGAAAAACATCGTAACGTAAGGCCTAGTATTGTTTTGTTCGATGAGAGACAAGACAGAAGTAAAGAAAGAAAAGTTGATTTTTTAAATCAATTCATTAATTTTTTCTTGAACTATCAGTTCCAGAGACCACAATTTTAGACGTAGAACGATGCTATGGGATTTTAGTGAATGTCCATCAAATGTTTTACAAATGCACCGCTTCAAAATATTTTTAGAAACCACGGATCGTTCACGAAAAAATGACAAGTTCAAAAACTCTCCTTTCAAGCATCTTTGGTCCTAGAGATGACCCAACCTTGTTCTCTGTTCTATGCCCACAATTCTCAACGTAGTCTGACCTGTGTGATTTATAGCGAAAAGTAAAGACCATAATATTTCCTACTAAATAGCGTCAAAAACATGTTTAGGAAAACAATTTGCGCAGGAATAAGGAGTTTTAAGCTTTTAATTAAGTTTAAGGTTTTCCTTAGACACTCTAAAAACACGTGGGAAACTTCCATGCTTGGATTCTCACAATACCCCGCGAACTTCAATTTTTTTGTACATACTTTCATAGATGGGCGTTTTTCTCCCCCTCTGCCTCTTTGTGCGAGGGATAGAATATAGCCTGCTCGCACTCTCCCTCGTCATTAATCGAGAGACACGTTACGGTTTGTCCTCGTCCTTGCCCTCGTGAGGGGCTACTTTTAAAATACACCCCTCTCCCTCGCACTCATGAGGGCCCTCGTTATTTTATATTACACGTAAATAATCCCCCTACAATTTCCTACAATACATGTGCCTTCAAATAACTTTTCCGCGGACACTTGGTTAAAATATGACAACTTCAATATGTGTCGACATTTCCCCTAGTTCTGAACGTACGGAACTTTTGTATAGCTTAGAAAGTTTACAAAATGTGCTACAACCTAGCATTCAAAACAAATTTAAAAAAAGTTATTGTTGAAATAAACTACTATTCAAAATAGTGCCCTTTATTGGCGCAGGTTTTACCCAGGTATTTGGGTACAGATACATATTAGGTTTCGTGGTTGACATAATTGTAAAAATGTTTTTTGAGGTTTTGTCCTGAAATTAATCTAAAAAACAAGGTTAAAGTTCTAATTCATCGGTAAAAAGTGCCTATCTTCCTTATATTTTAATTGTCGGCAAAATGGAAAACATTCAGTAGACAAACTACAATATTTTGTTATAAAAGACATTTTTGTTGGTCTATGACAATAATTCTTCATTATAATCGATTCAGTAGCTCAGAAAATGGCTATTATTGATCAAAGCAGTTTTCTACGTCTCTGGTTAATAAAGATTAGTCACAAATAGGTTCCATAACCTCAGACCAGTAATATTCAATAGTAGGGTCTGAAAACAGCATTAATCAAATATAAAGCCCATGTGCCCTTGTTTACAAATGACCATGTCTCCTCGACATCCTAAAATGAATTTTTTTTTCTGGAGTTTAATGAGAAATTTTAACCTAAACAAGAGGACCTTTTACGTTTAAAAATTAAAACTTTGATTTTTGCGCAGGGCCATAAACCATGTACCTAAGACGTTATGAAGTTGGTATTGCTACAGAACAATGTTTGATTTTCGCATAACGTTTAAGGTAAGAGAAGGTCATGAGGGCTTACATGTGTACTCTGCCTCTCCCTCTTTCGTTCACATCCTATTCATAGGTCCTCTCTCTCATGTTCATGAGAGTGCCTAAAATCAACGTGTACTCGCCATCACCCTCGCAGTTTGTGAGGGGGAGGACGAGGGAGAGGGCGAGGCATCCCTCAATCCCTCGTGAGGGTGCCCATGTATGCATACTTTACTTCCCTTCACATACCCACACTCGCATGTGGAGATGATGTACTTATTAAAATTTTTCTGGAGCTCCAGGTAAAATTTCAGAAAATTCTCAGATATTTTTATAGCCTAACATTCTAATTTAAATTCAGATTTAAATTATTATTTAATGTAATTTACAGGAGAGGTAAGAAAATAATTCGAATCTATACACAATAAAATTTACGGATCAGCTGGAATTCAAAAATTGTGTTGTCATTTAACATTTCGGGGAAAAGGGAATTTTCTCAGGTATGTTTACATAATTAAATAATTATCAATGCATTCTAAATTGAAATCCCGCTCATACGTTTTTTTTCAGGTAAGTCTTGCTATAATAGACCGGCTTATAAGACTAGATGCTGTTAAGGATCAAAATATTTCCTTAAAGTAGTAAGTTTTTTTCTTGTATGTATAAGTTTGGGTAAAATTACTTTCAGATCAAAATTTTGGTTGTGTTGTCAACAATTGGTTGTGTTTCTGGGACGAAAATCTCCGGTTCTATGATTATTTTATTTTATTTTTGTAGGTCTCGGAAACCATGCAGAAATACGTGCCTCCATATATGAGAGCAGGGGGGATAATTGCCCATAAGATTCGTCCCAAGACAATAACTCTTTCATTCAAATGTAGCCGTTGCGACTATGAGTCAGATGACGCTGGAAATTGCCAGCGTCACAAGAGGAAACATAATCGATTTAATTGCCCTTATTGCAGCTTCAAAACGATTTCCAGAAGCAAATTCGATCATCACAAAGAATCACATAAGTGCGATGCCCCTTTTCACTGCCACAAATGTAATTTTATTACTGCTGTAGCAGATGATTTAATCCGGCACCGGAAGATTCACTTCGGGGATTATCCCCACTACTGCCCGTTGTGCAAGGCTACGTTCAAAATCAAGGAAAAGTTGGAAGAACACATTAGAAGACATGTTGGTGAGAAGCCCTTTGCCTGTCGGGACTGCCATTTGACATTCAGTTTTGAAAGCAGCGTAATTAGACACCAGGAAGCAAATCGGTGCTCGAAGAATTTCAAAAGTTTCAACCAATCCAGTAGTTTGATAGCAGTTGGTCCGACGAAAGGGCGTAAAAGTATTTATGGTTCGGATAAAAATTTGGTCAATTTTAAAAAACGCGGAAATACTGCAAATAACGAGAAACCAGGCAGTGTTGGACAAAAATCTGACCTACTTTTTCGAAAATCCAGAGTTTTGGAGAACGGGAGTACTACGAGTTTTCCAGACAATTCAAATCTTGGGGGTATTACACAATTCAAAAAATTCATTCGGATCCCAGCATTGCTTCCCAAAGATGTTCTCATGAAATTAGCCATCCCTGAAGACAATCCCAAACCCAAGAACCGATTTACAGTTACCCAGAAAGATCCTACTACAGCCCATGTATTCAATTGTGTCTTTTGTCCAAGGTCCTTTTCAAAGTTCTCTATTTTAGATCGGCATATTAGAGCCCATACAAAAGAGCGACCTTTTGCTTGTTCCTTGTGTTCTTTCACAACTGCTTGGTACGAAAATTTGCCAGGTCATCACCGGACAATGCATACTAGTTCCGTACATCTTCAAGATGAACAATCTCAGAAAATTCGATTCAGAAGATCAGAAGATGAAATTGTTTGTGAATTTTGTGATGCAAAAGTGTCAACGACCTTCGAACACCTTGACCACCTACGGCACCATACAGGACAAACTCTTTATAAATGCACTCAATCTGGGTGTCAATTTAAAACACTTGACAAGAAACTTTATGACTGTCATTCATGTGATCATGTACAATACATTTCGTAACAAACAACATATTTTTTATAAAGTAATGTGTATTCACTTTTATCTAAATAAATTTATATCTATGCATGTGCCGCACACTCTCTACAAGAGTCAGTCTCAATATGCCACTCTCAAATCTGAGGCAATAATTTATCAACTGTTTACGATAAAATATATAATATTAATCACATAGATTTAAACAAAATTGCTTCTTGTTCGTAAGGGTCCAGTTGCCCTTATTTCAAATTTAAAGATGCTCTTGTCTTATATAAAGAGATTTTACTATTACGATTTTCTTTCGTCAACTAGTTCTTCTTGTAAGCGTTGTTGAGTAATTTATTTGCTAATGTAAATATCGCAAAAAACTTGATCCTTTGGTGAATTTACCATCATAAACGTTACAACAAAATACAATGGGAATAAGCGCTCACGATAAGCTCCTCCCACATCATACCACTGTAAATTGTAACGTTCAAAATGAACATGAAGCCATTTTGAATCTATTCTTCGAACAGCATCCACATAGTGCTGGTAATCCGGATACAAAGTATCAATCCCCTCCAATATAGGATTACCCAACAAGCGGTAATTATACGTACAATTTGGTTATTCCGACAGGGATTAAAATCATCCAAAAGCTCCGTCCCGTAATCGACAGATATTAGAGTATTAACTCTCCGGGGGCTCAAACCTTGACTTCGGAGATACTGGTACCGTTCCTGGAGATTCCATATCCGGTGATTTGGCTCGCCCATCATCATGATTACGTGTGTCTTTTCAAAGTTGTTTACTACACGTTGCTGGACTCTCGTCCAATTCCGTCTACCTTTAATTCAGATTTGATTCAAGTTGTGATAATGGTGGGATCACGGTTGTTAAAAAGCGTATTTTGATAAAAAACAATACAACAAATAATAAATGCGTGAGTCAAGCAAATTTGTCTGTTTCAAGAATTTAAAAATAGTAATGACAAAACTACAGGTACCGAATTAGCCCTCACGTATCATGGCGTAAAGGATTACCAATCTTTCAGAAGTTCGGACTGTGTTTCCAGATTAGTGAGACAAATATTTCCAGATTCTGAAATAATGGTTTAATTTACTTTAAAAAAAGTTGCAGCTTTAGTTCAAAATGTTCTAGCTCCATTTTTACTTGAAGCTTTGAAAAGCGATATAATCTCAAGAATGTTAATTTTCTGTAGAATCGTATTCAAGAAATTAAAAAAACTGAAGTGTTTTCCACTTGTTGTAAGGTACTTTGTTAGATTTGCATGAAAAGCAGAAGAATCAGGGTAACTGTATTTTATATCACGGAGGAGCTCATTCAATATTTTGAAACTGAAATCAACAAGTTTTCTTCAGCATATTTAAGTCAAATATCAGTATATATAAGTAGTGAAATTTCACTGAAATGTATTTTAAAAAGATTTTTTTAAAACCCGCTTATTAACTCGATAAAAATGCAGTCTCACTGTCATCAAAAAATATTTCTGTTAGGAGAGCCGGTTATTTTTATTTCAATTATCAAAATAACGGAATGGAAATAGCTAACCTTACTTTACGTTTTAAAGTGGATGCCCCTTTTGTCTCCCACGTCATCGTTTTGTGCAAAAATGATGCGAAAGTAACGGTACTGGCAAATCTGAGCTCAGAAATTGTCAGATAAGTTTATGCTGTCCAGATGAATTCTCATGAACAAGACAGGACTGCGAATACCAACCGGTTTTGTGCAGGTGGTGGCGTTTTGATCACGTCGGATGCGTGTTGGGAAATCGATCCAAGTAATATTTCGATTGTGGTCGTTTATGACATGCCCATTAGTAAGGTGAAAAATGACCAGCAGTTTGGGTTAAGAAAAATTCAGAGACAGAAAGTAGTAGTAATTTATTTTATGAAGTGTATCAATTATCCTACGTTGGCCGACTTCATTTTGAAGAATTTTTCTGGGAACAATATGTCCAAACTTTCTGTTAATATTGAGTTTAAGTTGCATTATATTTAACTATCACTTAACCCGTTTGAAATTGTTCATATCCTTATTTTTTGATTTCTTGTAGTTACTAATTTGAAGACCCTGGTATCATCCAATAATAGGTATGAAAGTTTCCTGTGATGTGTTTTGAATCTTGACCTTTTCAAAGTCCCTTTTTTCGGTTTTCGTTCGGATTCAAACGTCTGTTGTACTCATTTCAAGTGGTTCGTTGTAAAAATCGAGTGTTGTATGGCTGAGAATATAAATGGAACTACAAAATATTAAGTATAGTGTACTAGTTCAATGTAAGTATAGCTATATCTGTAGTTACTACCAGAGGCTCAACCACGGGGCAGGGTGTGCATTGTACATACCACGCATAAAAATTATGCCTTCATCGGTCAAATAAATTGATCTCATAATAATAAATGATTGGGAAACAGCAGATGTGTGTTCTTTTCTAGCCAAAACAGGACTTCTTTGTTTATTACTATATCGTTAAAATGTTCTAAAGTCGTCACGCAAAAAAAAAACATATGGCGGCAAACGTTTCCACTTCACACGCGTCAGTTTCATTCTTCATTAAAACATTATTTGTAACATTGAATAAGGATTCCCATGACTTGCTGTCTGTAATCAGGTTGCCCATATTACTTGATTCTCAAATCAGGACTTCACAATGAACCAAAAATCGGGTATATTTCAGTGCAATTTAAACATTTATATTTGGCTTGCAAATGCCGAAAAAAACTTCAGTTTTTTGTATTTCCCTCGTCTGATGTCTGATTGGGCAGAAAATTATTGAGATATTATTTAATTTATTAAAGCTTCGAGTAAAAACAGATCTATAACATTTTGAAATACATACTGTAAAGCTCCGACTTTGGTTTTTACTAAAGTCAATCAAACCGATATTTTAGAATGTTAGAATCTGGAAATCCGCGACACGGGTCATTCAACCTACAAATTAATCGACATTAATTTAGGCAGAAATAGACAACAATTTGCTCAACATTTTAAAATTTTCCTCACTAACAATAAGTATACTATTGTGTTAAGTGATTCTTTTATTTGATTCTAAAAGACCTAATGTCCCGTATATTTTTATAGTCCCAACCCAACCGACTTCACAAATATTGCTCCTACATGGTTATTTTTTAATAATTTAAATTACTATAATTTCTTGATAATAATTAATGTATGTGATTTCTACGTGATTATATGTAATGAATTATTGCTTGCTCAATTCTACATATTATTTTATTAATAATTCACATTTTCCATATTTACAATATTTACATAGTTCATATTTAATGTTATTACATGCAGTGATTATTGACAATATGCATAAAAGAAGCATTCTTTTTATTTTTTATAAACATTTAATTACAATTTATAAACTGTGAGTCAAGTTTGAGTAAGGGGGTGTAACACCACCGTAGGTAAGTCTCGTAAGGTAAATTTGCGTGTACTAATTGTAAGCACTTTACTTCTCATTACTCGCTGCTATTAACTACTGTAAAACTCTATTCTTTGCTCTCTGACTCCCGCCTCCTGCTAATTAACCCCAGCGTATATAAGGTCAACTCTCAGCCTAACCCAGCAGTCTGTTTCATCCTGCTGCTGTTAACATCGCCCTTAAGTGTTAAGTGCTAATTACCTAATACCACTAATTTTTCACATTTGAATTAGTTTCAGTGGAATCCATTATTTATTATAAATATAGCAAGCTCCCCAAAAACAACTGTGTTCGTCTTGGGGCTATCTACTACAACTAACTGCTAAAATTAATTCTACTAATATTAGATTGCATATTGATGCACTCGCGCTTATTTCCTGAATTACCTCTCATACATAGCTCCGTTTGACAACGTGCAAATAAGAAGCCCACTCAGGCTTATATTATATTGTAGGCTTGGTATAATTCCCCTAAAATCACCACGCCACAAATTGAATTGTATATTAACGGAATTTCATTACTTGAAAATAGATAGAAACTAAAGCTGGAGTCATTCAGGTACTTTAAATTAAGGTTTGATTGATTTGTCGTTAATCGTTATTAAATTGTGTTTTGGCTGAATTTCGTTGCTTATACTGTAATATTGCAGAGAACCGATTGAATCATCACTCCGAATAGTTGCCGTTTTTAGGGGCAACGCACTCCGAAGTTCCCATTATTTTATTTAAACGCAGTGGATGTTGGTCAAAAGCGGACGACATGTCTGAATCTCCACTGGCAGAGAACCCCACAAGAATAGATCAGCTTGCACAAAAGACAGTAACGAAATCAAGCAAGAAGATCGTAGCAACAAGGCGGCGTAGGAATCAGGATGTCTTGGAGAAGCAAGCGCCAATGAAAAATGCGCCAATGAAAAATGCGCCAATGAAAAATGCACCAATGAAAAGTGCTCCAATGAAAAATGCGCCAATGAAAAATGCTCCAATGAAAAATTCGCCTCGGTTTGGGAAGATTGTGGTTTGTCCAATTCCTAGGCGTCCAGCTAATCTGAAATCTGCAAGACAGGCAGTCTCTACAAGTCCAAAGTTGCAGCCGGTGACTATAGACTCGTCGGATTCCGAAAATGAATGGGCTTTTCCGGAACGGTATGGTCCCCGAATCAACAGGAAGAAATGTAAATCATTGAGTGTTCCCAGTATTAAGAAGCAGGGTGAACCGAGGAACTCCAAAACGAGTGGAATATTGAAGAGGTTCAGAGGAAGAAACCAATGGAAGAACGAGATATTGGATTGGGAATTTTGGAATACTTTGGATAAGAAAACTAAGAATGTAAACAGCGCTCTCCCGGGAAATTTCTTGAAGGTCAAGTTGATTGATTTGGCTACCGCCACCAAAATCCGGTCCGCCTTTAACGGAGGGGATCATCCCGCAGAAGTATCTACGAAGCTGGGGATGCAGTCAAAGAATCAGAAGGATTTCATGGCGTATAATGCTGTAAAGAATTCGAAAGGAAAGAAAATGAAGACCGCTGTGAAGATAGGTCGTGGCTGTGCACCGTGTTTTTTGAGGATTTTGGAACACGCTCTTCGAACAAACAACGGGCGATGAGGTTCCGAACACTCGACTGCATTGCAAAGTTAATGACAATCAAAATATTTCTCAAGCAGGCATTGATAATTTGAACAGTGTAGAGCCTTAAATTTCCTAGAATATTTCATGTATTGATCATATAAATATTTTTAGGGTTACTTATCTTCTCCTGGACACCGAAGAATTTCTCAGTCTTACTCCGGCAGCTTTAAAGTTAATCCTTAACAGAGTTGATTTGACGATTGCCAATGAAGCGGACTTGTTCAATGCTGTAACCAGGTAAGTCAGAATGTCAGTCTATTAAGTTCTTCTTGGAAATAACTATACTTGGAATTTAAAGTATCGAAGTCCTCAGAGCTGCTTTCAGGTAGCAAAAAATCAAGATCCGCACCTGAACCCGACCCGCATCTGAAATATCAGGTTAATTTTTTTCGTCGACCCGAACTTGGCCCTCCGGATCCGAGTTAACATCCGCACCTGTCAGGTATTTTTGGATCAGGTACTTCATGGTTACCCGCACCTGAAAAAATACCTGAGGTGCGGATCTCACAACAAACCCGACCCGAACTTGAACCCGAACCTGAACCCGAACCCGACTTTCAAGTATTTTGTCAGAGCAAACTGACAATCACAAGTTCTATCTTATTACTTTATCAAAGTAAATACCACTTACTCACTGACGCTAAATCCCAAATACGTAAATCTGTAATAATGTTAAGTGACAAGCATCACAAAAAGACTGAAAACAGCCAATTTAACCTACCCAAAGCATTTTCTGAGCAATAGCTTCAGCACGAGATCGGAGATCATCTAGCTTTTTTAATTGTAACCAAGCCTTAAATTAATTAATTTTAAAAATAGTAACCAAGCCTGAAGGCACAAGTATACACCAAATTGATTCCAATTTGTTGATGTGTACTACAATGTTGCTAAAGGCAATGTGCTACAAGGCTATATCATGAAATCAATTAGCAAAGTTTGGCTTAGTGCATCGCATGGGTTCAGGTCGCACCCAGGTATTTGGGTTCAGGTCGCACCCAGGTATTTGGGTTCAGGTCCAGGTTCAGGTTCAGTATGGGTGCATGTATTTTGGACCCAATAATTTTGGGTCCTTTCTGGGTGCAGTATTTTATACCAGTGAAATTGGGTAAAGCTTCTGGTTCAGGTTCAGGTACACAGAAAAACCCGTTTTGCTTTTACCTGTCAGGACCAGGTGTAACAAATGAAAGACCTGAACCTGATCGCAAAAGACCTGAAATGTTTGGATTTACTGATTGAAAGTTAAAAGCCGGAGAATTTCAAGCTTGCAAGATGATTTCCATCGAAAAAGCAATGGCAGGGTGTCCCAGGAACCAGTGAACAGGCATTCTTTTTCATTTTAAATATATTTTGCACTGCAAACACCCAATTGTACTTTTAACACAAGATAAAATAGTAAAAAAGTTCTGATTCTCAAGTACCCAAAACATGCTCAGGTCCGGTCCAAAAATACCCAGGTTCAGGTCGTCTTTTGGGTACTTTTTCGGGTTCAGGTACTAATCAGGTGCGGGTACTACAAAAACGCAATTGGGTCAGGTTCAGGATCGAAAAATTTGAACCTGTAAAATCGGTACATTTTCAGGGACAGGTTCACACTTTTGAGGTACCCAAAGTTTGGGTCCAGGTACAGGTTCGACTGTTTTGAACCCATGCGATGCACTAAGTTTGGCTGCTTGTTAATTTAATTGGTATGGCAGCTCTCATGCATCACTAACTACCACGTGTTCTTCAGCCATGTGAAGCTACATTAACGTTCATTTCTGCTTTTGAGTTTCATTCACGTGAACTTAAAGTTAAATTATTGCGGTAAAAAAATACTTGCTCAATACCTGAAATTGCAAGTTCGGGTTCAGGTATTTTAAATTCGTCGTACCGAACTTGTACCTGACATTGAGCTCAGGTATATTTTTTAAACCCGAACTTGATCGTAACCCGACCTGTAATATCAGGTGCGGATCCTGGATGTACCCTCACTTGACCCGAATCTCAGGTACTTTTTTTTATAGCTGACCCGAACTTGACCCGAACCCGACCCGACGGGTATTTTTCAGGTACTACCTGATACCTGCAAGCAGCTCTGGAAGTCCTTATTCATTAAAAATCTTTCGTTCTGCAGTTGGGGTCTGTATAAATGTTATGGGAGAATATCCGGGACATTTGTTGGGTCAAGTCATTATTATGCAGCCATGTGGGAAGTGCTGAAGGGACCTTTGAATTTTATTCGATTTTCCTATTCGAGCGATTACAGTTCACCATTTCAAATAATTCCACCCCAATTTGTTTTGTGCAAAAAGTTGGAGACTATTTTGACCTGGTTTAAGCAGACGGTGCAACAAAACGACGGGTAATTGCCTGTCAAATGTCTTGACTTTTTATATCAGCTTTAGCGAAATAACGCCTCACATTAAATGATTGTCTTCATAGGAGGAATATCCCGACATCTACCGGAATAAAGTATTTCCACGATAAAGCTCCGGCTATACCTCTGAAAAAATCTTTGATGGACATTGCGACTAGCTTATTTCAACTTCAATTTGAGGGTCCACCCGAAAAGAAGATTTCCTTACGAAGGAGAGGTCATTTTTACCTCAGCTATTATATTGAGGAATGGAAACAACCAACCCTGCTGCACGTTTTGAGACGCATAACCCCATTTGTCTCCCACGTGGTTATATTGTGCCAAAATAATGCTGAAGTTAAGACACTGGGAAAACTGGTGGGCCCGAAAATTTGTAGTCAAGTTCATACCCTCCGGGTAGAATCATTTGAGCAAGATAGAGTTGCGATTACCAATTGTTTTTGTGCAGATGGTGGCATTTTGATCACGCCAGATACGTGTTGGGAAATTGATCCAGCTCATAATTCCGTTTTGATTATTTATGACATGCCTTTTAGGAATGTGAAAAGCAGCCAGAAGTTGGGAGTGAGGAAGGTAACGGGGCATAATAGGGTAGTTATTTATTTTTTCAAGGCTACCAAGAATCCTGAGTCGGATGCCGCCATTTTGAGTAATTTGTCTGGAAACATGTCCAGACTTCCTGTCAATTTTGAGATTGATTAGGATAATATCTATGCGGCACCTTTTGATCTTTCCCCATTGTAATAATTATTCTTATGCTTATATTTTAGATTTTCCCAGTTGAGAGATTTGTTTGAGTTTTAAACCATTTTAGAGTTCCTGTATTCCCCTTTTTCCTTCGTTCGGATTCAATTGTGTATTGTATTCATTTCAAGGGGTTCTTTGTAAAAATCGTATTTTTTGTATAGTTGAGAATGTGAGTATTGTTAAGCCATACTTGTACTTTAAGAAAATATATTACATTGTATGTAAAGAGTAGCAATGAAGCCTCTTACTGTTAACTGTAACACGTAAGGAATATTACTTACATTTGTAAAGAAAAGAGAATCTTATTGTCTATTGTATCATGCTCAACTATTGGCTAAAAAAGGATGCTTCATCTAAGAAGCTTGGACTCTGTAGTCTGATTGGTATTAACTCTGAACAAAAGTAACAATGTAAATGTAACGGAAACAAAACCAGTTTGAACTGGATAATTCCTGTTTTACAGCCAACCCTACAGTATATAAACCCTGCTCCTTCTCACAATCGGAGAGTCTGGCTCGGATCTTCTCCATTGTAACTTACTGTTACTCTGCCGGACTCCACTCCACTCTCCTTCTCTAGCTCTCACTCTTCCTCTCATTCTTTTTGTACACTGAATAAATATTACTATAATTGGCAATACGCAGTTAATATTTTACTTTACATTATATTACAAGAGACTAAACTCCCGAAATCCCTCACAGCAAGGGAGTGTATTCTCTACCTGCTACATTTCCCCCTATTTATTATACTTTATTTTACTCTTTTCGTTACGTACACGAACCTGCTCATTTTTACAAGTTAAGTAATCCCAATTACAATTATAACTTAATATGGTGCACGGTGCGGGGACGACAAAGTCTCACACCAGGTTCGTATCAAAAATCTTCCCACTTTTTTCCTATTTTTAAAACAAAATTCAGTCACAAATATCTTCGTGGCGTAAGCCTCTGCCGGAGGCTCTGCCCAAATTTTTTACACAATTCTCATTTTACCCCAACAAATAAAGCTAGATCTCTGAAAATTTCATAGATTAGATAAAAATTTACGGGTAATTTAATTTTAAAATCAGCTCCTGAAAATTCGAAAATTTTTTGGTAAATTTTTTCCAAATTTTTTTTCCCCTGTACTTTTAACGAACGAATAAATTATTATATACCTACACTTTTCCTTTGTTATTCCACTATACAATCTTCTACTAATAATTTTTCGTGGCGTCAGCCTCTGCCGGAGGCCCTGTCAAAAATTTCCATAAAAAATTTCATTTTACCCCAAGGAGTAGAGCTAGATCGATAAAAAATTTACAGTATATGTAAAAATTTACTAGGAATCATATTCTGAAATAGGCTCCTACAAAATCTAAAATTTTTTGGTCACACAGTTTTTCATTTAATTAAATCTTTATTTCGACCGACAATTTGTTCCTATCTTTCTCCCTTATTTCCTACTATCCAAACTACTTATACAAAATATTTTTGTGGCGTCAGCCTCTGCCGGAGGCCCTGCTCAAAATTTTCAAGACATTCTCAAAATGCCCAGACCAGTCAACCAACATTTTTGCCGACACCCGGATTACCGTTTGAAATTACTGAGAGAATTGATCACTCTACCCGTGATTTCCCATCGCAAAACTTCTGCCCATTGCAGACGAAACTCCAATGATGACCCTAGCCAAGTCACCAGCCCAATATTGACCTGCTCAACTACAATTTACGGACTTCACTCACCGCGTCCCATGCACGCCCTGGTTTTCAAAATAGCGACAAGACACACCTCATGCCTCATCCATTTACGACGTTACTACAGAATCAAAGAATACTCTGAGTGCCAGCACACGGATTGCGACTCATGCACGTATTCCAAATACTTACAGAAAGTTTCCAGTACAGAGAAACCTTTCAATAAACCTTCACTTCCACGGTATGTCTAATTATTACTTTTGAATGTCACGGTTAATCTACATTTTATTTTGAAGTCTACTCTACGAAATGCAGTGTCTCCATTCTCCACCAATTTTTGCGACAAACATTTCCACGACAATGTTATCATATTTCCATTGAGTTGTGTACCTCACCCTAGCGTAATTATGATTTTATTTTTCGAGGACGAAAAATCTTTATGTAAGGTGAAATATACGTAAAAAGTGTCATTTTTATGAGAAAAGTCATGTATTCTGTGTTCAAATATTTTATTCATCATTCTAAAGAATTTTATTGTGTTATTGAAATTTTAATTCGGACTCAAAATTTTTACAGTGTACTTAATTCCACATTTTATATTTTTCCAACGATGAGGTCATCGTTTTCTCTAATCCAATGAATGTTAAGCCATACTTGTACTTTAAGAAAATATATTACATTGTATGTAAAGAGTAGCAATGAAGCCTCTTACTGTTAACTGTAACACGTAAGGAATATTACTTACATTTGTAAAGAAAAGAGAATCTTATTGTCTATTGTATCATGCTCAACTATTGGCTAAAAAAGGATGCTTCATCTAAGAAGCTTGGACTCTGTAGTCTGATTGGTATTAACTCTGAACAAAAGTAACAATGTAAATGTAACGGAAACAAAACCAGTTTGAACTGGATAATTCCTGTTTTACAGCCAACCCTACAGTATATAAACCCTGCTCCTTCTCACAATCGGAGAGTCTGGCTCGGATCTTCTCCATTGTAACTTACTGTTACTCTGCCGGACTCCACTCCACTCTCCTTCTCTAGCTCTCACTCTTCCTCTCATTCTTTTTGTACACTGAATAAATATTACTATAATTGGCAATACGCAGTTAATATTTTACTTTACATTATATTACAAGAGACTAAACTCCCGAAATCCCTCACAGCAAGGGAGTGTATTCTCTACCTGCTACATTTCCCCCTATTTATTATACTTTATTTTACTCTTTTCGTTACGTACACGAACCTGCTCATTTTTACAAGTTAAGTAATCCCAATTACAATTATAACTTAATAGTATACTTACAATTTGTATGTAGTATGGTCATGTAGCAATTTAATGTACTTCTACAAGCCCTAAAATAATTCAACTGTTGATTTTATAACTATACTTGCCGTCAGACTACAGTGTGTCATTTACATGTAATATTTTGGAAGTAAATCATTTTGCAATATTATTCTTATCATTACAGTTGGGGTAATTCGAAATGTGTCATGACGTACATAATGAAAAAATATCTTATGTAATGTAAGGCCTGGTATTGTTTTGTTAGATTAGAGACATGATAGAAATAAATAAAGAAATGTTAATTTTTTTAATGAATTCATTAGACTTGTCTCGCATTATCAGTTCCAGATACCAGAATTTTAGACGTAGAACGATTCTATGGGATCCTATACCATAATTTCAAGATGATGAAAGGATTTTAAACCTTCGCTCTCTATCATAAGCGCGCTTTATAGGTGGCTACTGGTATACCAGATCATTATACGCTGACAAGGGTGGCAATATTGTCACGGGCTGCATTTACAACAACATGTCATCACAGTTTAGTGACTACCCATTTATATTAAAGAGAAGAAGGTTTCCTATTAGAGTATGCTTTGCAAAGACAGTTAATAAATGCCGAGGACAAAGTTCAGGTAACGTTGGCATTTGTTATTTATGTACGTCTAAACATAATATCAACGTAGTTGAAACTGATATTGCCAAACAAGGTGAAATAATGGGCAAAGGTGAAGGTATAGAAGAAGTACACGTAATTATGTTTTTAAAGAAGTTTTGTAATTTGTTGTACTTAAAGAGGCTTTAATAAGACTTCTATAGAATCTTCTATATTCTTTAGATATAGATTCTTATAATACTAGAATTTGACGATGACAGGACATTTTTAAATCTTCACTCTCTCTCCTAAACGCTCTTCATGGGTTCGACAGTACAAATTCCAAATTGTGTATTTAAACAAAGTTCTGAAATGTTAGATTACAATCATACAAAATTGTATTTCAGAAACCAAGGTCATTTAAAAAAATGTAATATGCATATATTTACAAGTGGGGTGTATGTGTTTTCAATTTGCAAACCGATGGCTGTTTATTCATCTCATTATCAGCATCATTTTGTCTAGAATATTTTAAGACTTGCTGATTAATTAGCCCTTTCTCTGTATCGTACGTTAATATATATATTTCTGAGTCATGTGCGATACGACTGAACTAGCTAACTATGAAGCCTTTCGAAGCCAGCAATAGCTGGCTGTGCAGTGCTAGTTTTATTGAATGCCCATAAAATGTTTTACAAATGCACCGCTTCAAAATATTTGTAGAAACCAAGGATCGTCCACGAAAATATGGCAAGTTCAAAAACTCTCATCCTTTTAAGCATCTTTGGTTCTAGACATGAATTTACCTAGGCTTGTTCTCTCTTCTATGCCTTCAATCAATACTCAACGTAGTGTGACCTGTGTGATTTATAGCGGAACGGAAAGCCCATAACATTTCCTAGTAATTAGCGTCAAAGCATGTTTGGAAAACAATTTCGACAGAAATAAGGAGTTTTAAACTTTTAATTAAGTTTAAGGTTTTCCTTAGACACTCTAAAAATACGTGGGAAACTACAATGCTTGGAATCTCACAATACCCCGCGAAATTCAAATGTACACTTGGTTTCACACACCCGCACAGCACTCGATCGCATGTGGAGGTGATGTATTAAAATTTCTGGAACTCCAGGTAAACTTTCAGAAAATTGTCAAATATTTTTGTAGCCTAGCATTCTAATTTAATTTTATATTTAAATTATTATTTGATGTAATTATAGGAGAGGGAACAACTTCCGATTCGAAGTTGCACAGAGTTACAATTTACGGATCAGCTGAAATTCACAAATTGTGTTGACATCTAAGTATGTAATTAACATCTTGGGGAAAAGAGAATTTTCTCAGGTATGTTTAAATAATTAAATTAATGAATTGTAAATTAAAATTCCTCTCATGCGTAATTTGTTGCAGGTAAGTTTTGCTATAATTGACCCGCTTATAAGACGGTTCTGTAAAGGAGGAAAATATTTCCGGATTCCCAAAAATACCCCTTAAAGTAGTAAGTTATTTTCTGGTATGAGTTTGGGTAAAATTACTTTCAGATCAAAACTTTGGTTGTATTGACAATAATTGGTTGGGTTTATGGGACAAAAATCTCAGGTTGTATGATTATTTTATTTTATTTTTGTAGGTCTCGGAAACCATGGAGAAATGCGTGCCTGCAGGTATGACATCACGGGAGATACCGGCCCATAAGATTCGTCCCAAGACAACAACGCCTTCATTCAAATGTACCCTTTGCGATTATGGGTCAGACGACTCTAGCAATTTCAAGCGTCACAAGATGAAACACAATCCATTTAATTGCCCTTATTGCAACTTCAAAACGATTTCCAGGAGAAACTTCGATGATCACGTAAAATTACATAAATGCGACGCCCCGTTTCAGTGTCACAAATGTAATTTTGTTACTGATTTAGCAAGGGATTTAATCCGGCACCGGAAGATTCACTTCGGGGACTCTCCCCACTACTGCCCGTTGTGCAAAGCTACGTTCAAAATCAAGGAAAAGTTGGAAGTACACATTAGAAGACATATTGGTGAGAAGCCCTTTGCCTGTGGGGACTGCCATTTGACATTCAGTTTTGAAAGCAGCGTAATTACACACCAGAAAGCAAATCGGTGCTCGAAGAATTTCAAAAGTTTCAACCAAGCCAGTAGTTTGATAGCAGTTGGTCCGACGAGAGGGCGTAACAGTATTTCTGGTTCAGATAAAATTTTTGTTAATTTCAAGAAACGTGGAATTAGCGTAAATAATGAGAAGGCAGAAAGTGTTCGACAAAAATTTGACCTACTTTTTCAAAAATTCAGAATTTTGGAGAATGGGAGTGCCACGAGGTTTCCAGACAATTCAGAACTTGGGGGTATTACACAATTTACAAAATTCATTCGGATCCCAGCATTGCTTCCCAAAGATGTTCTCATGAAATTAGCCATCCCTGTAGACAATCCAAAACCCAACAACCAGTTTACTGTTCCTCAAAAAGATCCTACCACAGCCCAAGTATACAACTGTGGCCTTTGTTCAAGATCCTTTTCAAAGTTTTGGGGACTAGAGCGGCACATTAGAATCCATACAAAAGAGCGACCTTTTGCTTGTTCCTTATGTTCTTTCACAACTGCTTGGGAAGAAAACTTGCCACGTCATCACTGGACATTCCATTCCAGTTCCGTAGATTGTCAAGATGCACAATCTCAGAAGATTCGTCGGGAGCCGTTGAATTTGACCAGCTCGGAAATATTTGAGCGTATTAAAAATTCAGGTGCTTTAAAATCTTCGGGTATCCTGAGCAATGAAATTGTTTGTGAATTTTGTGATGCGAAAGTGTCAACGGCCTTCAAACTCCTTGACCACCTGCGGCACCATACAGGACAAACTCTTTATAAATGTACTCAATCTGGGTGTAAGTTCAAAACACTTGACAAGAAACTTTATGACTGTCATCAATGTGACCATGTAGAATGCATTTCGTAACAAACAATATCTATTTTTTATAAAGTAATGTGTAATCAATTTCATCTAAATAAATTTATATCTATTTATTTGCTGCACACTTTCTACAAGAATCAATCTCAAATCTGAGGCAATAATTTATCAATTGTTTTTGTTTAAATTAAACCTATATTTCCTGTTTGTAAGGGCCAAGTTGCCTTTATTTCAAGATTCTCTTATATAAAGTGATTTTACTATAACGCTTTTGCAACTAGTTATTCTTGTAAGCGTTGTTCAGTAATTTGTATTGCTAAAGTAAATATCACAAAAAGCTTTATCCTGTAGTGAATCTACCGTGATTAACGTAACAAAATACAATGGGAATTAGCGCACACGAAAAGCTCCTCGCACATCATACCACTGTAAATTGTAACGTTGTTCAAAATGAACAGGAACCCATCTTAAATCTACTCTTCGAACTGCAGCCACATAGTGCTGGCAATCCCGATACACTTTAAAATCAATCCCCTCCAATATAGGAAAAGCCAACAAGGTGTAAATCATTCGGGCGTGCTGAGATTTGTACAAGCGCGTATCCACGTATCCGCTCGGTTGATTTTCCTTTAGAGAAATAAAGTAAACCAAGCTGTGATTTACGAAACTTATTGCAAATGACATACTTATCTTTTTGTTATAAAATATTATCTCTTTCCAGGAGCACCCCCAGTAGGTAGTATTTCTAGCCTAATAAAGTCAACAAACTAAAGGAGGGCATGCGTATTTCTTTGATTACTATTTTCTGAATTGCATTTCATCATACGTACAACAAGTAGGTTATTCCGGATGGGATTAAAATCATCCAAGATTTCCGTCCCGTAATCGACAGATATTATACTATTAATCCTCCGATGGCTCAAACCCTGACTCCGGAGATACTGGTACCATTCCTGGGCATTCCATATCCGGTGGTTTGGTTCTTCCGTCATCGTGATTATATGTGTCTTTTCGAAATTGTTTACTACACGTTGCTCGTTTCGCGTCCACTTCCGTCTTCCTTTAATAAGACACAATCATAGGCAGGGGAAATTAAAGCACATTACTTATATAAACACATTTCACATTTCCTTGTCCAAATATATTTTAAGAGTAGGCAGCTGTCTATAGGGCTTCTACTGGGGACAACGTTTCATCCCCCAGAAGATTCCGCCCCTTCTTGAAAGTCTGCAGTTCAAACAAGTTCCTTTCCCTTTTCTGTCCTGGAATTAAACAAGAATCATTTCCGTTCCCAGAACTTCGGGACGACCTGATCAGAACCCCACTGAAAAAGTCTCGGCGGAGATGCGACATTCATAGTCCATCCTAAATGGCATATCCCTTGGGAAAAATTGACTCCGATAAAGGCATATGCTCTTATAGAGAGAAAGTCAGAGGGTTTTTTATTAACAAGAATTTGCCTAAACATGTTTGGACTCTTGTAATGAGAATGTTGTGGGAATGTTTTCCGTCTCGACTTACTGTATTGACCCTCCCCGAAATACCCCGGTCCAGAGACGTTCGTTTGATATCTGTAAGCAGTACCTCTAGGTACGTCTACGTAATGCCTGCCATTACCTTCATTCTGTTCATGCCCGTTAGGTTGTATACAGAGCTGCTTGCAGGTATCAGGTAGTACCTGAAAAATACCCGTCGGGTCGGGTTCGGGTCGGGTTCGGGTCAGCTACAAAAAAAAGTACCTGAGGTTCGGGTCAAGTGCGGGTACATCCAGGATCCGCACCTGATATTACAGGTCGGGTTACGATCAAGTTCGGGTTTGAAAAATATACCTGACCTCAATGTCAGGTACAGGTTCGGTACGACGAATTCAAAATACCTGAACCCGAACTTGCAATTTCAGGTATTTTGGAAGTATTTTTTTACCTTAATAATTTAACTTTAAGTTCAAGTGAATGAAACTTTCAGGCTGATCTGAACGTTAATGTAGCTTCACATGGCTGAAAGACACGTTGTATTTAGTGATGCGTGAGAGCCGCCATATTCATTAAATTAACAAACAGTCAAACTTTGCTAATTAATTTCATGATATAGTCTTAGCGTTGTAGCAGACATAGACATCATCGATTTGGAATCTATTTCGTGTATACTTGTGCCTTAACTTCGTTAAAATTGAAAAGCATGACGCTTATCTGCGGTCTCTTTCTAAAGCTATCACTCAGAGAATGCTTGGGGAAGCTTCAATAGCTGTTCCCATTCTCTTTGTGCTACATGTCACTTAAAATTAGTACAAATTTTTGCATTTTCAACTTAACGTCATTTGTAAATCATATTTACTTTAATAAAGTCTTAGGATAGAACTTATGTTTATAAGTTTCCTCTGACAAAATAATTGAAAGTCGGGTTCAGGTTCGGGTTCAAGTTCGGGTCGGGTTCAAGTTCGGGTCGGGTTTGTTTTGAGATCCGCACCTCAGGTATTTTTTCAGGTGCGGGTAGCCAAGCAATACCTGATCCAAAAATACCTGACAGGTGCGGATATTAACTCGGATCCGGAGGGCCAAGTTCGGGTCGACGAAAAAAATTAACCTGATATTTCAGGTGCGGGTCGGGTTCAGGTGCGGATCTTGATTTTTTACTACCTGAAAGCAGCTCTGGTTGTATAATAACGAAAAGAACGAGTATGAACAGGGCGAGCCAAAAGAAGGCTGCTTCGAAGCTCATTGCAAGGGAAAAGCCGGTTTAATCTGGGAAATTAGGTGTATGGTGTCGCCATCTGTAACAGGTAATGTGATACTACATGTAATTTCCTTTTAAATAAGTACAGAACCAGGATTAAGGAAAAGTAGTGAGTATAGTGGAGTTGAAAGTGAATGAAACTTACATGACAAATTAAATGAAGTAAATCAACCAATAGGAAGCTTTGGTTAAGCAGGTAATTTAGAAGAAGTAACTTGGACTTTATGGTTACTTGGAAAATGTACAGTCTAAGGTTGCTTTCAGGTCCAAATTGTCCAGCAATATAGTTAGACTCGGAGAAATGTTTTGGAGAGTTCATTAAAAACTGTGCACCAAAAATCAGTCAACAGGACCTCTGAATTTTGTTATGGCTCCGGTCCAGTTTTTGGAGTGGTGCTAATAAGTCCTAGCATATAAGACTTTGAAGTAGATTAACAATCAAGTTTAATAAGTTTAAGTTAATGGATTAGCATCTACATGCTTAACAAGCTTGTACAGTATACTCACGCTTTAAGAGACCTCCTTATTATATTATTATATTATAATATATAAAG
Source organism: Allacma fusca (assembly GCA_947179485.1). Lineage (NCBI taxonomy): Eukaryota > Metazoa > Arthropoda > Collembola > Symphypleona > Sminthuridae > Allacma > Allacma fusca. The sequence goes on along the minus strand of OX359245.1, from coordinate 4,330,758 downwards.
TAGTTGCAGTTCAGGGTTATACAGCCTGTAATTTTAGGTGTCCCAGTCCTCTATAGCTCCCAAGTCACATTATTTCAGGGAGTCCCACTCCCACTCAGCCTTGTAACCGCAATATTATCAGTCCTTATCAGTTTCAGTCCTGCTAAAAGTTTGTCTGCTAAAAGCCTCAGTCAGTCCCACACTTGTTTATCATTTTTGTGCGACCGCCAGAGCACTCAACTCATTGAAATCACGTTCAAATGGACTCAATTTCCACAATTTCAATATTCTTCTATCATTTTCTGTATAAGAATTTTTTTAACGAAAAGAATTAAATCATCTGTTATGTAAGCCCGCTCTGGTCCCGTTGCAACGAAATCGCTTTAACGTAACCATAATCGTATTTTGTTGTTGCTAATTGTAAGATGAGGCGAATTGAGTAAGGAATAATGATAAAATAAATTTTGAATGTCTAATTGTCAGTCTTAAGAATAAGCTATGTATAAGAGCTTCTATTGGGGACAAAATTCCTGTCCCGTCCTCGTCTCGTCCCGATATTTTTTCGAAACTTTTGTCCCCAGTCCCGCCCAGACAATCGGGACACGGTGACAAAAACCATGTCCCCGTCCCGCCCCCAAAAATTAAAAAAAATGTTGTCCCCGGTCAACAAAATTCCTGTCCCGTCCCGATAATTACTAAAAACAGTTGTCGACATTTTCATACCGAAAATCGGAAAAACTCGTACAAAACATGTTCGTAACAAAAACATAAAAACCACATTTATAAAATCGTAGTTCCAAGATTCCTACTTAAGGCAGCTTAAATTACGGCCGTATTTAAACAGTTATTACTATTCTATTCCTGTTCTATTTCGGTCACCAAAATTATTCTATCATTCAAGTTTCGAATCTGTTTTCAAATAGTGTGCTTGATTGCTTACTTCAATTATGATTGTAAATATATATATATATCTTGTCTTTATTTTCGCTGTAACAACAAAAACTACTAATCATAATCATAAAGCCATTATGAAGTACCAGTCATTTTTTTAGCAATGAGCTTCATTTTCTCCAACCTAAAATCGAATTTCTTACATTAGGGCAAATAGTGCTCACAGAATAGTTTACTCACGAGCATTAAAAGCTGAAACGTTATCCTTGTTCTGCTATGCCCGTCCCCGGTAGAAGCTCTGCATGTATCAGTCTTAGTTATATCTGTTTTTTCCACTCATTCTTTCCTCTGACTTGAAGACTGTGGAGCACTGTGGCAGGTATAGAAAAGATTCTGAAACGATTCTGAAACGTTTTGCCACTAAGGATATTGATCTGTTTATAGATAACTACAACAACGCGTTGAACGCGTGCCGTTGCTTTAGGTTTTCATGAAATTATACTTTAACTAGCACTGCACAGCCAGCTACAGTGAAATCTCGTTATAACGGACGCCTTTATAACGGAAATTTATTATACCGGACACATTTGCACATCCCCGCCATAAGTTGCTATGTTAACAATGTAAAATATGTGCTTATAGCGGACATGTTTATAGCGGAATATTTCCTATACCGGACCCTTAGATATGTACCCTTGGGGATAACTTGGTGTATATAGCGGACTTCGGTTTAGTTGCTGAACCCAACATTTGTAACACCGGTTCACTCAATAGTCGTGTGGGTTGTCGTGGTTAGAAATTTATTTTGTAATCATAGTTTATTCATTTACTGATATATATCTATGTAAAGTTACCTTAAAAATCTTAAATATTAGACATGGCAAGTGCTAAGAAGCGAAAAACTTTGGATTTAGGTAAAAAAATGTCTATAGTTTTTGAAATTCAAAATGGGAAGTCACAATCTGTAATTTGTGCATAGAAATAATTGTCAAGTTCAACTGTTAGTGACATTTGGAAAAATCGATAAAAGATTTATCCACACTTGTGCAACCATTAATAACTAAATACTTCCAGGTTCTGTAGTATGTGTTAATTAGTTTAAATTTGGACTGAGTGTAAATTAGTGTTTAATATTTTAGTATTTGGGTATGTGCTGTTTGATCAATAATTTTAGTATCAATTTCTAAAATATAGTGTGACTGGTTACTTAATTCGTTTTCGGAAAATTTGTATACCTTTTAATACATAATTCAAGGTCCCATTACATTATAACGGAATTTGTCCGTTATATGCTACGGAAAATTATTATAACGGACAAAAATACTAGTCACCCTGCGATTCCGTTATAAAGAGATTTCACTGTATTGCTGGCTCCGGAAGGCAAATGTAATAAGTATCGAAGGCAGTAAATATCTGTAGTTGTACGCAATAGCTGGCTGTGCAGTGCTAGTTATGCTTAAAGCCCGGTAAAACGTTAAATTGTACAGTAAATTATAAAATTTCATGGTACACGCAATTAACTGTATAAGTACCATTAGGGTATGTCGATTTGAAAATACCCGGCATTTTGGGCAACTCGCCCGCCCAAAATGCCAGGGCATTTTGGGCATTTTTATTTCAGGGCGAGGGCGGCATAATAGGGCATTTTGGGCATTTTTATCGAGGACAAATTGGACATTTTGGGCAGAATCGTGGAATATAATAGAACAATCTATACATTTTGACAATGAATTTGAAAATTTCTTTGTAATTTTGGAGAAAAAGCGTTCCAAATTATCTTGAAAATTTTATTCTGTATGTCATTATTTTGACGAAGTTAATTCAACCGGTGATGAAATACGTTTGGATACCATAGGTCATATTGAACATTACAATTTGTGAAACACCTGTACAGTACACCATACGGCTATAAATTAACTATCTAGGAACTATTTTTTCAAACTGCAGACGGTTTAAAATGAACTTCCACCGTCCTGAGAATATTAACGTACCCCGATGCATGTATGTATATTACTGTGATCAGAAACGTCTTTTCGGTTAAAATTTGAACCTATACGGTAATTGTTTTATACACCATAAAACTACAAACAACAATATTTGGGAGACCCGTATGGAGGATGTATATTGGTTTCTACTTGAGCCATTTTTGGCTGATCGTTGCAAAATGCAGACAATAGTGATGTAGAATAAAATGAGTATAAAATTCAGCTACATCACCCATTTAAATTTTGACTGATCCATTACCATCAGATTTTTACTTTAGGAGTTCGTACTTCAAAAGAAAATAGTACTTCTGCCCGCCCGTCAGTGACGCATATGTAAATTTATTTCATATTATTGTTTACATAGAAATTTGTTTTCACAGGAATGATAAATGATATCACCTCATGTCAATGAAATTAAATTGATTTGAGTTTCTTTGCCATTAAAATATACGCGAAGAAGCGAATAACCAGACATTCACATTTGTAACTTTTCCTTTTTCATGCATTTGGATGGATATTCTGAATATATGCTAGTAATCCAATTTTGGTGCCATGAAAATGCCCAAAATGCCCAACTTGCCCTACCCAAAATGCCCAAAATCAGGGCATTTTCAAAAGCTGCCCACATGCCCAGTTTTTGGGCATGTGGGCAGGCATTTTGGGCATTTTCAGCTGGGCGGGCAAATACTGCAGGGCATTTTCAATCGACATACCCTAAGTACCATTCCCTTCATCCTGTAGTTCCCCCTGATCCTCAGTTTTGTCCACAAATATTTTAACATTGTCTTGAGAAGTGGCTCTAGAAAATGCTACATAGAGTTGACCATGAGTAAAAACAGGTTTTGATAACCAAATGCCTACTTTGCTAAAACTTTGACCCTGGGACTTGTTTATGGTCATGGAGAAGCTCAGTTTGACAGGAAATTGCCTCCTTCGTAAAAAAAACGGGTATTCACCCTTATTTGACATTAGTGTAATTCGGGGAAGAAAATGCACAACTTCGGTTCGCTGATTGTGAGCCAAGTTTGTGAGAGATAAAGCTCACAATTATTAGCTAAGCTGCTTCGGCTTGCTGAACTCATAGCAAGCCGATGGTGTCCTTTGTACTTCTTATTCGAGCGAGTGGATAGTGTCCGCGTGCGTGACCCGCGCGCGCGCGCGCTCTAGCTATATCGACAACCATAGCTGTAGCTATTTGCAGCTATAGCTATATTGCATACAACTATCTACAACTTAATTATAATATGAGATTCTCGTTTAGAAAGACAACATATCGTCGGTGAAGAGGCAAAATGGTCTACATGCCTTTTTCCTTAAAGGCAAAATGGAATAGTTGCAAGATTTCCTAAAAGTAAAATTAACTACATCCAGTTTTCACTAAAAGCAAAATGGTCTACATGCGTGTATTGTATACTTTCATAATGGCCATTCTACTTTTAAGCGAAATCGTATGCAGACCATATTGCTTTTAAAACTTGATGCATCTATTCCATTTTGCATTTAGTAAAACTACATGTAGACCATTTTGATTTTAATCGAAAATGCATGTAGACCATTTTGCCTCTTCAGAGACGATTTGCTTTCTAAGCCAGCAAATGCTGGCTGTGCACTGTGCAGTGCTCGTATAATTATGCATACAGCAAGCAAGTCGAGAAGAAGCACAGCGAGCTGAACTGAAACTCTCAAACTCTGTTGCAGAGGAAGGAGAGCTTTTCCAGTTCCAGCTCGCTGTGCTTCTCGGCTTGCTTACTTCCTTGCTTGCTGTATATACCACCGGCTTGCTTCGCTATATAGTGAGATAGCATCCTACATAACGGTTTGCTATACAGTAATACAGTGAAATGAGCGCGCGAATATTTGATTCTTACCATCACGGTCACTATCAACTCTTTCAACTTAGGGAGTGTGCACATATTACGTTTCATTTTTTCACGATTTTTAGACCCTACCCCCCTTATCGTCATCCTAAAGTCATTTTTCCGTGACCCCCCCTCCCCTGTAAACGTCATCAAAGCGAAAACACAGGCAAAAGCTACTTGACCGATTTCGTTCAAAATTTTTGTTATCATTGTGTCGAAAACTCGTAACAGTTAGTTATTGACTGAAATCGGCCGACGTGTTCGCGCGAAAAACATAAATTTTGAAGGAAGAAAAGAGAAATAATAATAAAGACCAACAAATGATTACCGGTGGGGAAACCTAAGATCGCGGCCACATTATTTCGGTTTCTCGTTCGCGGACAAACGCAAAATAGCAATTGCTGCTTTTGCAAAGAGCCTTTAATTATTAAAAAATAAATTTTTAACATCAGTAATATGGGCAACTTCGCTCTGACTCCAGTCAGCCATTTTTCCAATAACTTCCATAATTGTCCGACGAATACTCTGCTACCAGGGTTGGTTTGGTTTAAACCAAATGATTTAAACCATGGTTTAAACCAAACGGTTTTTTAAATAAAAACCAATGGTTTAAACCAAACACCAAAATTTTTAATATTTTCAATCCAAAAGGCTTATATTTCGTCGTGCACAAAACTTGTGCAGTTACTGTGATATTGTGTAGTTAAACTTTAGTGAAGTAAATAATACTATTAGCTTTTAGTGTTGTACATTTAGAAATTCAGAATCGTTTGTAAAATGAAAAATGCCAAACTTGTGTTTATGCTGCAAAGTTATCGTTAAAATTTTATCTAAATAATTAAATATTTAATGCTTTGTGATACTTACTGAGTTTGGGAAAAAAGTAAATTTGTTCAAATTCACATTTTTTTGCATATTAATGAATGTTTTGGATTGAAAATTTGTTTAAACCAAAAAAAAACCTGGTTTAAACAATAAAAACCCGGTTTAAACCAAAAAAACCCAACCCTGTCTGCTACACCTGCTATTTAAAACCACATTTTATAATTTTGGGCAACATATTCAAAGCTTTTCGAGACGCTTTCTAATGAACTTCTATGAGCAGCTCTTGTGTGGAATTCATATGCAATTTTGCTAACAAAATAGTAATTGCATATATGGTAGGTTTGGCTTTCAAAGTTGTCTTGAATGTTCGGGCTGTAGTAGAAATAGGGAATAGTTTTCAGACGTTCAGCATGACAAACAGTCAAATTTATCAGATGAATCAATGGTTACAAATTAGAACTCCAGAAACATCCTTCTTAAAGAGCACAGGAGCCGAGACAAGTTTATTATTAAAATTTTGACCAAGTTGCTTTGCCAGGGACTACAGCAACTGGGATGACAACGAATTGTTTGCAAATCATACTGAGATCTTGTATCTTAAACACACCAAATTTATTTTGGATAAAATATTTTTTGACGCCATTCTTGACTAATGTTTTGGGGATTTCCAGCATCACAAGTTTGGTATGATTGTGGTGCTTACAGAAATAATTCTAAAATACATGAAAAATGCTGGTTTCTTTTATTTCAATACTTCCGGTAATGCTATCAGCATGTTCACAGTTGACAATGTCAGCGCTTGTAGTATTGTTAGGATCACGGGCGACAGTAACTGGGATCGTGCGAGCGAATTATTTTCAAAACATACTGATTGACGGACGTGATTTTGTATCCATTCCTGCGTTAGCCAAGAGTTTTCGGAATGGTCATGGCTGACAGATTTGAACTAACGTATGACTTAAAGTTTGCTATGAAAAACACTGAGTCTAACAATTATCCGTTTATTCCTTACATTTTTCTGTGAATAGGTGAAACATCATCAGTAAGGTTACCCCCACCCCCCCTTGGTATACACAAAATCATCAGCTCCAAGACCCCCTCCCTCCCCCAAAAGTGAAACGTAATATGTGCACACTCCCTTAGAAGAGAGGATATTATGTATCTACCATAAACCATCCTTGGGCATCATGACAGGTTACCTCCTCGTGCTCAACTCACACTCATTTCACTCAAATGTAGAGCTGGGAACCATAGAATATTTTCGCCCAACCCACTCGGTTCACGGGGTAATAGCTGATTTACTTTACCCAGCCCGTCTCCAGTGACCCGTGGAGTTAATTTATTTTTACCCCAACTCAAGCCAATACTTTTCCATGTGCATGAAAATATTGGCCATGCCTGCCCATTTATAAATACGAGCACTGCACAGCCAGCAATTGCTGGCTCAGCAAGGCAAATGTAATTTGGGATGGCAGTAAATGGTTACATGCAATAGCTAGCTGCGCAGCTCTATGGTCGTCGATGTGTCTAGAGCGCGCGAATATTTGATTCTTACCACCACTTTCACTATCACTATCCACTCCTTCAAATTAGAAGGGAGGATGAACGAATAAAACCCACCCGCAGGAATTTGCGGGCCCCCTTCTGATGAACGTAAACTAGATAAACAAAACCGCTACTTTTACCCTAATTTTTTGAGAACCCACGAACTAAAGCCATGAGGCAGGATTTCAAATTTTATATTTACATTAGCCCTTTAACAAAAGCCAGACGCATGTTTCGACTATAGATAAAATTCAACTCTCATGCTGAATTCCCAACGGGACGGACCAAAGGTGGGCACATATCCTATATTTATGCATAAATATACGCAGTTTTTTATGTATGTTCGCATATTTTCCGATTATTTGTATGCCATATATGCAGGCTGCACGTTTCTACTAAAAAAAATGTATCGTATATGTATGCTGTGAATACTATATGTACGAGTATGTATATATGTATAAAAGGCCGGGAGATTTAGGTATGTATGCACCGTTTATGTTCAGCGAGCTCCATCTGTATTTTCTTGGCACGGTCTGTGTCTATTGGTGTATTCTCCTTTGTTGTTTCCTACTGCAATGCAAACGATTTGTAGACGTTTTGACTGAAACCTACGACACTAAAAATTAATATTTTTAAAATTAACTATAATAAGTTGTATTTAGTTTCTATAAAGGTTCACAACGTTCAACTTTTATAGGTACGTGTACATATATTTATGCATAAATTTATTTATATGCTGCATATATGTATGATTAAATTTCTGGACAAATTTATGTATGCTCTTTGAAAACTATAAAATGTATGTATGATTTAGGATACGCAATTTTTTTGCCCAGCTTTGGGACGGACTAAAACGGGCGAAATCAGAAATTCAGTCAAGACCTTTTATTTTTACACTGAGGCATAAAAGCATTCTCAGCTAAATTCTATAAGTTCGAAGAATTTTTTGTATATAACGATTCCATTACCTGCTTGAAAATGACATTTAAAGTTTAAAAAGAAGAAAGAAAAAGAATGTAAACCTTGTATGCGCATAAAAGTTGAACCATGAACCACTGGAATTTGTTTTAAAATAAGACCAGGAACATAATTTATTTAAAAGTAGTGCAGAGGTAACTCATCCAAGAACGATGGTCACAGTCACAGATCGCGACTTCCAATTTTTTTCGCTGATAAAATATCTTTGGACGTTACAAATGTAATGTGATACGAGATGGGGCTAAGTTATGGAACGAAGAAGTGGTGTGGCCTCATCATCAGGAAGAACATTATTCTTCCTGCTCGTTTCCAAGATATCATCCTCCACTTTTCGCAAAGTCCGGTAGCTGACCATTAACATGATCTGAGAGGGATGATAAGTTTATATAAAATAATTTGATTATTAACCATTTCAGCCTTATTTATAATAATTGTTATACATTGTAATTTTTTTCAGAAACTAGAATAAATGGAAATAATATACCCCATTAACAGCCAACATGGCTATGCAAACTCCGAGGAAGACATAGGGCATCTCAACAGTCGATCCTGCCCATAGTGGTCCGAAAATTAATCCCGAGTAGGCAATTAATCGACGAACCCCTTGACCCAGGCCTAGAGTTCCCCAAAATTTGATGTAATTATATATCAGCAACTCATGAATAAAATAAAAATTGGTAATCGTTCAATGGAATCCTATCTAATACAAATATTTTTTTGAGGAAGATGTACCCTGAGTCTCATTGCTGAGGACCTTGGACGATAAGGCTGTGTTGCCAACAGATGCAATGGGCATTCCCAAATAACTGAGGCAGATCCCTCCCAGGAAATAAATCACATGGGTTGTATTACCTAAAAGATTTCCATCACAATTTAATTCAATGTTTGAATTATTTGGTTTTTTATTACAAGTATTTAATTTTATTAATCTAGGTCGCTTACCCCTCTCAAAATGCGGCAATACAACGATGAGCCAAACCTGAGCGATGAGCATCATCGACAACCCCACGATCTGTAAAGTTGTTTCTCGGACGTACTTCCCAATTACAGCGATCCCCGCAAAGGCAATCAGAGCTTCGAGTCCACCCGCCATGTAAATCATGGTATTTTCATTTATTCCAAATCCAAAATAATCTTGAGTAATGACTGGGATCACTGTCTGCAATAATGTTAATCTCGATCATTGTCTATTACTTAATGAATTTAAAGGATCGCTCCGTAATGGCAAATTCGAATTCGGTGAGGATCCACTCTTGGTGGATCACTCCGAAACTTACCTCAAAACAGATCTGGGAGAAGAATAAAACGAAGACCAAGGACATGAGAACCACGAAAGAGTCCGTTAAAAATTCTGGAGGATCAAATTAAAAGAGAATTATCCAACTGATGCCACAATTAGTCTATTCTCGGATTAAGAATTATTCTCGTCGAGAACATTTAAATACAACTACAATCAAATGTAATTTCAAGCTTGTGTTCCGAATATTACCATCCATGTACTTCTTGTAAATATTGCTGTCTTCCTTTGGATTTTTGAATATAATCCCAGTCCCATTAGGTCTCACACCATCTACAGCAATACTTTCGGACATCAAGGTCAGGACACTCCCTCGTCCCCCCACACTTGAGTATTTCTTCCGCTCCTCGATATCTCGAAACTCTTCGGTCAAGTTGTGAAACATGAGGACGGCGGCGACCCAGTAGATGAGCCAAAGGACTCCCAGAAACAAGCCCGGGGCATTCAAAGGAGTTATTCTGAGTCCGCAGAATGTGAAATCGAAGTAGGTCAGAATGAACTGAAGACCCGGTCCAACCAAAATCCCCACTTGGAACATTGCATTCGTGATTGAGAGATACATGGTCCTTTCCTCCACTTGAGTAGTTCGACATACTTCGGCCAATAATGCCGTTCCCGAAGCAGTTCCGATCCCTTTATTAATTTCAAGAATTTTGAGAGGGCATATCAAAGCCATGTATAGCTACTACAATATTACAGTGTAAGTTTACTATATTAATTATTTATACATAATTTAGCCTACTATAGACCATACAACTTGATTCAATTACCACATAGTAACCGTGCAAAAAGAATATTCCACCTATTGATTCCCAGCATGTACATGAAATTCCCAACGGCTCTGAAAGCAATGGATCCTACAACAATAGCCTTCGTATGTTGGTAATATTTGTCAGCCAATCGGCCTCCGATGACCCCTGCAAGTGCTGCAGCGAAGCTATAAACTGTAATGAGAAAAAAAGAAGTTTCTTATCCACAGAAAACATTCCTAAGGGCAAGGGCACCTTTTAGAAGATCACAATTGGACTGATAGCGGAGTCATTTGACAAGGAGCAAAAATAACTCGTCAATATTTTTTTTGACCCTACGGAGTATATTTTAAAAATTCCCCTATATCCCTTATAACGAGATTTTACCTTTTATGTGAGCCTGCATTTTTTAAAGCTCTTTTAAAAAAACGTTATCATCCTTAAATTATTGCTTCCGCTGGGCAAACGTGTCGCCCTCTGGGTTAGGATTTTTATTTCAAATGCTCTGAATCTAAACTCTCGCTTTAAGTGGCCCAATTACCTATCAACCTATTACAGACAGCAGCGTTGATAGTTTAAGAATTAAATGTATGTCCTTTTAAAGCCGAGGGAGTTCACTGTAAAAACATTGCGTATGCTATTTAAACGGTCTAAACCATAAAAATAATCTAACATGTTTTTGATATTCTAATAGGATAAAAATGAAGAGACAAGTTTGGATGTACTGAACACTTGAACTTGGAAACTACACATTCAATGTTCAAACAAGGTCAATTACTTGAGACGGTGAACCCCAGCCAATGCTCTTCTGTCACTCCCAAGGTCTGAAGGTAATCCCAGACTGTTGGTAGAATTGCCACTGGAAACCGGTCAAAAAATAATAATTTTATTAAAATACTTGTATTACTACCGGAACTTATTTTGTAATGACTTTTTAACAAAACAAAATGTAAATTTTTAGCCATACCGTATTCACATCCTCCGAAAAATACGTAACCAGAGACTATTGCAAAAGACAGGGCTCGTTTCTTTTTAAACTCTCTGTCCCGATCACGATCCATTTTCCAGGTAAAAATTGATTATAATGTTTAATTAAATTTAAAAAATTGTTCCAGGGACCCCTTTCAATTGTTTCCACAGGCCCGTTTTGTAAATTCTAATCATAAGACAAAAACTTGACGCTGGAGGATCCTCTTCATGTCCACGGGTGCTGGATTCAAAAAAGGAAAGAAAGAAGAAACATTTTGCAGTCCAAATCCCTTGACATGTGAAACATCTTGGAATAATGTATCTCTACTAGCCATTAAATCCAGATTTGATACCAGCCTGACCTTCTGCTCTTAACGGTCTACAATAATTATTGGGACCTATTCCCGTCACGGCCCATTTTCAAAAAATTACAGTTTGATTAGAATACTTAAGCGGAGGATTATTATAAAAATGTGTGTCCGTCGTCAGCTCTTATCAGCACTGACGAAATAAGTAGGCAATTTACTCCATACTAAAAGGGTCACTTCAGTTCAGAATCTTACTTCATCTCTTGAAGATCGTACTTAAAATTAATTTTTGTAAAAGTGGGAGCTGGATGCACAGATTCTGGTTGACAACAGATGAGCATATTGGCACATGCTTAATTGTATGGAATCACATTGAACTTTATATAAGTGACTTGGGAGGAAATTAGTATAAATTCCGAGTGAGTCATTTACACTGGAAGGAGAGTTTCATTTGACAAGTCTTTTTCAATAGAATAATAATAATGTATACGTACGAATTTTTTATGACTGTATTTCTTGGACTGTTTTTCCCTGAAATGTTAATTATTGCACCTGTGCAGCAGCACTGTCTGGAAAAATAGATTTAGTATTTTTACTGTTACAAGGAGGAAGATTATCATTGGGGTATGTCGGAATATTTCCTCGTTTGTGTATATACAGATAAAGCTTCTTTAAATTAAGAGAGTCTCCAATAATAAGACAGCTTTGTATGAGAGACGTATATTTGTAACAATTTATTTCTACTATATATATTAAAAATAACTTCAAATCTAATCTTTCTGAACATTGTGTAATAATTATATGACACTTTCGCTCCTACACGAAAGTAAGAATATTTAAAATGTGTAAAGGAGCGCAGAGGAAGTTCAAGGGCAAAAGGTATTTTATATGGGGGAAAAGTTTAAACGAATAATAATATTAATTATTATCATTTGCACTATTAGGATAAAATAGTGCTGATATTAATTTCCAGTGAAAATTCCGACAGCCCTAATATATGGATACATTGTATTTAAAAAACTAATTTCCAATAATGTATGTATTTGTGTGGATACCTTATTAGAAGAACTGTATGGTTGAGTTTAAATCAAGAAACTAGTGAAACATTTGATTCTAACAATGGGACTAATTACATTCAAGCATAGGATTGCTTCAGAATGATTAAATGTCACAATTGCTTGTAGTTATTTATGTATTTCTCTCGCATATTTTTTTGGGCCTGGGAACACACTATATAAAGGAAATCGTATGTACATACGTCCATATGTACAGTGTGTTCATAATGTTGGATGCTTTTAGGCGTACTCTGAATTCTGCACCCGTAACGTAAATTTTATAATCTTGCTTATTTAAAGGCAGCCTTTGAGCAATCAACCTGTTTTTGTAATGTTTGTTTATCGTACCGTGCAGCTCTTGGTTAAATCCCTTGTTGCAACAGGCTAAAAAATGTACTTATTTGTAAACAAAGTTCAAATGCATATGAGAAGGTCGTGACCATTAACCTGGCCCTAAGGGAAAATTTTGCTTTGATAAGTTTAATTTCCTCTCTACTGTTCCGGATACAATTGAAAATGCTCAGACAGTATGATATTTCTGGTATTTTCATAAATATTAACTATATGATTTAAAGGATTTCCCCAGTCTTGTATTTAGCCATCACATTTTAAAAATATGATTTATCCCATAGCTCTCTAATTGGAAATTAGAAGCTCTAAATAATAATAATATAATTCTAATAATTAGAAGCTAGATAAATTAATTAGCTCTCTTTTTTGATTCTTTTGTCCACATTCTCAAATCTTAATCCGTCCCCTTGGTTTAAAAAATATATAAATACTAGATTATAATTATTACACATTTTACTGTCGTAGTATTGGGGAGTAGATTCCTATTTAATAAGTATGTACTAATAACGCACCAATTTCTAAATAAATTAATTTTCTGGCGGATTTCTTTGAATTAATGGGATATGAATCTTAATTCTTTGTATATATAGTTTAATTATAAAGTGGAGAAATAGTGAATACTGTAAGGAAAGGCCAGTCCTTTAGTAAATACTGACACCAAAATTACACGCTAATAAAGTTTGAATTGAATTTTTATTCAGGAATTGTTGCAGAAATTACTATTAAGAGTATTATGAAACAAATTAACAAAAAAGTATTATTGTCAACATATTTTCAAAAAAACTGATAGTAAACACATATCTTCATTAAATGAGCCATGTAAAATACTTTACTCTTTCCCTGCCCTTTGATTTACGTGGATCACTGCACGAGCTAAGTTATAGAACGAAGAAGTGGTGTAACTTCATCTCCGGGAAGAAGATTCTTTCTGCTTGATTCCAAAATATCATCTTCCTTTTTTCTCAAACCCCGGCAGCTGACCATTAACATTACCTGAAAGCGAAAAAAGATGAGCCTTTTATTAAATAAATTTAAGAACCAAATTAATTTGGTTAATACATTCAGAATGTTTGTAATAATTATTATATGTACTTAATATATTTTTTAACTTCGTAATATATGTCAAATTTAACACTGTAACGCCATAAAAGTATTACCGCATTGAATGTGAATAGCGCTATGCAAACTCCGAGGAAGAGATAGGGCATTTCCACAGTTGATCCTGCCCATGTTGGCCCAAAAATTAATCCCAAATAGCCAATGAATCGACGAATTCCTTGACCCAGACCTAACGCTCACCCAAAATTAGATTTTATAGAAGGAACTCACACATAAAACAAATCGTAGGCAACCGTTCAAAATCAACTTATGCAATAAAAATTGGATATTTTTTCCAGCAATATTTACCCTGAGTGTCGTTACTGAGGACCTTGGACGATAAAGCTGTGTTGGCAATAGCTGCTGTGGAACTGCCCAATTAAATGAGGAAGATCCCGATCAGAAAATAAATGACATGGGTGGGATTCCCTAAGAGTTTTATCAAAAAATAAATCAATTTCACTTAAACATCCGCATATAATAATTATTATGGTATACAAAGCGGGCCTGGAATGAATTGCAGTCAAATATTTAATGGTTTTAATTTTATTTAGTCGATTAATAATATCTCCAGGTTCCTCACCCTTCTCAAAGTTTGGCATTACAACGATGAGCCAGACATGGGCGATGAGCATCAACAACAAGCCCAAGCTCTGTAACGTTGTTTCTCGGACGTACTTCCCAAATAAAGCGATCCCCACGTAAGTAACAAGTGCAACGAATCCACCCGCCATATAAATGAAGGTAATTTCGTTTATACCAAATCCAAAATAATCTTGAGTAATGATTGGGATCACTGTCTGTCATATTAATAAAAGTGATCATATAGTCGCATGCTAATTTGTTTAAAAAGACAGCTCCGGTAATGCATTCCAATTCGGAAAAGATCCACTTTTGGTGGAACACTCCGAAACTTACCTCAAAGCACATCAGGGTGAAATATAAAGCGAAGACCAAGGACATCAGAAGAACGAAGGAGTCCGTCAAAAATTCTGAGGGGTGAAATTAAGTCAGTAATAACAATTTTTTCAGGGTTGTCATAATTATTTCATTACCGGAGTGTCTGTCTGATCTCGTCGAGATCGTTTAAAAATAATCGTACCATCCGTGTACTTCTTGTAAATATTGCTTTCTTCTTTCCGATTTTTGAATATGATCCCATTCTCACTGATTCTCAAACCATCCACAGCAACACTTTCGGACATCAAGGTCAGGACACTCCCTCGTCCCCCCACACTTGAGTATTTCTTCCGCTCCTCGATATCTCGAAATTCTTCGGTCAAGTTGTGAAACATAAGGACGGCGGCGACCCAGTAGATGAGCCAAAGGACTCCGAGAAACAAGCCCGGGGCATTCAAAGGAGTTATTCTGAATCCGTAGAATGTGAAATCGAAGTAGGTCAAAATGAGCTGAAGACCTGGTCCCACCAAAAGCCCCACTTGGAACATTGCATTCGCGATTGAAAGAAACATGGTCCGTTCCTCAACTTGAGTTGTTCGACATACTTCGGCCAATAATGCCGTTCCCGAAGCATTTCCGATCCCTTCATAAATTTCAAGAATTTTGAGAAGTCATATCAATTAATCATATCATACTATGCAAATGTTATCAGTTATTACCACATAGTAAACGTCCACTAAGAATATACCACTTGCTGATTCCCAGCATGTACAGGAAATTCCCAATGGCTCGGAAAACAATGGATCCCACAACAATGGCCTTCGTATGTTGGTAATATTTGTCTGCCAATCGGCCACCGATGACCCCTGCAAGTGCTGCAGCGAAGCTATAAACTGGAATATTTCAAGATCAAAAAAGAAGTTTTTCAAGTGAATTTTTCAAGAATTATTGTACAGAAAAAATGCCTAATGGTATCTTTTACAAGATCACATTTCAATGGATAACCGGGTCATTCGGCAAGGAGAAAAAATACCTGGTAAACTGGAACATATCCAAATATTATTACCCCTACCGAGTGTATTTTTAAAAGGGGTCCCTTATAATGAGATTGTTCTGAGAAGTTGAGTCTGTATTTTTTATAAATCTTTTTTAAAAGACCGCAAATGCTCTCAACTTTAAATTATTCCTACCGCTGGGCAAACGTGGCGCCCTCTGCGTCTTCAAAGCCATATGTAGTTACAATTTTATTATTGTATTGAGAATAACTGTATTTTGTTGTTGTTATTATTAATTATTGCAAATAATATTCCACTTATTCATTTCCAGCATGCACATGCACCGGATATCCCCAGCCGCTCGGAATTGAATCGATGGAACAACAATATAGCTTTTGTATATTGCTAATATTTGTGATTAATCCCAGATAGCACAAGTTATCCTGAAGATATCATATAAGGTTCATGGATTTCGTGAAAATATCGTCACTTGAGCACGATATCTTTATGATTTCCTCGAATTATCGATTCACGAAGAGAAATCCTTGTGGATCGTACGAGAATATTCGCCACGAATGAACAAAGAGTATCTCGTTAAAATATTCCTTGTCTGAACTAGATGCATTACACAAAGTGTAACTGGCTTGGCGCCTTTTCATAATAGCATACAACAAGCATTGTAACATCCAGCAATTGCATAACCGCAGAAACACAACGAACAAATTTTAGCTGAGAAGATAAGCGTGACTTATTTGGTAAGTGACATTGTGTGTAATAATTATTTTATTTAAAATTGTATAATAATCATGGAAGTGAGAGCAAAGGAATATTCTGGTAGAAGTTTGCGCCGGAAAAGAAATGCTGAGGTAAGACTGAAACTAGCCAAGTTCGAAGGCTTCTACAAGAACAGCAGGCAAGATCAGGTAAAAAATAAGTACGTTCCACAAACAAGTGATTTAAGTTCAAGTGCAACTAGTGTTTCTTATTATTCAGTAAACAACATTAACAGTAAACAAGTGGATTTGCTGGAACCTCCTGAGCATATTAAATCCCTTCAGACATTCACCAGCGATCAAGATCATGATTCATATTTTGAAACGACAGATTTTAATTTTGAAAATTGTGCAACCAGTGAAGATGAAGATTGTTTTGACGTTAATTCCTTGAAATCATTCATAACTGATTGGACAATAAGGTACAAACTACCTCACAATGCAGTTACATCTTTACTTCAACATATCAAAAACTACAAGAACTTTGAGTCCATACCAAAGGACGTGCGGACATTGCTAAGAACTCCTCGATCCACACAGATTGAATCGATGGAACCCGGAAATTACGTCCATTTTGGCCTAAAGCAAAACTTAGATTACATTATGTCTAATGACCCTTGCATCGATTTTCCAGGAAAATGTATTAAAGTGCAGATCAATATGGATGGATTGCCCATATTTAAAAGTACTTCTTTGCAGTTTTGGCCAATATTATGTTCACTACCCGGTACAGACACGAATCCATTTTTGATTGGATTATATGAAGGAGCATCCAAGCCTAGTAGTGCAAATGAATTTTTAAGAAGATTTGTGGAAGAATTAGCAGAATTAATTTCAACTGGAGTAAAATTTCGCGAAGTAAATTACCAGTTATCTGTCGATTGCATTTGTTGCGACGCCCCGGCAAGGGCTTTTGTTACAGCCATAAAAAATCACAACGCTTATTATGGATGTGGCAAATGTTCCACTTCGGGAATCTACGTGGATAACAAAGTGGTATTTCTCGATTCGGATGCCGCTAAAAGAACTGACGAGAGCTTCCGGAATAGAGAGCAAAAGGAACACCATACTGGTACAAGTGAATTGGAAAAATTACCAATTGACATTGTTCGTCGCATTCCGTTTGATCCAATGCACTTAATTTATTTAGGAGTGATGAGAAAGCTTCTAAATTTATGGATACGAAGCAGGCCTGCACCATATAAAATTAGCAATAACCAAGTTAATATTATATCCAATAATTTAGTAGCAATTTCTGCTTTTATCCCACAAGATTTTTCTAGGAAACCAAGAACCCTTAAAGATCTCGACAGGTGGAAGGCAACCGAATTCAGACAATTTCTTCTATATACTGGGCCCGTCGTACTTAAAGATGTGCTGGATGAAAATGTGTACAAAAATTTCCTTTGCCTGCATGTAGCCGTGCGAATATTGTCCTGTGAAGAAAAGTACATCACCTACAACAGATATGCACATAGTTTGCTGATATATTTTATTACAAACTACCGTTTAATTTATGGGGATGGGCATATGACATATAACGTTCATGGTCTATGCCACATTGCAGAAGACTGTAAATTATTAGGACCATTGGAAAAATTTAGTGCATTTAAATTTGAAAATTATTTAGGTCAACTTAAATCATTAATTAAAAAACCCAACTCAGCTTTACAGCAAATTCATCGAAGAATATTGGAACAATCAGAAATTCAATATTACATCCCAAAAATTTCTTTTAAGCCAAGGTCAAGTCATTATAATTTACCTAAAAATATAAATCCCCCGCAAACAAGTAATTTCCTATTCAAAACATTTGAAATTAAAAACAAGGAAGGCTGTAACATCTGTATGCTTCGAAATCGTACTGTAGTGTTAGCTAAGTGCTTTGCTAAAAGTGGTGTTGGTACGAGTGTGATTGTTGGACAAAGATTTACAGAAGTAGAACCGTTTTTCTCACATCCCTTAAATTCTGATGAAATTAATATTTTAAGAGTTTCTAACCTCAGTGACACTTCCGTCTGGAATGCAGAAAATATTTTGTACAAATGCACAGGCATTCCTTACAAAAGTTACTTTGTAATCTTGTCCATTTTGTAGATATCACGATGGAAGAACATTTGTACGCAATTGTCCATTTCACCGAAACGGAGGAAGTAGAGCTTGTTCCACGAAAGTGGATTGAAGAACGTGAAGGGGCACAAGTGTGCTACTGGCTAAATTTTAAGAAGCACCACAAAATAATTGACGCAGTGAAACGGCTTAAATCACCTGTAAAATCTGACTGGAGCCTCCACCCAGTCAGAATATTTGAATCTTTTAGTAACAATCTTTTAAATATAATAACACTCAATTTTCAAACATTTGCGGTTTAATATTTGGTGTTGTTGGGTGCAAATATTATTTTAGATGCGTTTTCACAGGTACATATGAGGAAGCAAAACCCAACGTTCCTCATTTCGAGCAATTCTCGAAGCTCAGTGAAATGGAATCACATCCTGAGAAGCCAATTCAACGAAGTAGAGCTGGACGAACGTATATAAACAAAACGCATTTTGGCCATACTGCAGGTCCAAGTAGGCGCAGACATGACTCGAGTGATGAGGAGGCTTCCAATATTGCCAAGAAATTTATTATTTGTCCAATAGATCCTCCGCCATTCGAAAACGATGTTATTAATGTAAATCATCAAAATGAGCTACCTTACAATCAACAACATCCTATTGCGGAAGAGTCAAACAATCGCGAAATTTTATTTTCTGATGGAAACAACCGTGAATTGAACAATCATAATTCGATTGAATTTTTGGAGCATTTTGAAGGTATCTGTATTCCCCTTTTATCACCCATTGCAAAATCAGACTAAATAAAATTTCATATAAACAGGAAAGTACTTTTATTTTTCTGTTTATAGTTTTCAAAAAGGAAGTCTTCACAAAGCTTGCAGTTATTGAGAGCAACCAAAACACTATGCAGTCAGCTATTTTCAGCCTTGTGAACAATGCTAGAGTGAATAATCTCAACCTCTCTGCGAGATCGCCCCCAAATGACGAATACGAATTCAATTTTCCCTTTCGTACAATGCGGGAATTTCTTGAATTTGATGCGAGGATTAAAGCGGAACCTGAGTTCAAAAAAGCCCTGGTTAGGAAAAAAAAAGAGTAACATCTTGTTGTTTTTTACTAACTAACTTTTAGTTTGTTGTTGCCAGTTTACTTTTATTTTGTATGTACGTTTATACTATCTTCATGTATATTATTCCAGTTTGCCTACTTGGGCTCCATTGGAGGTTCAGACTTGACCGTGGCCGTTTATGATATTTTGAAGGAAGTGCTAGCATTTGATTTAGCTTATCGCTTCAATTACACAGGAGTTAGAGGGAAGCAAAATTTTTCTCTCCTAAACATCAATGACATCATATTTGGTGTGTAAATTTAATAATATATAGAAAAGTACGAAAATCTGATTTTATTATGTACTTCTGATTTTAGTTTACCTTTTAAATTTTTTATTTTCATATAGATTGTGTACGATCGAATCCCAGAACATCAAGTGAGACCCGAACTTCAGTTCGTAATAAGATTATGACCTGGGTACAACACTCTGGAGATAAGCTGACCAAGGCTCAAAAAGCTGGAATTAACACTGCTGGGGTAAAATAAAATAAAGAACACATTCGCTTTCCTGTAGTCCTCAGTACCAATGAATGCTTAATGTTTTTATATTTGCTGTGCAGATTTACGATATAGAAGAGCATCCATGAAGTCATTGCCATTCAAGATTTCAAATATGATTTATTAAAGCAGTTGTAACATTTATTTTTAATGTTTCCACCTATTTTCGTGTTGGAATTTAGCTATACTTCATTCATTGATAATTTCATAATAATTCTAATAACGAAAACTTACTTTTTGTGTTGTAAACCTCAAAATTTGATATATACATAAGTAGTAAGTGTTGATAATAATAATTTATCCTTTTCGGTCAATTTAAACGTTTATTGCTTTTATTTCTCATAAGCTAAAGGAAATACTACCCAATTAAAAAAATAAAAAAAATATTGAATATAGGAAATATTTCATACAAATAATCCCAGATGGCGTTTCATTTCTTACAAATTTCGTAGAATTATCTGGAGAAGGCATATCTACAAATCATTGACGAATACTGTAAGAAGCAATTATGTGGCCAAAATGAATACTTAAAGATATCCTCAGTTCTCGTTTAAGACGAAACCAAGATATCTTCAAGATATGGTGTTTTCGTGAGGAAGAAATCTTCACGATCTCTGAAAGATAACCGTGTGCTATCTGGGATACCTGCAATAATTGGAACAGTGAAGCTATAAACTTTTTGACACACTCCAATTCATCGCAATGAGTAAATGATCGTTTGATGCAATTCATACGATTGTAACAATTGCCTTTTTAAGACTGATTTTGTGCACATTGAAAAGTAAAGGTCAATTACTAGAGATGATGAATCCCAGCCAATACTCTTCTGTCACTCCCAAGGTCTGAAGGTAATCCCAGGCTGATGGAAGAATCACAACTGCAAATAGTTTAAGAAAGAATCATTTTGCATAAATATTTAATATGTTATCACATGAACTAATTTTCTGATGACTTTTCAGAAAACAGTGAAAATTATCAGCCATACCGTATTCACACCCTTCGAAAAATACGTAACCAGAGACTACTATAAAAGACAGGGCTCGTTTTCTTTTAAATTCTCTGTCCCGTCCATGATCCATTTTCCAGGAAAATATTGTTGCTTACAATAAAAAATAACTGTAAAATTGTTGGAATTCCTCCTGTTTCGAAAGTCTTCACACTCCCTTCTGTATCTCTTTGAGGATTCTCTTCATGTACGTGAGTGCCGTAATAAAAAGGAAAGACATATTTTCCACTTTAAAACCTTTGACATGTGAAATCAGACACTCCGGAACACCCGAAGGAGGGGGGGACAAAGCTTTATTAAAAAAATGAACAATTATTATATTTTAGTTACTTTTCTAGGGGCTACATATACAAGCACATGTATGTAATTACATAAAAGGTTGCACATTATTTTTTGTTAGGTAGCTCATATACATATATAAGCATCTGAAGTATAGATTTTCCAATTTTTAAAGAATTTTCATAAAAAAAAAGCTTTTACAAAAGACAGCAACTGAATCTCATGTTGTAGAAAAAGTTTTACAAGTATTAAATAGTAACAACAAGCTTTTATGGATTTGAATTATTAGAGATATCAAAAACCCATATCAACTGATCACTGATTGCGAACTAGTTCTGGGAATGATTCGGTCTGTTCTTTGATTTTTGGTCTGGTCTGGTTTAAGCGTAGGACCATTTCACAATCCACCATTGGTAGGGACCCGAACTGTACCAGCATTAATGTGAGCCGCCTGGAAAGGGGAGGTCAAAATGTTCGGCATGGGTAGCGGGAAACAATATTCCAACATTTATTGAGGTCAACAATAGCAAAGATTGATGGATAGAAAAATAACCCTTATTTTCTTGAGGGACCGCGCGATTCCTACGGTACAATTTAAATTAACACCCTGTCGCACATTTTTAACCCTCAAATTTATTGAAAATACTGGCTGACATAAAATCACTTAAATAAGTTCAAAATCATTATCAAGGGTGAAAAGGGTTGCTTTAAAAATCCAATTCCAACTACCGTAGCACACGACCCACGACTTTGGACACAATGACCCATGCAAGAATTCTCTGTCTGAATCTGTCGGGAGGATTGAATTGATTTTATTAATATTGTGCCTGTGGTTCTTCCACCAAGATGATAATGATAGATGCATTGATGAACTGATCTCCACAAGTATGCATGTACTATCAACTCCTGTTTGTATGTGATAGGATGAGAAAAATATTTTGCAGCACGGTATTTGTTGTAAATGACTTGGCTCGTACAACTAAAGAAAGGAATACCCCTTTGAAAAGGAACAGTAAAATCAGCTTTAATTTACAATTGGTTTTATTCTCAGTGAAAATGGGAACACAACAGAGATTATCAAAATGACTACTCACTCTCTCAAACCTCAGTTCTCGACTCCTCGATCATTTTCCTATGTAGGTATCTTAGAGAATATTCAGTTTTCTCTTCTCCAATAAAATGACCTCAACCCATAAAATCCCCATCTCACTCCAAACAAATTGACCTTTATGGTCTAAGTTCAAACTTCTAACCGTACACTAAAATGTATAGCTTATTGTAAGATTTGAATACTCTCCGCTCTGTACCACCTCATTGGTCGGTTCGAGAGTATACTCGATGGTCGGCTCAATCCCACAATCGACATTTCTCTTAACAATAATATATCCGCACTGGTCGGTTCGATCGTACAATGAGCACTTATCTTAACTTAAAGTATGTCCACATCGTTATATTACAACATTCTCCCACCTTTGTCTTGTGTTTACAAATATAAGACAAACATTAATTAATTCTTATAATAGGTAATGTACAACACAATCATGTACTTTTATTTAATTACATTTGTGAGATTATTCAAATCTGATCGGGGTTTTCACACTTCTACCGCACCTCGTAGTCTTCACTTCTGGTACTGGAACTTCCCCACGAATACTCGTATCAGCAATGGCCCGGCGTAGCTCAACTCGATCGTTTCCCGAAATTTCAAGTGGATACAATCTTTGAAGAGGTCGGACAATGTCTCCAATTGCAGTCTTCACCTTTGCCACTCGAACTGCACCATCCTTTCCTGGAAATACTTCAAGGACTTTTGCCATTGGCCAGTCGAGTCTCTTCTTGCCGTCACTTCCTACCAACAGCACATCTCCGACTTTTACGGTTTTCACAGTCCTCTTTCCCCCTTGATGGTGAACCAGCATTCCTAAATACTCGCAACGGAATCTCTGTCTGAGGTCATCACGGATCTTACGTCGATACTGCAAACGCTTGTTTAATGATGCCCCGTCGATTTCATCCAAGTCGGGCATACTATTATCAACTACCTCATGCAGAAACATTGATGGAGTCAACGGGACGAGATCTTCACTCTCTTCGGAGACATATGTCAGAGGCCTGGAATTGATTACCTGCTTACAATCGCATAATATAGTAATCATTTCTTCAAAATCAAGACAAGCCTTTCCCAGAACCTTCCTGAGGATTTGCTTCACCATACGAACAATACGTTCCCACCAGCCTCCCCACCACGGTGCACTCGGTGGATTAAACTTCCATTGGATAGGATGGACTGGATGAGAACTCCCATAGCTTGAGCTGACGATCTTGTCCCAGTCCAGCTTCTTGAGTAAATTTGCAGAACCTAGAAAATTTGTCCCGTTGTCTGAGTACATCTTCGAGGGTCTTCCACAGTGACTCACAAATCTCCGCAAACTCTGGAGGAACGCATCCGTTGAAAGAGATGAAACGAGCTCAAAATGGACAGCTCTGTAGACCGCACAAGTGAATATTACAACCCATGCCTTCGGCTTATCTTTTAAATATAGAGGACCTGCTAAATCCACTCCCGTGACCTCGAAAACCGCTGCATCTTTTACACGGTCCTCGGGCAATGGTGCAGGCTCCACTTCAGCATTCCGAACTTCAAATCGTCGGCATCTTCCGCATTTCCGTATGACTTGTGCTATAATTTTCCGGGACTTCGTGATCCAAAATTTCTCCCGTAATATGCTCATTAGCACTTGAACGCCAGCATGACTAGACTCTTCATGGACCTTTTGAATTAATAGATAAGTAACTTCATGCTCCGCAGGTAACAACACAGGACTCCGAAAGGACTTTGAATCTTGCCTCAGAAATATTTTGGTACAAACTCTCCACACACCATTTGAATCCATTTTCGCGTTCAACTGGTTCGGTACTTCCTTCAACTTTGAATGACTCGAATGGAACGTTTCTAGTTGAATTAGCTTGAAAAGTTGAGTCTCAGCACCTTGTACTTCCTTCAAGTCTAGGTCTCCAGTCATTTTCTCGCTCCCTTTACGACAGTTCTGTAGAAACCTCCTCATCCATGCAAGCATCCTTACAATTCTAGTGTAATTATTGGATCGTACATACCAACGCGTTTCCTCTTCCACTGCTAGATTGCTACAGATGGTCTTCTTCCTTTCCGAATTTACTACATCATGATCAAAGCTTAATTCAGAAATAGGCCATGAATCGGTACTTTGCCGTAACCATTCGGGACCCTCCCACCATCTCGACTGGAGTAGCGTTTTAGGCGAGCATCCTCGTGAGGGTAAGTCCGCCGGGTTCATCGTGCCTTTCACATGTCTCCAATCATCGGGATTACTGAGCCTCCGAATTTCCATTACGCGATTACCAACAAAAGTCGCCCACTGATCCATCCGCTTAATCCAGCATAAGGCGTTGCTCGAATCTGTCCAGTAGAAACAGGGAATATCCGAGTACTCCAAATACATCTTTGCTGCTTCACATAATCTGGCCCCAACACAGCATCCCAGTAACTCCAGACGGGGAATTGTCATCGACTTCACTGGAGCCACTCTTGATTTTGCAAGTAAAAGCTGAATGGAAACCATGTCCTTAGTCTCCGCCCGTAAAAACACAGCAGCAGCATACGCACTTTTACTCGCATCGGTGAAGATATGCAAGGACCAACTTGATCTTTCCATCTTCTGATTAAATACCCAACGAGGTATTTCAATTTCTTTCAATAAGTGCAGCTCCTGTCTCCATTTTCGGAAAGTCTTGCTGAAATCTTCAGGCAGAGGTACATCCCAGCCTATATTAAGTTTCCAAGCCTCCTGCAAAAGAATCTTAGGCTGCAAGCTCACTGGGCAGCTGAAGCCAATTGGGTCGTAGAGCTGATGCGCCAGAGACAGGATCCTTCTCTTAGTAGCCGGTTCCTCATCATTCGATGAAAATGATCGCAAATCCAGGGTCAAAATGTCCCTTCCCACATTCCAAAGTAATCCGAGTACTGAGATCAATCGTTCCGCTTCATCAATTGCCGAGTCCACCGTGTCCTGGGCATTACTCCAGATCCATCCTCTAAGGTTGAACTTGCCAGCAGCCATCACTTGGACCGACTCACGCAGGAACTTCTGCATCTCAGAATAACTGTCTAGAGAGGCTACACAATTGTCTACGTACATCGACTTCTGCAACTTCAAGGCCGTATCTTTCCATTCCTCAGGAGCTCCTTCCAGAAGTACCTTCATAACCGCAGCAAGCAGAAAAGGGCTTGAAGAAATTCCAAAAACAACCCTACAGTGACGGAATTTTCTCACCGTAGTTGTTCCCTTCTCCTTCCACAGGAAGCGCAAAAAATCTCGCTCTTGAGGCTTGATACTGATCTGGAGAAAAGCCTTTTGAATGTCGGACACGATCCCAATTTTATGAAGACGGAAGCCCACAATGATTTTTGGAATCAGCGCCAGCAGGTTTCTTCCCTTTTCCAGACACTCATTCAGAGACGTCCCACCTTTCCCTTTCGCTGAAGCATCAAAAACGGGTCGAATCTTCGTCGTTTCGCTGTTTTCTTTTATAACTGCCCTGTGTGGCAGGTAGTGACAACTATTTTCAATTTCGCTTTTCGGAACTTCTTCGATTATCCCTTCAGCCAACCAATCATTGAAAACAGCTTGGTAATCATCAATTCGCCCGATTGCCTCCAGCTTTTTGGCGGTAGTCTCCAATCTCTTTATTGCTATATCTTCATGTGATTTCAATGGAGGATGGCCCTCAATCCATGGAAGTGCAACCTCAAATCTACCGTCCGGAATTATAGTCGTGGTCTGTATAAAATAATTCATAGCCGCTTCCTCCAAATCTCTCCGAGACTGAGATTCAGTTTCATCTGTAATCCCAATCACATCAAGCTTCCACAGATCTGCTATTGAAGCATCCGTTACCATCATTGAGGTCACCAATGCCGTGCTGTCTGAGGAATTTCCATCAGTAAATCCGCCCATTAGCGTCCATCCCAGTCTTGTTTCCACAGCCACAGGTCCCAATTGTGTTGGTACAATTCTGCCGGTCAGTAGTTTCCCCATCACATCGGCCCCAATGAGTAGATTAATTTCAGGTTGACCTACCCCACAATCGGTGAGAACGACTCCAGCCTCTCGTAACTCCTTCAGAATGGACGGGTCTTGTATCCTTGAAATGCTACCACAAATTACCGGCTGCGCCAATACGGAAAATTTACACGAAAATGTTCCATTAAAACTTTCGACGCTAATCCTGTGTACCGGATGAGACTTACAATCAGTACGAACTCCTCCAAACAGACTATGTGACAGTTGTATTGTTCCAGACGGACTCAACCCCAGTGCTGAACAGGCTTTCACACTCAAGTAGGACTTCTGAGAGCCACTGTCCATTAAAGCTCGGATTATCTTCACTCCTTGAATTCCTTGAACCCGAACTAATAAAGTCTGGAGAAGAACTTCGTTACTACAACTGTGACTTGTCATAACATTTCCATCCGGACTTGCACTCTTCTGACTCTCCGACTTTGCACCCAGGATGTCTGGACACATAGCTACAAAGTGTTTCTTCCCACACACTTGACATCTTATATTCGTGGCTTTACATTTCTTCGAGATGTGACCAGGTTTTAAGCAGATATAACATGCTTTCTTCTCCTGAACCAACTTTCGCTTCTCATCGAGACTAATTTTTGGTGCTTGAAAGCAGTCTTGACTATTGTGTGGCTTGTCACAAAACACACATTTCTTCACATGTTGATGCCCATTAAACAAGTCAGTCGCGGTAGGAATTTCTTCGTTGGACTTGAACTTTGGTTTGAATTTTGATCTTTTCACTTCTTCGCTCGCAACTCCAAACCCGGACCTGGCCATGCTGATCCTCACCTCGCCATCAACTTCGCCCTTCAAAAATGTCATCAGCAGGGCTAGACGGTCTTTAGATTCATCTGGTTGCATAGCAATTTGTCCACGATTCCTTTCCCACGTCCGCATCACCTCTTCTGGAAGGCACGACTCCACCAAGGGGTAAAGCATTGCTGCAAACTTGTCACTTGTGACACCCAGAGTCTCAAGAGCACGCAACTGTGTCTCTAATTTATCATACATACATAACACAGATGATTGTTCTTTAGGATTTGTAGCATTTACTAATACCAGTCTAAGTAGCTCCCGCACGTAAACTTCCACCAGAACTTCATCCTTTCCAAAGCGTTCTTTCATGTATCCAATAGCTTTTGTGTAGTTCTCGGCTGTCGGCGGAAAACTTTCCACAACTTCTCTGGCTTTTGAGTTTTCAAGCGTAGACTGGATCAGGTACTGGAATTTTTCTTCCGGCGTCATCGCCTCATTGCTGTCGATCTGTTTGAATTGGCTCCAAAACCCCAACCAGTCCTTCACCTCCCCGCTAAATTTTTTAAACTCCAACTTAGGCAGTCGATATTGATTACGTCTCCCAAATACTCCTCCTTGACTTGCTACACTCTCAAATTCAGTCTCCGTGAATTTAGCGTCAAGAAAATCTCTTACTCGGACCTCCAGATCACTGAAACGGTTGAGATAATCGGTAGAGATCTCGTACTCTTGAGCCAACACATCGTCCGGAGTTTCGTCAACGAGGAGAGCTTCATCCACCAAATGATCCAAATTTACCAGTTTTTCGTTCTGATTCACCAGCCGCGTAAACAATTGCTGAACCGAGATCTTGGTCTTCCCTTCTCTCATCAATTCAGCTTCGACTTCATTTGCAGCCCTGGTGAAAACCGCTCGAACCGGTGCCCGTTGTCTTTTCAAATTTTCCATTTTCTCAAGTGAAAAGTGCACTAATTAGCCACAAGTCCTGTCACGGTCGCCAAATGTTGTAAATGACTTGGCTCGTACAACTAAAGAAAGGAATACCCCTTTGAAAAGGAACAGTAAAATCAGCTTTAATTTACAATTGGTTTTATTCTCAGTGAAAATGGGAACACAACAGAGATTATCAAAATGACTACTCACTCTCTCAAACCTCAGTTCTCGACTCCTCGATCATTTTCCTATGTAGGTATCTTAGAGAATATTCAGTTTTCTCTTCTCCAATAAAATGACCTCAACCCATAAAATCCCCATCTCACTCCAAACAAATTGACCTTTATGGTCTAAGTTCAAACTTCTAACCGTACACTAAAATGTATAGCTTATTGTAAGATTTGAATACTCTCCGCTCTGTACCACCTCATTGGTCGGTTCGAGAGTATACTCGATGGTCGGCTCAATCCCACAATCGACATTTCTCTTAACAATAATATATCCGCACTGGTCGGTTCGATCGTACAATGAGCACTTATCTTAACTTAAAGTATGTCCACATCGTTATATTACAACAGTATTGTTGAAGCATATTTCTTTAGAAAAGATAGATTGCTTCAGGTATTTTAAATAGAATTAATAGCAATTTGTACACGATGTTTAGAAAATCTTGAAGCATTGTTGCCGTTTTGACGGAAAAGTAATTAAGTAAAAGACTAATTTGTTTCCTGCAAAATGTGGGGACAGTTGTATAGACTGTCCCTACCTGACCTGTTTCTGGGATCACAATGTCACTCATGTCCCCCCTTATTCCAGAGTGCCTGCATGTGTAAAATAGTATGAAATATTATACTAGCTATTAAAAGATTTGATGCCCACTTGACCTTCTGGTCGTAACGATCAAACGTTATTGGTATCTGTACCTATTTTGGTCACGGGCTATTTTCAGAAAATTACAGTTTGATTAGAATCCTTCAACGGAGGATTATTATAAAAATGTATGTCTATCGTCAAATTTAATCAGCACTGACGAAATAATTAGGTAATTTACTCCATACTAAAAGATCACTTCAGCTCAAAATCTTACTTCATCTCTTAAGACCATGCGTTAGATTTTAATTTGTATAAACGTGTGAGCTGCAAGCCAAGATTCTGTGTGACATCAGAGGAACATGCTGGCAGATGCCTAATTTTCCAGAATGACATCAAACTGTATGTAATATATGTAGCTGCGAGTAAATTAAAATAAATCCTGAACAATTCATCGTCACTGGAGGCAGAATTTCATTAATGTTTGTATCAACTGAATAAGTAACTACAACACAATAGATACATACAAGAACTTTCGGATTGTTTTTCTCAGAGCTGCGCTTAAGTCAAGTAAATCCCAAATTTGACCCTGAACTTGACTTGACCCTGACAGTCAAGTAGGTTTTTCAGACGGTCTTGAACTTGACGGTTCATGGTCAGACAATTACTTGAAAATTCAGGGTCAAGTATTCAAGTACTTTTCGCGTAACTTGAACCGGGCCAAGTATTGTCGAAACAACTCTTGACTTGACCATGACTTGACCATGACCCGAACTTGAACTTGACTTGAATTGTCAAGTCTTTTTCAAAATAGAAATAGAAGAATAGTATTCACACTTACAATACAGCAAGTACTACATTTATTATGATTTGTATTGACTAAAAACTAAATAATTAATGTGATGAAATACTCTTGACATTAATTACTGCTTAGAATTAATCGACAAAAAAAGCAAATAACAACATTGGTCACAATTCACAAGCTCTCCAAACAAATTGTATTTACTGTTTCAGTTCGATGGTTTAATGTATTCGTGTTGTAGTTTTAGCCAACCTTAATCACGAGAAACTACGAATAGACTCTGATAATAGTCTTTAAGAGGTATGGAAATTTATTCCCATTGAATTTTACTACTAATAAAAACAACTTGCCCTAACATTCAAGTTTGGATTGCTTCCCTGAAAATCTCCATAGTTCAGCGTCCGGCTTGTGAATGAAACAACCTGGCTTATGTATAGTACAGCTGTTAATTTTGTGTAAATATTAATTGATTAAGTACTAACAGAGTGCTTGGATTTAAGTAATTTGAGTAAATTAACAATGCGTTTATTTTATGCAACAATACAGTACAGGAATTGAACACTTGCTTTCGTAAGTGCTGCTCTGAAATTGTTATATTCTTATTCTTTCGTTCACTAGTAAAGGCTTCCCAAGCGGATCTGGAGATATTGAATTGTAACGTGAAAATATATAGTTTAGACGAACATGCATGGATACGGAATCTCGGAGTAGCAGCAACGACATATGCGTAACGTTTCGTTACTTGAATAAGTACTTGAAATACCCATGGTTCATGGTCAAGGATTTAATTTTTTTTACTTGACCATGAACATGACTTGACTCTCAAGTAAAACTTTTGTTTTGACCATGACAACTACTTGACTCCAAATCTCAGGGATGCCTTGAATGCTCAAGTATCCATTATATTTTACTTGGCCATGACTCGAACTTGACCATGACTTGAAATACTCATGGTCTACTTGAACTTGAGCGCAGCTCTGGTTTTTCTTGGCCCCGGCAAATTTTGAAAGACCAAATTTTATGGAGGCCGCCTGCCCTCAGTCAATTAATTACACCTGTGCAGGTCCTGTGACTTGAAAAGTAGAATTATTACCCTTGAAAGTAGGGAGATTGGCGTTGGGGGGGGGGGACCTCGAACGTCTCCAAATGTTACTTTGTTTGTATGTATGTATACTAGCAGTAAAGCCATCCGCACATGAGGATAATAACACGACTGATGAAGTTATTCATGGTGACAATAACGTTTAACAAGTTACTACATTTCTGGGTAGACACTGCTACGTGTGTAAGCGCCATTTCCTTCACCTAGCAATTCCCCTTGGTCGTCCTCCGCGCTAATAACTACTTCAACATTTTCCTTCGAAGATGCTCGGGAAAAAAAGAGTCATCAGCGTCGCCATTGAAAAATAGGTACATACTGCAAATAAGCCCGTTAGTTAACTCTTGTGGTACTTGGTAATCCCAACGGCAAACCAGTAGGCGGTAGGAGTGCTTTTAGAAGGAAGACCAAATATAAAACTTTTAATAATAATAAAATTAAAAAGCAATAATGCCAAAAAATTGGAATGACCTTTTTGTTGACTTGGACAGAACTAAATTGCAGTAACACTTGATTACCGTATCTCTATCATGACTATAACATATGCCTGTCCAAGTAAACAAAAAAAATAAAATTTAATAGCCATCCACAAATGCGAATGGCAACATAATGTGTACTGCTGTCGCTCTTCTGAACTGCGCATTGACGGTCGATTCATATAATGGGACGGCGCGAAGTTTCAATTTTGACGACAGCCTTCTTTGAATTAGTTAGTAGTAGTGATACAGCATCTTCTTAATACGGAAGTCTCTAATAACAAGACCACTTTGTGCTTGAATCGTGTTTGTACTAATTTGTATTTATTATATTGAAAAAAACTTATCTTCTCCATATCTCCAAATCTTATCTTCCTGAAGATTTTGTATTAATTACTGCACTTTCACTGTCTATGCAAATATTTTAAATATGGAAAGGAGCACGTAGCAAGGTCAAGGGCAAGTGTATTTTCAGATAGTATTATGGGCAATTTTAAACGATAATATTTAATTAGTTGTTATATTTTCGACGATAAGGATAAAATTAGTGTTTGGATCAAATTGCAGCAAAACGTTTTACAGTCATTAGTAATATCGTATTTAAAAGATTTATTTCTGAATTATGCTACATCCAGGGAATTATTGGAACATTTGGTTCTGATAACGGGATTAACGATTAACTACATTTAAGTATAGCATGGGGTTGGTTCCGTATGCTGGAATACCTCTAGAAAAGTCATTCACCTCTCCACTTCTCCAGTGCTCTCATCTGTAGCGCTTCGGAAACATGCAGACCTCTTAATTCCATAAAAGTAACATTGTATCTGGTAAGCTATACTAAAGAATCATGATTCTAGTAGCCAGAAGTCCTGACTTGATTAGGGCTGTCCTCATTTGAGACAGGCTAACCTGATGACATAGTGAGCACGAATTTAGTATTGATTTCATAAGAACTGGCAAAAATATTAATATTTACTGTTATTGAAGGTCACGCGGGTTTAAACATTGTTAGTATTTATAAACCATTTTGACCACTATACAGGACCAACGGTCTGGTCTGAGCTTTGGACCAGACCAGTTTCATAAAATCTGGATCAGACCAGACCATTGGCCTGGTCCAGTTTTTCGAAACAGACCAAAGACCATGGTCCGGACAATGGTACAGAAAACCATTGAGGACAATTAAACAATAACATTTTATCCAGTGAAATTCTTGTTCTATAACCAGAAGTGACATTTTAAGTAGATTCCATAGATTTTCCTTAACCGCTAATAAATTGCACGGTAATAAAGTTTGAATTGAATAATTGAATTTTTATTCAGGAATGGCAGCAGTAATTAGTAGAGACAATTATGAAATAAATCAAATAAAAAGTTTTACCGTCAACATGTTCTCGGAAAACATAGATTGTAAAACATATATGTACGCTGATTGAGCCATATAAAATATGTTACATTTTACACGGAACATTTTATACATTTACAAGGTCAAATGCTATTTATGTCTCCCCCTTTGATTTACGCGCATCACTGCGCTAGCCGACTGCTAGTTACAGAACGAAGAAGTGGTGTGGCTTCATCTTCAGGAAGAAGATTCTTTCTGCTCGATTCCAAAATATCATCTTCCTTTTTTCTCAAACCCCGGCAGCTTACCACTAACATTATCTGAAAGGGAAAAAAGATTATGCTTTTATTAAATAAATTTAAGAACGAAATTAATTTGATTAATACATTCAGAACGTTTGTAATAATTATTACACTTGATATATTTCTTAACTTCTAATAGCTATATGTAATGTTTAACACTGTAACACCAACAAAATATTACCGCATTGAATGTCAATAGCGCTATGCAAACTCCGAGGAAGAGATAGGGCATCTCCACAGTTGATCCTGCCCATGTTGGCCCAAAAATTAATCCCAAATAGCCAATTAATCGACGAATCCCTTGACCCAGACCTAAAGTTCAAACTCATATATGAAACAAAAAGAAGGCATTCGTTCAAAATCAACTTATGTAATAAAAATTGGATATTTTTTCCTGCAATATTTACCCTGAGTCTCGTTACTGAGGACCTTGGACGACAAAGCCGTGTTTGCAATAGATGCTATGGGACTGCCCAAATAAATAAGGAAGATCCCGACCAGAAAATAAATGACATGAGTGGGATTCCCTAAGAGTTTTATCACAATAGAAATCAGTTTCACTTAAACACCCGAATATAACAATTATTACGATATACAAAGCGGGCCTGGAATGAATTGCAGTAAAATATTTAATGGTTTTAATTTTATTTAGTCGATTAATAATATCTCCGGGTTCCTCACCCTTCTCAAAATTTGGCATTACAACGATGAGCCAGACATGGGCGATGAGCATCAACAACAAGCCCAAGCTCTGTAACGTAGTTTCTCGGACGTACTTCCCAAATACAGCGATCCCCACGTAAGTAACAAGTGCTTCGAATCCACCCGCCATGTAAATGAAGGTAATTTCGTTCACACCAAATCCAAAATAATCTTGAGTAATGATTGGGATCACTGTCTGCCATATTAATAAAAATGATCATAGTCGCATGCTAAATTTTTTAAACGACAGAAGCTCCGGTAGTGCATTACAATTCAGAAAAGAACCTTTCTTGTTGGAACTCTCCGAAGCTTACCTCAAAACACATCTGGGTGAAATATAAAGCGAAGATCAAGGACATGATGAAGACGAAGGAGTCCGTCAAAAATTCTAAAGAAAGAAATTAAGTCAGTAAGAGCAATTTTCTCAGTGACGTCATAATTAATTCATTTTCGGGGTAACAATAAATTCTTGTCGAGATAGTTTAAAAATAACGGATTGAATCGAAGTTTGTGTTCCATATCGTACCATCCATGTACTTCTTGTAAATACTGCTCTCTTCTTTCGGATTTTTAAATAGGATTCCATTCCCACTGGTTCTCACACCATCCACAGCAATACTTTCGGACATCAAGGTCATGACACTCCCTCGTCCCCCCACACTTGAGTATTTCTTCCGCTCCTCGATATCTCGAAATTCTTCGGTCAAGTTTTGAAACATGTTGACGGCTGCGAACCAGTAGAAGAGCCAAAGGACTCCCAGGAACAATCCCGGGGCATTCAAAGGAGTTATTCTGAATCCGTAGATTGTGAAATCGAAGTAGGTCAGAATGAGCTGAAGACCCGGTCCGACCAAAATCCCCACTTGGAACATTGCATTCGCGATTGAGAGGTACATGGTCCGTTCTTCCACTTGAGTTGTTCGACATACTTCGGCCAGTAATGCTGTTCCAGCAGCAGTTCCTATCCCTACATTAATTTCAATAATTTTGAGAAGTCACCAAAATCATGTAATAGCTGCTAGTATAATACAGGGTAAGTTTATATTATTTTTTATTTATACATTCGTTTCGTCTACACCATCGTAAATTATAAAAATGTTATCAATTACCACATAGTAAACGTCCAGAAAGAATAAACCACCTATTGATGCCCAGCATGTACAGGAAATTCCCAATGGCTCGGAAAACAATGGAGACCGCAACAATGGCCTTCGTATTTCGGTAATATTTGTCAGCCAATCGGCCTCCGATAACACCTGCAAGTGCTGCAGCAAAGCTATAAACTGTAAATTTTCAAGATCAAAAAAGAAGTTTCAATTCCACAGAAAAAATACCTAAGGGCACGTTTTACAAGATCTCAATTCTACTGATTACCGGGTAATTTATTGAGAAGGAGAAAAAATAGCTGGTAAACAGGAATATGCCCGAATATTATTACCTCTACCGAGTATTTTTAAAAGGGGTCCCTTTTATAATGAGTTTGGATTGAGAAGATGAGTCTGTATTTTTTATAGAACTTAAAAAAGACTGCAAATGCTCTCATCCATAAATTAATACTACCGCTGGGCAAACGTGGCGCCCTCTGCTCCTTCAAAGCCATGTAATTACAATTATTATTGTAGTGAGAATAACTTCATTTATTTGTTATTATTATTAATTATTGCAAAGAATATTCCACTTGTAGATTTCCAGCATGCACAAGAAATTCCCAACCGCTCGGAAATTACTTAATCGATGGAGCGCTTTCGCATAATTATTGTTAATATTTGTTAGCCAATCGACCTCTGATGATACCTGCAAGGGCTACAGTGAAGCTATAAACTGTTTGACACACTCCCATTCACCACAATTAGTAAATGAACGGTTGATACGAATTCATCCGATTGTAACAATTGTCTTTTAAGGCTATAATTTAGGTCACATTGAAAAGTATATTCAGACAAGGTCAATTACTAGAGATGATAAATCCCAGCCAATGCTCTTCTGTCACTCCCAAGGTCTGAAGGTAATCCCAGGCTGATGGAAGAATCACAACTGCAAAAACAGTTTAAGAAATAATAATTTTGTATAAGTATTTAATATGTTATCACAGTAACTAATTTTCTGATGGCTTTTTAGAAAACAGTGAAAATTATCAGCCATACCGTATTCACATCCTTCGAAAAATACGTAACCAGTGACTATTATAAAAGACAGGGCTCGTTTTCTTTTAAACTCTCTGTCCCGATCAGGGTCCATTTTCCAGGAAAATATTGTTTCTTGCAATAAAAAAAATAATAAATAACTTCAAAATTGTTGCGAATCCGCTTGTTTCGAAAGTCGTCACTCTCCCTTCTAGAAATTCTAATCATAAATAAAACCTTGACTCTAGGGAATTCTCATCCTGACCGTGAGTGCCGAAATAAAAAGGAAAGAAATATTTTGCACTTCAAACCCCTTAACATGTGCGATCAGACTCTCAGGAGCGTCCGAAAAAGTGGGGGGGGGGCAATCATCTTTAAATAATTTTATGTACTTTGCTAGTGGCAACATACAAACGTATATATGTACATATAAGGTTATCCATTATTTATTGTTAGCTAGCTCATAGAAGCATCAGAAGTACATCTTGATTTACCCATTTTTAAAGAATTTTCTTGTAAATTTAAAATTCAAGCTTTCACATAAGACAGCGACTGAATCGAATATATTAGAACAGTTTACTTATACATACACGATAAATACTAGCGAAATTTTACGGATTTCAAATGAGGTATCAAAGAATAATTGCACTGATTGCGAACTAGATCTGGAAATGTTTCGGTCTGTTCTTTAAATGTTGGTCTGGTGCAAGCGCAGGATTATTCCACAAGATCTGTTCCACAATTTTTGTCCAATAAGGAACATTCTCCGGTAGATTTACTGGTTTAGAAGTGCATTTCTTGTTTCATCGGCTAGACCAGATTAATTGGAGCATTTTTTAGAACAGTGAATTTTTTATGAAATGTTTTACTATGGAACGTATATTAATATAACTGAAATAAACTCCTTTGGTTGACGTTTTAATACACTTTTGTATCTATCAATATACTATGAGAGCAAACCCCTATCGAGTTTATAATTTGGTCCGGCCAAATTGACTGTCAAGCTCTTTATCCTAGAATGGTATTAACTATCACACATTTTGGATCAGATTTATCGGTCTGGCATAAATTTGGATACTAAATTTCAAATTGTTCAAACTTTTGAACCCGACCGAAATTTGTAAAAGGCTAATTTGTTTAATTAAAAATGGGGGGACAGCTGTTTAGGCTGTCACCGTCCCTATCTGATTTTTATTTTTTATCTTTTTTTATCTGACTTTTTTGGGGGGACAATGTCACCCTTGTCCCCCCTTATGCCGGAGTGCCTTTGAGAAATAGTATGAAATATTATACAAGCTATTAAATTCAGATTTGATGCCCCCTTGACCTTCTGGTCTTAACGATCAAAAGTTATTGGTATATGTACCTATTTTTGTCACGGCCTATTTTCAGAAAATTACAGTTTAATTAGAATCCTTCAACGGAGGCTTATAATAGAAATGTGTATCCATCGTCAGCTTTTATCAACACTGGCGAAATAATTAGGGAATTTACTCCATACTAAAAGGTCACTTCAGTTCAAAATCTTACTTCATCTCTTAGGACCATGCTTAAGATTTTAATTTGTATAGAAGTCTGAGCTGCAAGCAGAAATCCTGTGTGAGATCTGAGAAAATACCGGCGCAGATGCATAATTTTCCGGAATGACGTCAAAATGTATGTACTAAACTTGCGAGTAAATTAACATAAATCATGAACAATTCATGATCACTGGAGGCAGAGTTTCATTAATGTTTGTATCAACTGAATAATTAATTTCTCTCTCTAACACAATATGTACAAACACTCTTGGAAGTTTTGAAAGGCCAAATTTTAAGCATACTTCTTGACCTTAGTCTATTAAATTGCACCTGTGCCGGTCCTGTGACTTGAAAAGTAGAATTAGTGCCCTTGAAAGTAAGGACATTGGCATTGCGGTGACTGGGAACGTGTCCAAATGTTTCTGCCTGTCTATGTATGTGTGTATGTATATAAAGCGTCTTTTAAATACGGAAGTCTCTAATAGCAAGACTAATTTGTGCTCGAATCGTATATCTATTTGTATTCATTATATTGAAAAAAAACTTCAAATCTTACCTTCCTGAAGATTTTGTATTAATTACTGCACTTTCACTGTCTATGCAAATATTTTAATTATGGAAAGGAGCACGTAGCAAGATCAAGGGCAAGTATATTTTTATATTATGGGCAAACGATAATATTTAATTACTTGTTATCTTTTCCACGATAAGGATAAAATTATTAGTGTTTGTATCAAATTGCAGCACAACGTTTTACAGTCATAGAAGGCATATCATAATATAATATATCTAGGAATATCTCTTGAAAGGTCATTCTCCTCTCTAGAGCTCTC
Source organism: Allacma fusca (assembly GCA_947179485.1). Taxonomy (NCBI): domain Eukaryota; kingdom Metazoa; phylum Arthropoda; class Collembola; order Symphypleona; family Sminthuridae; genus Allacma; species Allacma fusca. Next base: position 4,292,436 of record OX359245.1, on the reverse strand, counting down.
AACTGTAGAGCTCCGGAATACCGACCTCTTAATTCTATAAAAGTAAAAACATACCGACCCCTTAATTCTATAAAAGTAAAAACATACCGACCCCTTAATTCTATAAAAGTAACAATTGTGGCTGGTGAGCTGTACTAAAGAATTATAATTAGGAATTCGTTAACCGTTAATACATTACGCGTTAATAAAGTTTGAATTGACTAATTAAATTTTTATTCAGGAATGGTAGCAGAAATTACTATTGAGAGAATTATGAAATAAATCAAATAAAAAGTATTATCGTCAGCATATTTTTGGAAAAAACAGATTGTAAAACATGTAATTACACTAAATGAGCCATGTAAAAGATATATTACATTTTATATATGTAAAATTTTATGCACACACAAGGATAAACGCTGTTTGTGTCTCCACCTTTGATTTACGCGAATCACTGCTTGAGCCGACTGCTAAATTATAGAACGAAGAAGTGGTGTAACTTCATCTTCTGGAAGAAGATTCTGTCTGCTCGATTCCAAGATATCATCTTCCTTTTTTCTCAAACCCCGGCAGCTGACCAGTAACATTATCTTAAAGCGAAAACAGATGATGCTTTTATTAAATAGATTTAAGAACGAAATTAATTTGGTTAATCAATTCGGAAACTTTTGTGATGATTATTATACTCTTTAGTTTTTTTAGGTCCATAATATAATTATGTATGTATATATATATTTAACACCATAATTCCAGCAGAATATTACCGCATTGAATGTCAATAGCGCAAGGCAAACTCCTAGGAAGAGATAAGGCATCTTCACACTTGATCCTGCCCATGTTGGCGCCAAAATTAATCCCAAATAGCCAACTAATCGACGAATCCCTTGACCCAGACCTAATAGTCACCCAAAATTTGATGTTGTAGGAGGAACGCACATATAAAACAAAAAGTATAAGCAATCGTTCAAAATCAACTTATGCAGTAAAAATTTGATATTTTTTCCAGCAAAATTTACCCTGAGTTTCGTTACTGAGGACCTTGGACGATAAAGCCGTGTTTGCAATAGATGCTATGGGACTGCCCAAATAAATGAGGAAGATTCCGCCCAGGAAATAAATCACATGGGTAGGATTCCCTATGAGTTTCATTAAAATATAAATCAATTTTGCTAAAAAAATCCGCATATTAGTTATTATTATGATATGCAAAAACAACGGGCCTGGAATGAATTGCAGTCAAATATTTAATGGTTTCCCCCCAGGTTATATATATATAATATCCCCAGGTTCCTCACCCTTCTCAAAGTTAGGCATTACAACGATGAGCCAGACTTCAGCGATGAGCATCAAGAATAAGCCCACGATCTGTAACGTAGTTTCTCGGACGTACTTCCCAATTAAAGCGACAACCGCGAAAGTTACAACTGATTCGATTCCGCCCGCCATGTAAATAAAGGTAATTTCGTTCACACTAAATCCAAAATAATCTTGAGTAATGATTGGGATCACTGTCTGCAATAAATTTAATGTTGATCAAAGTCTCATTAAATTAATTTAAACAACGGTCGCCTAATTGTGTTACAAAATTCTAAAAGGATCCATGGTCCTTGGTGGAACGCTCCGAAAGTTACCTCAAAACACATCGGGGAGAAGTATAGCGCGAAGAGCATGGACATGAGAAGAACGAAGGAGTCCGTCAAAAATTCTGAGGGATGAAATTAAAACAATAATAACAATTCTCGAAGGGATGTCACAATTATTTCTTTTTCGAAGTTGCAATTATTCTCGTCATGATCATTTAAAAGTAATCGTATTATCGATTCTAAGTTTCTATTCAATTGCGTACCATCCATGTACTTCTTGTAAATATTGCTCTCTTCCTTTGGATTTTTAAATAGGATCTTAGTCCCATTAGTTCTCAAACCCTCCACAGCAACACTTTCGGACATCAGGGTCAGGACACTCCCTCGTCCCCCCACACTTGAGTACTTCTTCCGCTCCTCGATGTCTCGAAACTCTTCGGTCAAGTTGTGAAACATGAGGACTGCGGCGACCCAGAAACCGAGCCAAAGGAGTGCCATAAACAATCCCGGGGCATTCAAAGGACTTATTCTGATTCCGTAGACAGTGAAATCGAAGTAGGTCAGAATGAACTGAAGACCTGGTCCCACCAAAATCCCCACTTGGAACATTGCATTCGTGATTGAGAGGTACATGGTCCGTTCCTCCACTTGAGTTGTTCGACATACTTCGGCCATTAATGCTGTTCCAGCAGCAGTTCCCATCCCTTCGTTAATTCAACAAAACATTATGTGTTGAGGTGTTTTTCTATCGCAGGTTACGGTTGTTCTGTTTATTAATTATTGTTATACATACATACTTTTATGTAGGCCATAATAACCTATGAAAATGTTACCACTTACCACATAGTAAACGTCCAGAAAGAATATACCATTTGCTGATTCCCAGCATGTACAGAAAATTCCCAATGGCTCGAAATACAATGGATCCAACAACAATGGCCTTCGTATGTTGGTAATATTTGTCAGCCAATCGGCCTCCGATGACCCCTGCAAGTGCTGCAGCAAAGCTATAAACTGTGATGGTTCAAGAAACAAAATTCTCTTATTCTTTAGAACAAAAATATTACTAATATCCTTATATTATTGTTCACATGCGGTAAATGCGGCGCCCTCTGTTGGTAGAACTTCTGTGATTCCAGGAACAATTTTACTATTTGTACAACTGGGTGAGATCTGTATACTTTTTTTTATTATAAATTGCTCGCATGGGGGATTCTCAATAGGAACAATCATGTTTACCCACGATGTTAGTAAATTATCATTTGATGAGAAATTCAGCCAGTTGTAAAAATTAAATTTCTTTATTAATTACTAGATATGATGAATCCCAGCCAATACTCTTCTGTCACTCCCAAGGTCTGAAGGTAGTCCCAGGCTGATGGAAGAATCACAACTGCAAAAACAGTTTAAGAAATAATAATTTTGCATAAATATTCAATATGTAATCACAGGAACTAATTTTCTGATGACTTTTGAGAAAACAGTGAAAATTATCAGCCATACCGTATTCACATCCTTCAAAAAATACGTAACATGAGACTATTAAAAAAGACAGTGTTCGTTTCCTTATAAAGTGTCTGTCCCGATCACGATCCATGTTTCAGGAAAATATTATCGGTTACAATAAAAAATAAAAAATAACTTCAAAATTGTTGCAAATGCGTTTGTTTCGCAAGTCTTTGCACTCCCTTCTATATGTAAATTCTTATAATAAATAAAACTTGATTCTAGAGGATTATCTTGTCCGCGAGTGTCGGAATAAAAAGGAAAAAAAAAATTTTGCACTTCACAACCCTTGACCTGTGAATTAGTATTAAATATTATACTAACTATTAAATTAAAATTAAATGCCCCCTTGACCTTATGCTCTTAACGGTTAAACGTTATTAGTGTCCAGGGTTGTACAATTGAAAATGCCATGGCATTTTCAAGGTAATTTGGGCATCTATCGCACTTTGGACATTTTCTGCCTAGGGTAGGTGTTTTTGGCATATTCGGTCATATTTTTTCGATATGTGACTTCAATGACCTACTAATTTTGCATACTAAATCACAAAGCAGTACGTTGCAAGGTGATATAGACAACCTTATGAAAAAACACTTATATTTAATTTATGTTGTTGTACGTTGTAGTGTCTCTAATTATTTAGACTTCTGGAGCAAATATATTCGAACAAAGATGCAACATAAAATGCTGACTGATGAAGTGCAATTTTCTAAGTCGACACAAGATTTGCTGCACAAGATCCAAGTTTCGACATATTTTATAACCACCTAACCCTATATGTACCTAATGACTGTAAAATCTGGAAATCATCAAGCGATTATTTTATATTTTTTACAAGCCATTATAAAAATTCTCCTTCTTTTCAAACCCCATAGTTTTTATAATCTATTGTCGCTGAGGATTCTAAATGGTCTACGTGTACACGCTTTTGTATAGTACTTAGGATTATTAAAATCCTTAAAAAATCCCCTCTCCATAAGTAACGAATTAGGGGAATTAAATATAATTATTTAAAAAAAACCAACAATAATATTTTCTAAAACTAAATGGGTTTGATTATATTATGAAAATTCCCTTCTATACGTTAAAGGAGTAATAAATGTCATTGTGTGTGTTTCTGCCAAAATGCCCAATATGCCGAAAATGCCTAAAATGCGAGGCATTTTGTGGACATTTTGAGCATTTTCTGGTGGGACTGAATAAAACCCAGGGCATTTTAATTTGCACAACCCTGTTGGTATCTATCTATTTTTGACATGGTATAAAAATTAGTTTGAATCCTTAAACGGAGGATTATATAAAAATGTGCATCCACCGTTAGCTCTTATCAGCACTGACGAAATAATTAGGCAATTTACTCCGTACTAGTGGATCACGTTAGTTCAGAATATATGTAGGTTGCCTCTCTTAATACCATGCTTTAGAATAATTTATGCAAAAGTGTGAGCGGCAAGCCAAGATTTTGTGTGACATCAGAGGAATATATTGGCACATGCTTAATTTTCCGGGATCACATCACACTATATGTATGCAATAAAATTGGGAGTAAACTAATATATGTATATATCATGAACAAGATAGTTAATTTGTTAGATAGTTAATGAAGATAGTTTCATTAATATTTGTTTCTGCTGTTACTGCTTCGTACTAGAATCCTATTTTTACCGCTTTTGTCTGTTACGTTGAAAATCTAATCCTAAAGATTTTGTGATAATTATTTCACACTGCATATACAATATATACATATATTTTAAACACGGAAAGGAGAGCACGCGTAGGGCTGGCTGCTGGCTTTTACTTTCCCGACCAGATTTTCGAATACTACCACCTACCGCCTGACATACCAATTTACATACCACCTACCGGTAATTCTGCATACCACCTTACATACCACCTTACCAACCACCTACCGGCAGTCTTACATTCTACCTACCACCGTCTAGTGCTGCGCTCGGGTCAAGTATTTACAAAGATCCGACCACGAACTTGACTTGACCCCGACTTCTCAAGTACGTATTTCAAGATTACCCGAACTTGACATTTTCAGTTCAAGTAATACTTGAATGAAACAAGTTCGGGTTTTCAAGTAATTCTCAGATTACTTGACCATGATTTTATACGCGCGTTTCGGGCCCAACTTCAACTTGACTTGACCATGACCCGAACTTGACCATGAACTTGAACTTTCAAGTACTTTCAAGTAATCCATTGGACATCAAAATACTTAAATTTTATTGAATTTATATTTATAATGAAAGCGAACCTGGGTTTCTAACACACTGGGTTTCACCTAGCATTTTGCGAGCAACCGCCTCTAAAAATAATTTATTGTATTTTTGGTTCCTTTCAATGAATGTAGAACGATGGTACACTGCAGATCTACTCTGATTTGGTGTATAGCGGGTGGGTATGGTGACTCAGTTGACATTTTCGGGAACACAGAACCCTTTTAGGTTTTGTTGCCACATACTATTATAAACATGGGTGCTAACATTTTTAAATCAATTTCCACGGAGCCTTATGAATGTTGAGCTTTCTTTTGTATTTGCGTACACGGAACAAATTAACAAATGCCGCTTAAGTGATGTATTAAATGCCGTTTTAAGTTTCATTTAGTACATTGAATCGTAAGTGAATTGAAAACTCCTTCAGCCATGAAGAATTGCACCAACAAAATTACTTGAACTTGTACACGAAAAACTCAAGTTCGTGGTCAAGTACTTCTTAATATTTACTTGAACATGACCAAGTACCATGGTTCAAGTAAAATAATTATACTTGACCACGAACTTGACTTGAGGTAAGAAATCATGGTCAAGTCCATGAAATACCTGAACACGACCCGAACCGTTCATGGTTTTAAATTTATTTACTTGACCACGACCCGAACGCGAACTTGACTTGAAATACTCGTGTACTACTTGTACTTGTGCGCAGCTCTGCCACCGTCAGTAATCAAGTATGTAACAAACAATTATTAAGCTGTCATTCATTTAAATTGATTCACAATGACAGTTAACGCATTGCAAATGAAAGATGGGCGTGAATTTAGACGTGCTAAAATCTGAAACAATTGGTTTTACTTATTTCATTTGACAAATTGATACTGACGAACGAGCTTTCAGTGTATTTCAACTATGTGGAATGGTTATCTTCAGAAAGGCAGGGAACATATCATTGCTTAAATTTGTAAAGATACCATTTTCATTTCGTAAATTATGCTTTTTAAATGGGATCTCAGAATCTAGAATAGGTTTCAGAATTTAGCCGACGATATGTGGGAATCGTTTATTAATTCCCTTCAAAAACAAATCTATTGAAGCAGTTTTGGTGGAAGTGGTTCTCAAGCTGTCGATTTGAATTTAGCGGAGTGCACTTACAGAAACTAGTTGCGATTGATTTTAGAAGAAAATAATTGGGGTAACAAGTTTTTAAAAATTTGGACGATATCGAGAAAACATACTTTGGCCCTATATAAAAATTACATTTCATGAATTGAAATTAAAAGAGAAAAACGTTGGGATTTAAAATGTATGAATAGACCACAGAAACATGCCACCGAAAGGTACCACCAGCATACCACCGAAAGGTACCACCAGCATACCACTGAAATATACCACCAACATACCACCAAAACATACCACCAACACACAACCAATATACCACCAAAACATACCACCAAAACATACCACCAAAACATACCACCAAAACATACCACCAAAATATACCACCAAAACATACCACCAAAACATACCACTAAACATACCACCAAAACATACCACTAAACATACCACCAAAACATACCACTAAACATACCACCAAAACATACCACCAAAACATACCACCAAAACATACCACTAAACATACCACCAAAACATACCACTAAACATACTACCAAAACATACCACTAAACATACCACCAAAACATACCACCAAAACAGTATGTGGTATGTAAGACTGCCGGTGGGTGGTAGGTGAGGTGGTATGTAAGGTGGTAGGTTTACTCACGGTCAAACGCTTGGTTGGTAAGAAGTGGGGCATTGGTCCAAAGATCACCAGATGGATGTACACAGCAATTGTAAGACCTGTCTTGGAATACGCAGTTGTTGTCTGGCATCCTGCAGTAAATGTGAAGTACACATTTATAAAGTTAATCAGAGTGCAAAGGCAGGCTTGCCTAAGCATCACTGGAGCTTGTAAGAGTACTTCCACGACAACACTTGAAGCTATCATTGGCTTCATACCTCTAGACCTACATCTGCAAGGAATAGCTGTACGTACTATGCACAGACTCAGAGCCAGGGATAACTGGCTAGGAGACTCTTTGGCATTTACGACCCACAGCCATACCAGATTATGGGACTCCTGGGCAAAGGCTGACAGCATTTTCACGCGGAAATGTGACAGCAACGTCCCCGTCTTCATAGACTCGGACATAAAAATTACTATAGTACAAAGGTCTGAGTGGACCAGAGATCTATCACTTGATGCCAAAGGCATAGTTTGCTACACTGATGGCTCTAAAACAGGGCAAGCAACGGGCTGTGGCTATACAATTACTAGAAGGGTTGGAACATCTTGCATTAACATGCATCGTGAATCTATACCTCTAGACCCTTTTGCGACGGTGTTTCAATGTGAAATATCTGCAATAACTAGCTCGGCCAAATGGCTGGCTCAAACTGGTACAAGCTTTGAAAACATCACATTCTACAGTGATAGTCAAAGTTCTCTAGTTGCTCTCAAGAGCCCCTATACCACGTCTAGACTTGTACTCGAGTGCCTTGTGGAGCTGGACAGACTATCAAGAGATAATGCTGTCCAACTGCACTGGATACCGAGTCACAATAGCTTCGCTGGTAATGAGGAGGCTGATAGGTTAGCTAAAGCTGCCTGTTCAACAGTAACTTCCTCACTGAGAGCATACTCTCCCATCCCTATAGCTACCTCAGTAATTAAATCCATTGTTCGGAATAAGCTACGAACAATGCATACTGAGCGTTGGCGTATCAGCAAAACGGGTGCTCACGCCCACATATTCGTTAAGTGTCCACTATTTGACAAGGAATCAATTGTTAGATTCTCCAGAGTACATATCAAATGGCTTGTGGAGGTCATCTCTGGTCATGGTAGATTCCAAAAACATCTTCACAGAATTGGAATTGTCAGCTCTCCTCTCTGCACATTCTGTGGCATGGAGGATGAGAATGCTCTTCACTTCCTGACAACTTGTCCAGCTTTTAATTTAATTAGAAATATTTATTTGAAAGCATGCCTGGTAGATATACATCTCCTTGAACAGGCGAGTATAAGTGACCTGATGTACTATTCAATTGCATCAGGACGCTTTGTTAGTCGCCCACAGTAACTTGTACAGGGAAATCTGCAATGGGCCCATTGGAGGCCTGAGCAGTTTCCTCTCATCCATCGAGATGAGAGCGACCCCCTAAAATACATACATACATACAAGGTGGTAGGTGGTTTGCAAAATTATCGGTAGGTGGTATGTAAAGTGGTATGTCAGGTGGTAGGTGGTAGTATTCGAAGATCTGGTCGGTAAAGTAAAAACCAGCCCACGTGTAGCAAGGTCAAGGTGAAGTGTATTTTCATATTAGGGACAATTTTAAGTGATAATAATTAATTTGTTGTTATCATTTCCACTGCAAGGATAAAATTAGTATTAGTATCAAATTGCACGCAAAATTTTTCTATTCAAAGCAGTAGTTGTTTAAAGATTATATTATGACTGGGCAAAGATATCATTTTCTTTTTTGAAGTTACGAGGTTCACTTTAATACTTCACGAATTTTTCAGAATATATGTCTAATCATTCAATACAGTATTCAGATATATTTTGAGCACTAATTCGAATATGGATATTTCATTTCCATTCAATATGACTTTAAATGCTTAAAAAACAGATTTGAGAATAGCAATTCCGGTAAAAATTTAAAAAGTACGAATGAAATAACGAAAAGAATTTTAAACCCGATTCAAATGACCAGCTATGGCAAAAGCTGAGTTTGTGTTTAGTATTAATAATCAGGTCAAAAATGCTTACAAATCTCTTACAAGTGATGCTATAAATCTCAATAATATGTTATACCGTGTTATCCAAACATAGAAGTTTAAACTCACCGACAAATTCCTGGATCAAATTACCCGACAAATCTACAAACTACCCGATACCAAAACTTCCCAAATCTAAAACGCTATCCGACTCCCGGGATGTGTCGGGAAAACTTACCCGACAGCCTGACAATTGGTGGTTTGTATTTTGGACAAATTTGTATAAAATTATGTCAAATTTCCCGACAAAATGTTTTTGCACTAACTACCCGACAATCTGACATTCTATGCAATTTACCCGACAAAAGTCGGGGCCAAATTACTTAGTCTTAACTCAAACGGGAATCGTAAACGTTTTTCACATTCCGGATAGTTTATCATAAAATTGAGGAATTTCAAGTTCCCAACTGATCCAATTTTTTAATACAAGTTTATACTTAGATTTTGACTGCTGAGGCAAATTCGAATATTCGTAATTGACGGGCTGTCGTATTATTTGGGAAATCCGTCGAGTAACTTTCCCCGATGCGTGTTGGGTAAATTGCATTTTATTCGAGACTTGTCGGGTGGCTTCTTGCTTCCATTATAAGTTTGGACCCCTCCCCCAAGATATTTTTGGTATTATTTATTGATGTGCTATTTATTTAATAAACATTATTTGACCTATTTGATTCCACATCGATCATAAAAATAGAAATTAGATATATTTATTTCCTGAGAGTTATTTGTATAATAACTACTTAAATTGAACTTGATAACATTAAACTATTTGAGTCTGAACAGACATTACAACAGGAACTGTTAGCGTCTTTAAGAAGTCTTCAACCAAAAAAAATATCATGGGTATTTGATACAAAGAAAAGTTGGACATCACATAGTCTATATGTACATTTTGTAAGATCACACTTGATTTGTAGTGCTCCATGCGAAAATGACCAATGTACAAAATTAGAGCTGGTAATGTGGACCGAGATGGAATGCTCTCCCGATATTTTTCTTTTCCAATTTTCCCAAATACGGTTTGAAATTTGAAACATCAGGTTCGAATTACTGCCCCGTCCCGACATGATATCTTAACACTTTAATTGGGATTATATTTAAAATATTTCTTTCGTGGTTCCATTAGGAAGTAAAAATAATATACATGAACTCTCATGGATGTAGGTATTACTCAGGATGAGATTTGAGATGATTTCTAATAAGTTATGGAACACAGAAGTGGGGTGGCTTCATCTTTCGTAAGAAGATTCTTTCGACTCGATTCCAAGATATCATCTTCGACTTTTCGCAAACTCCGGTAGCTGACCACTAACAATATCTGAAAGAGAAAAAGAGGTGATAAGCTGCAATAAATTAATTTGATAATAATAATTGTTTCTGAATTGCTTGTCATAATATTATTATTTTAATTTTTAAACATTGGAATTAGTACTCGGAACAGTTCAGTTCGATTCAAAATTTGCAGTTCAGTTCAGTTTGAGCAGTGAACTGAAACGAGAATTCGGTTTCGGTTCAGTTCAAGTAAAAACGGTTCAGTTCAGTTCAGTTTCACCCGATGAACTGAACTGAATCGGTGAATCAAACAGTTCAGTCGCAGTGTTTGGTAAACAAGAACAATTGCGGATTTACACACATAGAGCTCCGAATGTACTCATTCGAGTCAATCACAAAAAAAACTAATTACTTTTTCCCCTTAACCTGTTAGTAATCGCATTCTCCATAGCAATAAGTGCACTGGAGAATGCACAAATTATGATGACGGTAATGTACTCTGGAATGGCCCTGTTTCAGAATCTACGTTTAGTAATCCATTGCTTCCTTTTAGCATTGCAGCTTTGGGTGAATTCAGTATTTACATTTTCCTTAGGATTCGTATCAATTTAAATTTTTTCAGCTCCGTAATCAAAACAGAATTTTAAGTAGCTGTTGAAGTTTTAAAGAAAGTAATCCGAAATGCAACTTCTTTGCCGCAAGCTTGGTCCAGCAACATAGCAATGTCCCATGGAATTATTAAAAGAAAAATGGCTAAATAATAAAGTAGTTAATAAACTGTTCATTATTCGTTAAATGACTATATATGAGAATGAAAGATAAGAATATACGTTGGTGGCGACATTTCCCCACAAGGAGCCCGTTTGCAAACCGTTTGAACTGCAGTTTGCATTACATGGTTCAGTTCGATTCAAATACTGAATCGAACTGTTCAGTTCAGTTAAACAGCTGAACTGAACTCTATTTATACTGAATCAAACTGAAATGAACTGAACCGAATCGGAATTTTTCGGTTTTGAACTGAACTGGTCCGAGTACTAATTGGAATAAGTTTAAAAATATTACCGCATTGAAAGCCATTAGAGCTATGGAAACTCCGAGGAAGAGATAGGGCATTTCCACCGTCGACCCTGCCCATGTTGGGCCGAAAATTAATCCCATGTAGGCAATTAAACGACGGAGCCCTTGACCCAGCCCTAAGGAACTCATATGTAAAATAAAAAATGCAAAATCGTTCATAATCAAAGCTTATGTACTAAAACAAAATCTAGTAGCATTTACCTTGAGTCTCGTTACTGAGGACCTTGGACGATAAGGCTGTGTTGCCAACAGATGCTATCGGACTGCCCAAATAAATGAGAAAGATCCCGACCAAGAAATAAACAACATGGTTTGGATTCCCTGCAAGTATCGTCACAAATTAAGGCAATATCATTTAACCCTATAATTCCTAAGCTTTTTAGGGTGCTACTATTCCCAAGCCGTGGACAGGCTGGCCACATGTTAAATCAAAGGGCCCGTAACAAATTAGGTAGCCTATTTAGGGGGCACAATTTTAACAGCTTTGTGGCTGCAACGGAAGGATAATCGTCATTAAAATTCATTATTTATGTATATAATACATATAAAATAACTATAATATAATATTATTATATTATAAATATATTATATATATTATATATATTATATATATTATATATTTATATTTCGTTATATATATTTTAATTTTAGCGTTCTCCTTTGGTTGCTATAAATATATATAGATACATTTAATTTTAGTTTTATATATATAATAAATACAAATTAAATATAAATATAGAATATGTATAAAATAAGATATATTTATATATTTTTAGCTTTATATATATATATCATACATACAAATTAAATATAAATATATAATATATATAAAATAATATATATTTATATATTTTTAGTTTTATATATACATATAATACATACAAACTAATTATAAATATATAATATATATAAAATAATATATATTTATATATTTTTAGTTTTATATATATATATATATAATACATATAAACTAATTATAAATATAAATATATAATATATATAACATATATTTACATATATATATATATATATGTAATATATATATATATATATATATTTATATATATATGTAAACTAAATATATATATTATTTTTTATATATTATATATTTATATTTATTTTATATCCAAAGGAGAACGATAAAATTAAAATTATATTTCACACATACTATGCATATGGCCCCAATGTATTGGTATAGGCCTATGATTTTGCATTGAAAATGGTGGAGAAAAGGCAAACTTGGTACAGTCAAAATTTTCTGCACTGGTAGTGGCTTGACCTAGAACCTTGAAATTTGAAACATGTATTGCCAAAATAGTAGGGAACGATTAGCAAAATTATGAAAATTCTACGTTTCATAGTTTCGTTAAAATAAAAATATTACTGTGAAAACTTTGTGTTTTGGCCACGCTGTCCACACCTTGGGAATTATAGGGTTTAAACAATTATTATTGTACACTAAAAATTAGAATTTTTGATATTCAAACTAAGTGGGCTTAATCGAAGAATTAAATTACAGTGAAATAGTATAAGGTTTTAATTATCAACTAACCACTCTCAAAATGAGGCATCACCACGATGAGCCAGACTTGAGCGATGAGCATCAAAAACATGCCCAGGATGTGTAAGGTAGTTTCTCGGACGTAGTTGCCAATTAAAGCGATCCCCAGGAAGGCAACGAGAGCTTCGATTCCGCCCGCCATGTAAATGAAGGTATTTTGATTAATTCCAAAGCCAAAATAATTTTGAGTAATGACTGGGATCACTGTCTGCAATATTGATAACGTTGATCAATGTCTAATTCAATTAATTTAAACAATGGAAGCCAAACTGTGCTCCAATTCCAAAAGGGTCCATAGTTCTTGGTCTAACGCTCCGAAACTTACCTCAAAACACATCTGGGAGAAGTATAAGGCGAAGACCAAGGACATGAGAAGAACGAAGGAGTCCGTCAAAAATTCTGGGGGATGAAAATAAACCAGTAATATCAATTATCGAAGGAGTCTCACAATTGTTTCTTTGTCAGATTAACAATTATTCTTATCAAGATCATTTAAAAATAACAAGGTATTATCAAATCGAAGTTTCTATTCAATTTCGTACCATCCATATATTTCTTGTAAATATTGCTCTCTTCCTTTGGATTTTTAAATAGGATCTTCGTCCCATTAGTTCTCACACCATCCACAGCAATACTTTCGGACATCAAGGTCAGGACACTCCCTCGTCCCCCCACTTTTGAGTACTTCCTTCGCTCCTCGATGTCTCGAAATTCTTCGGTCAAGTTGTAAAACATGAGGACGGCGGCGACCCAGAAGACGAGCCAAAGGAGTGCCATAAACAATCCCGGGGCATTCAAAGGACTTATTCTGATTCCGTAGACAGTGAAATCGAAGTAGGTCAGAATGAGTTGAAGACCCGGTCCCACCAAAATCCCAACTTGGAACATTGCATTCGTGATTGAGAGATACATCGTCCGTTCCTCCACTTGAGTTGTTCGACATACTTCGGCCATTAATGCTGTTCCAGCAGCAGTTCCCATCCCTTCATAAATTGAACAAAACATAATTTTTTTGAGGAGAAGCCATCAAACAGATCTAGCTCCAGATGTTGCAGGTTACGTTTGTTATAATTATTATGAATCATTATTTATTAATACATACATTTGTCTAGGCCATATTAAACTACACAAATGTTATGAAGTACCACATAGTAAACGTCCGGAAAGAATATACCACTTGCTGATTCCCAACATGTACAGGAAATTCCCAATGGCTCGGAAAACAATGGATCCCACAACAATAGCCTTCGTATGTTTGTGATATTTGTCAGCTAATCGGCCTCCGATGACCCCTGCAAGTGCTGCAGCGAAACTATAAACTGTGATGGTCAAGAGAAAAGATGCAAAAGTTATCAATCCCTTTATTATTGTTTACGTGAGGCAAACGTGGCGCCCTCTGTCGGGAGACTATTTGTGATAGGGGAAAATTGATGCTAAATTTCATGTGATTCCAGGAATTTTTTCCTTTTATGTACACAATTGATTGAGATTTAAAAAAAATTAAATCAGTTTCTCGCTAGAAGTAACTTTAAGGGATTCTCTACAGAGAGTCAATCATGTAATGACACGTTCTCGAATTCACCACAACGTTATCAAATAATTTGTTTGTGTAATTCATTCCATTATAATATTTAAATGTATGGCATTTTAGTACTGATTTAGAAGAACATTGAAAAGTATGCTCAGACAAGGTCAATTACTAGAGATGGTGAATCCCAGCCAATGCTCTTCTGTCACTCCTAAGGTCTGAAGGTAATCCCAGACTGTTGGTAGAATCACCACTGCAATAATAGGTCAAGAAATAATATTTTTTTGTAAATACTTTTGTTTCCACAGGAAATGATTTTTTATGACTTTTTAGAAAATAGTGACAATTATTAGCCGTACCGTATTCACATCCTTCGAAAAATACGTAAGCTGAGACTATTAAAAAAGACAGGGTTCGTTTCCTTTTAAACTCTCTATCCCGATCACGATTCATTTTTTCAAGAAACAATTATTATTATTGCTTACAAAATTTTTATTGTTGTAGATTTAAGTGTTTGGAAGGTTTTCACCGTCACTTTTATAACAAAATTAATTTTAAATAAAACTGCTGGACTCTGGAGATTTCTCTTCATGTCCAATGGTGCTGGAGTCAAAAAAGGAAGGAAATACATAGGAAATATTTTGCAGTATAAATCCCTAGACACGTGAAATAATATACTAGCCATTAAGTTCACATTTTATGTCAACTATTGACCTTCTGCTGTGACATTATTGGTACTTGGAATTTGGCACGGCCTAATTTAAAAAAAAATATATAGTTTGATGAAGGACTTTTACACACATGTGTCCGTCGTCAGCTCTTATCTACACTGACGAAATAATTAGGTAATTTTTCTCAATATTAAGGTCTTTTCAGCTCAATGTCTTGTTTCGTCTTTCAGGACCATACTTTAGATTATTTTTTTTAATACAAGTGGAGTCACAAGCAAAGATTCTGTGAGGCCACGGGAGAAATATAATTGCACAAGACACATCAACCATTATGTAATTAAGTTGTGATTAAGTGGATATAAATTAGGAATGATTCATTTCACTGGAGGCAGAGTTCCATTAAAGTTTGTAACAACTGATTATGAATAGTTAACCCAATATGACGTAATATCCTGAACCAATAATTTCGGACTTATTTAAAGGCAACCTTTTAAGAAATTAACCTCTTGTTTATGTTTATTTATCGGGCGGTAATTATATATAGTTGCCATTTAAATTCCTTGGGTAAAAAACGTACTTATTTGTAAACAAAGCTCCAGTAACTACGATCTGATCGTGTCCATTAACGTGGCACAGAAGGAAATAGTTACTCTAATATTGTCAATCTTCTTTCTTATGCACTGCAAGCAATAATTGAAAATGCTGACATCTGGTCAGAATGATCATGTTTCTTGTATTTTTACAAGTGATAATAATAAAGAAATGATTGAAGGATCTCGTCATCTCACTTTACTCCTATATGTTTAAATGAATAGTACTTTTATTCCTCACACAGATTTCTGATAAGCCAATGACTGTCAGACACTCCGGAAGAAGAATCGTGTCAATGAAACCAAACGCACAAACTGGAATTTGTTGATCACACATCCGTGATCAACAAAATCTATTTTATGAAATCTGAGAGGGGAAAAATCGTTTTGTGCAACCCTGTGTAGATCTTAGTGTAGAATAATTTTTCCTGAAATAATTATACATAAAGTTGTTAGCTTTTTTTTCGATTAAAATTAAAAAATTAATGCACTCCCACTATACTAATTGCGCATAGATTCAGAATTTGAAAGCATTTTTTGACGGAAGCGTCTTGTTTCGGAAATATTACAGGTTACATGCCACTGGTACGGATGCTAAAGTTAAACAGATCCTGCGTACTCGAGTAAAAATTGGTCGCTTGGATAAACATAACCTAACCAATAAGAACTACATGTTTTGTGATCAGTAAACCGGAAATATCAATACGTTGTGGCCGTAATTGGAATAATTACTTAAAATCTAAAACCCTACCTTACCAAAAAGAGAAAGCCATGTAGTAGGTAAAAAGCGCAATGAAATATTATAGGTGATCTCAGCCTGCCCCTACCCACCTTCTTTGACATATCCACTTTAAGCACAGGAGATGTTTTTCATACTCAAAATTTATTACAAATATGCTCACGCTCCTTAAAGAATTAAAAGAGAAAGAACATTTTTGCAAGATATCCTTCAATTCAATGTACATATTTAAGCAAGTCCTCATAAGGTGCTTATGTAAAGCAAATAAGAGGATTAGATTCCTAACAGAACAAGAAGTTTCCACGATCTTTGACATGTGCCAGCAGTGTCATTTTACAGTAAATTACAATAAAAAAAAAGAATTGTGCAGGATGAACATTTATCCATAAGTCTTGACAGGTTTAAATTTTTTGTCTCCCCCAAACTTCTCTGGGAGCTGGTTCTTCGGCAAATGTTTCAAAAGGAAGGGTCTGTAGCTGGAAGGGTTTGTTCCGAAAACATCCACTCTGTGAAAATCTTTCCCGACAATGGGACGACTTAAGTTGATCACATTTCTGGCAATGAAATTCGCTAAAAAATTAATTTAATATGTATCATTAATTGTTTCAAGTTAAAGTTAAAGTTTCTCATCCTTACAAAAAATAAATTTCCCAAGAATGAAAAAAAACATACCATTCACAATGTACACTCCGTGAGCAAGTGGAAGAGCTGAAACAACCACGCGAAGCTTTTTGAAGAAATAAGCAACGGCTGTAATAATTATTATATTTACATATTAGTGCATACAATGATTAACATTACACGGATAAACCTGTTTCCGGAATTTCAATATTCTGAAAACAAAACTAGAACTAAGGGGGAAAGTGAGACTTGAAACTAGAATAATAATTCTGTAATATTAGGATTTAAATTTAAATATAAAATTTTCGAGACCTCCAGGAGACTGTAACTGATTGCGGTCAAGTCCATCAAAATCCACAATAAGGACCCCATCCTTGACAGGAAATTCCAAAGTGGTCTTTATGTTTGTACTGTTCCAAAATTCCCATAAAATCTTGTCTGCATAAGTGTCAAATAATTTTTCCCACTCCGGTCCCCGCTCAATAACGGAACGCAAGTCCCATTTCCCAACTTCAACCACCCATACTGGAAATAAGGGTTATTGTAATCATAAATTCAGATTTTATTCCAAATGCTTACTACAAAACAACCCAAAATTATTTATAATCCGTTTAGTTTTCTTACTTGGTCGATTTTCATAATCAAATCCACTCAGATAGTACGGAAACATTTGTGAGAATTCGACAGGAGGTTCCCATTTGTCCAAGTCCGAGTGTAAAAGATACTACAATTAAATTCCAAAAATATTCAGAGCTTTCCAATTATGAACATGTATGTACATATAAATTTAATGAACGATTTTTAACTAATTAATTTATGCGTAGGTAAGTAACATCATTAAAATTATTGTCATAAAAAATTTAAATGATTACAATTGATTTATAGTTATCAGTGATTATTAACTCTTATTTTTTATGTAAATAATTTTATTATAAAAATAATAATTACTCGTAGCTGTGGTGGCAATTCCTCCTCCGAAAGTTGACTTTTGATACCTGGGAAAATTACTGTCAAAAATAATACTAAAATGAAAAACACAGGGGGGCTTAAATTCATTTTGAATCTGAGATATGCACAGATGCTGAGATCTTACTTTTTCGACTGTGAACAATAGACTGAGGAAAAATCCAAGGTTTCCAAGAATCAACCACTGAAAAATGGACATGGCTCACTGAGACTTAAATTTTTTTTGTCATTCGTGTCACCGGTCAATTCCAGAGGGTCCAGAGTTTAGGAGTTAACGAGGGTCAGTTTGAGGATTTTTGAATTACTGCCTCATTTTATTTTATCATTACTGCTGTGGTTGCTTAAAAATTATTTCCTGCTCTCACGCCATAAATTTTTCCATATATCTGGGCTTCGTTGCATGAACAAATATGATTACTTTGTACATGCAACTTTACTAATGAGCAAAGCTTCTGCTGACTTTTGTGCGTTAAAGATATTTGAAACAAGCAACAAAATATCGTGATGATTTATTATTAATATGGCTGGGAATTTATATAATTATGTAAATATGATTCCTTTGTACAATCCTTACAAATATGCATGTTTGCTCATGTGAAAATATATTTTTATTTATTGTTAATTTTTGAGAACCAAAGATACTATCTTTTCATTAACTTACAATGGTATCCTAAACCGTCAGAATGATACAAAAAATTGTAAACTGTTCCACTAGCCCCAATGTATTGTCTCTAACTCTTTTAAATTAAGCGTAAGTTCCAATTCGTACAAAATAGTTTAATTCATAAAGCAGGAAGTATCTATTTATTGTAGACATCAATCTGGCTAGTTTGAAACTTCTCATTGATTACTTTGAAAAGTTTTGTAAATATTGTCCAAAATCCTATCGCTCATTCAGATGTTTGTTTAGGCTCATGCTGACTGCTTGATCCCCGTTGCATTTGGACATTCAATAAAATAGCAATTTTCTAGATGATTGAGAGAAAAAATTCTTTATCCAATACACCTCTTTGAATCATGTGTCCATTTACTTTTCTCCTTATTTCTTATTTCCCTAGTACTTATATCCAAATGAAATGTTCAAAATCATGAGATCTACTAAGTCTACTATTTGATTGAAAAAGCTTCTAAACTCTACTTTTTTACATTTGCCTAAAATAATTGTAAAATTATTCTGTGCTAGGAAATGTGATCACGATCAAGCGACACTTATCCGACATTTTAGAACTTGGTATGTGTAAGTTGTCGAATCATTAACATCTTTCCATGTAAAAGTAATTAGGTCTATCATTTTAACTCAAATTCTGTTCATTGTTTCATTTGTGCAGCATACAGATACTGCTATAGTGCATTAATGTGAAGTGGTAGAAATCATAAAATGAAAATGATGTGAAAATCATCAGTAAATATTTTTATTGTATCCGTTAGTACTGAATAGTTGCTTTTATTTAAAAATGTAAGTACTCCGTATGGTATTATTTGACCTGATAAAATTAAAATGAGAGGAGATTGTACTTTCAACGATGGCTTACAAAAAAGCATCTAAAAGTAATTACTTTGCATCACAGAATCTGCTTGCGAGATTATGACAGTCCTAGTTGAGCACCCAAATAAAATTCTTTCGACATTTGTTTTTTATAAAATTGTCTTGCTAGACATTTTTTGTCAACACAAACAGGCTTGGTTCTGCTTCCTTTCATGAGCCAACGCTGGCACTGAGCGCGTATTCGCTCTTTATCAATAAACTGTGGACGCGAAATCTAAAATGCCCATGGAACTTCTGAAAGCAATGAAAGCTGTAAAAGTTTTTCTTGAAAGGATTTGTGTATCATTATATGATATGCTATTTGGTGACACAAATTTGTTGAAACAAATTCAATTCCTTGGACAAGTATTAGTTATATTATATATAAGAACTTTATTGTCACTGCTTTCCATTGAAAGTAGTGGCCATTACTGGCTCAGTGTACTATTTGACAAGGTATTCATTATAAGTATAATATTGCAATGTTTACTATTTAATATTAACAACAGCAGAATTACTTGCCAATAAGCAATATACCGTAGGTATTTTCAGAGAATGTTAACGGATGGAGTAGATAAATTATTTTTATAGAACGGAATAAATTTTGACATATAATTAAAAAGCCTACTATTTTGCTTAATTGAATCTGGCAGCTTTACTCATATTGAACGCAACCCCAAAGTAAGTAGCAAGTCTCAACCGTAAATTCTGACAGGTTTGAAATCCTTGCTACCATCGTACCACGTGGGCAGGGAGTCATTTGGTATGAGTCTTTTAAGAACAGGCTCCCACGTACTCCTTCGCCCATACACTTCAAGCTTGTTCACCAATGGGCCTAAAAATGGAACTGCCACTGCTTTTATCAACTTCGGAGGATAGGGAACTGAAAGAAAAAACAAATTGGGTTGGAGTCACAACTAATTACATGTAATTACTACAGCTAATAAAAATCGTCGCTTCGCAAGGATTTAGGGCAACTTTTATGTACACAGTATAAATGACATAAATGAGACTAAATGAAATAATTTGTTAAGTTTCTTCGGACACACTGATTTCGACCCAAAACATTGCCACTACAGTTTTTGAGGGTGTTACTGTTGGCTGTGTAAAGTTTGATCGAAATCGTATGCGAATTATGTTAAGAATCATGGGAATACATATGTACATGCATGACTCCAAATGAAATTAAAATAAAGATTTAGCATTGTATATAATTTCATGGACTTAACATGCAATTTTTCAGATAAAAGTCAATTAAAACAAACGCACGGTTTATCATCAGCACTTTGCTCCAAACAGCGTTCAGAAGGTGGGAGTGTGTGTAGAATGTGTCTTGAAGGACTGAAAAAACTACAAACATTGGAACACACTTTAGAAATCATGTGAACTCTCCAAAATAGTAAATGAAATCAGTTAGAACCAGTTCTTTTACTTGATGAATGGATGAAATTAGCGACTTTAAATTTATCAAAATCTACGACAGTCAAGGCCTGGGCAATGCCATTAATTGATGGACCCTTATTTCTTGCAGACTGCCTGTGTCTAATAAAATTAATACAAAAATCCATTTTTATATGAAACATAATTATTCACATTTTCGGACTCGATAGTTTCTTACAATTCGTACTTACCCCACATCTAACATTATAAGAGTATTTCGGTACATGTACTTTTTGAGGTCTTCTATTCCTTGGGTCCCTTTATTAAATTGACTTTTGAGGTCGAACTTGCCAAACTCAAAGACCCACACTGTGGGAAAAATAAGGGTTTGTGTCAAAATCGTTTCCTGTAATAACTGACTGTATTTTTGAGGGGGTTCAGGATTATTTCAAAATACAATGCTATTGTGAGGGAATTTCCGGGTTCTGTATTTAATTTACCTGGCCTATTGTAAATGTCGTATCCGGCCTGGTAAATTGGAAATATCTGCTCAAGCTCAGTTGGAGCCTTCCAGGAGTCTATATCGTCAATCCATTTTTTCATATCCTGAAAAGAGAAAAAATGTTGCATTTAAACATGTTCCCTGTTTTCCACTTTTAAGCTTCAATATCCCTTTTTTATGCAAGCTACAAGTAAGTAAGGAAAATGCATGCAACAACAACAACAACGGAGGTGCCTTTATTACCATACACTTCTGCATTTTAATATCCTCGGATTCAGTTTGCAACAGGGTTGCTGATTTTTTTGATTTAAAAAAAAAATCAAAAAAATCAGATTTATTTGATTTTAATTGGATTTATTTGATTTAAATCAATATTTTATGATTTAAATTCAAAATTTTATCGTACGATAGAATTTCCATACAAATAATTGGATTTTAATTTTCCTAATAATATTGTACACTGTTGACCCCAAAGAAACTTGAACAATTAATAGAATGTATTGAGAGAAAATTTCAAAGGCAAGCCAACTACCTAATATGAAATAAAAAGCTGGTTTTTGAAGTCAAACGCTGTGTTGGACAGATACCGACTGTCTCATTTGGATTTTTATTGATTCATGTATACACGATAGTATCGTGTATCGTGACGATACACATTATATAAAATGTGTATAGTGTGTAAATATGTATACAGTGTTTCGGGACGGGATGGTAGAATATGTTGGGACAGAAAAATTATATCCAAATTGGGAATATACCGTTTAAACAAGTGTGAATATCTCTACAAAAGTATAACATTTAAAAAATGCAAAATTCACACAGTCAAACCTTGCCACTTTAAACGGTACTCTTTTAGAAATATGGGATATTGGCATGTTTTTGTAGTTTCTGTTACGGACGAGACAATTTTGGGATATAAATATTATCCCCGTGTTATTTTGGGACGGCATTGGAATAATAATTTTTGTCAATGGATTTTGAAACGAGACGGAATCTTCTGTGGGACATAACAATTATCCCCAGCAGAAGCTCTAGTATTATACAATACCTCAAAACTCACTCATATCCAAATTTTATGGGACTTTGACAGCTTGACAGATAATCAATATGTCAACGTACCCAAATCATCCTAAAAATTATCAAAATCCTAAATGGTCTCATGCCAAAAATTTGTAAAAACACAAAAATGGACGTGTTACAACGTTTGGAGACGTAAAGTTATATTTTATCTAACCACAAAAGTTGAAAAGTCAATTTAGATTTAAATCAATGATTTATTTGAAAAAAATCAAGTGATTTAAATCTTGATTTAAATCAAGATTTAAATCAACGTGATTTAAATCAATCCACCCTGGTTTGCAATGAGCTTTCGGTACATAGGAGATGCAGAACTCCTGCTGTTACGTAGAATTCAATTTCTCTACAGTGGTCAGATGGAATATCGGGTTATTTTATTTGATAAAATTTATTACGCTTACTTTAATATAATACCCTTCAAAAAATTGTTTACTCAAAAAAAAAACCTGCGAAAGTTCTGTTTTTTTTTGTTTTCTTACCTTCAATGTAAAATTTTTGAAGATATTACAGCAGGAAGAGACTTCATATAGCGTATTGTAAAACTCATTGCTGAATCGACCCCTTCCACTATTGTCCAGCAGTCCTTCAGACGGTTCAATCAAAAGGATTATAACTCCGATGATGCAAACTAATTTTAAGTCCATTTTCTCCATTGCAGGGTTCTTGAGTATTATTAACTGTCACAATGATTCTTCCTTGGATTGCTGTCTGGGACTTATTCTTGGAAACGCAGCGACTATCCCAATAAATGGACAGCCTCGTTAAAAAAAATCTTACACGTGCAACTTATTTTTTTTATGAGTATCCTTCAAGTGAGTTATTTACGGGAAGTGCGGTAACCTTTGTTGTTTATGGGAACCTTCATTTCTCTAACAGCATTTAGGCAGACGCAAAACCAGTTCCTGGTCAATTGCTGAAATGAGGAGTATAGAGCCAAAACGAATATATTTTTAGCATTTAGAATTACCACACTGATTCATAGTAATTTAGTCCAGCCCTGGATGTACCTTTGGGTAGGGTCACAATGATCGAGCATTAGCACAAGTGGGTTGGAAAATCCGGTCAAGAGCATAACATGGAGGTGCAAAAGGGATTAACATGGGTATATGTTGAAATTATTTAGGAAATCATTTAGGAATTAAGGAAATGACTAATTGTAAGAATGATTTGTATCATAAGTGATTTTGTCATGTATAAAGTATTCATGTATGAATGTCATGAAAGAGGAACTGAATGTGACGACTCAGCGTTAACACACTCACACACAGAGTTTCAAGAGAGAGGAAACTTGACAGAGGATGCAAACCCAATGGACTTCGCTGACACAGCACATTGATAGTTTTATGACAGCAATAAAACTCGGGACTGACTCAAGACTCAAGACCAGCTCAAGTCTATAGTTTTAAGTACTATAAGATTTGTGACACACAAAATGACTGATGAAACTTCCTCTTGTTATTTGGACTTTATTTAGATGCTAAATTCAATTATTTTAAACTTGAACCAGATTTTATGCTATATAAACCCGTGATCTTTTCAGAATAAAGACAGATCAATTGATCATTATTCAGAGGAATAAAGAGATTATAGAACATAATCATTATTCTCAATACGTTATCAGCACTGGCTAAATTCACTGCAAAAGTGAATGAGAAGATTTCTCCGACGTGAAAATTATTAGATTATTTTAAAGACTCCGCAGAGGTGTTCTTTCAAAATTACAGAGTGCAAAACTCTAGTGCGATATTTTTTCCAAATTCAAGAATGAATGGAAAGAAGCTATGAGCGATGAAGTTTGTAGTCTAGCAGAACAAGAAACGTGGGCTCTTGTAAAAAGAACACCACATATGAGACTCATTAGGAATATGTGGGTCTATAAACTGAAGAACGGCCCTGACGGACCAAGATTTAAAGCAAGACTTGTTGCGAAAGGTTACAGTCAAAAAGAAGGGATTGAATTTCAAGAAACTTTTTCTCCAGTCAGCAGATATGAGACCGTCAGGATTCTACTCTCAATCGCAGCGGCTCGGAATATGCACATCATGCAATTTGATGTAGCTACAGCATTCCTTAACAGCCCATTAGATGACGATATTTATATGGACCAATCCGAAGGTTTCAATGCAGAACCTGGAATGGTCTGTAAACTACAAAAAGGACTATATGGATTGAAGCAAGCCCCTAGAAACTGGAACAAACCTTTACAGGAAAAGTTGTCTAGTATGGGATTCTATCCATCTGGAAGCGATCCTTGCTTATTTAAGAAGGATCATGATGGACATCCTATATATATGACTATATATGTAGATGACGGACTAGTTATTGGACAATGCAAAGAAGAACTGGAAGCAGTTATAGCTGATCTCAAAGACAGCTTCAAACTCACCATTCAACCCCTGAAGAAATTTCTTGGCATAGAAATGGTCAAGAATGAAAAAGGAATTTATATTCACCAGGAATCGTATGTTGGAGAATTATTGAGAAGATTTGGCATGGAACAGTGTAAAACTGTTGACATTCCGATGGATCAAGGTCTACAGCTGACCACAGAGAACCCATCAGATGCTACATACAATTTCCAGGAACTTATCGGTGCTCTGCTATACCTAGCAAGATGCACGAGACCGGACATAACATATGCTGTTCACTACCTAGCAAGATTTTTTGCAGGGTACGGGAGACAGCATTATGAAGCAGCCAAGAAAATACTAAGATATCTCAAAGGGACGCAAAGTCTCGGGATATTTTACCGGCAATCAGAAGATGATGTCATTCAAGCCTATGTTGATGCGGATTATGGTTCTGATAAGAATTCAAGAAAATCCACATCAGGAAATTTATTTACCTTTAATGGCAGTCCAGTCTCTTGGATGAGCAAAAGACAGACATGTATTTCACTCTCCTCAACCGAGAGTGAATATGTGTCTTTAGCTCAAGGAGGAAAGGATGCTGTATGGATACGGAAGATTTACGAAGACTTCGGAGTAGCAAACACTCCTATTTCTATACTTACGGATAGCCAAAGTGCTATGAAGACCAACAACCCGGAGTTCCATGAAAAATCCAAACACATTGACATCCGACACCATTTTATAAGAGATCTGGTAGAGACCAAGCAAGTTGCTCTAAAGCATTTGCCGGATATTGTCCAACCAGCTGACATCCTGACGAAAGCAGTAGGAAGAGTCAACTTCTTTAAGAAAAGGACAATTATGGGAATGCAACTTCCACCCGAAGAACCTGTGAAGCGCAAAGCTTTACACTGCGTTATGGATTCCAAAAGGCCAAAATTACTGTGGACCTTATCCCTCTTCTTGTCATTGCTGACACTCGGAGGAGCAAGCAACGGAAGCCCACTACTTTGGAGGAAAACGTATGACCCAGCTGTAATTGGATTCAAAGCTTTTACAATGAAGATCAACCTAATTTCGCCTTGCATATTTCTACCTATTGAAGGTACTGAAGCAAATATGGCGGAAGCACTGCGTAAACAGTGTGAAGAGACCTATGATGAATTATTCCTAAGGAATCTGGAAAGAATTTGTCCCTATGAGAAAACTCTCCTCAAAAGAGAGAAACGCCTCATATTTGTTGCAGGTTTCATAATTGTAGCAGTACTGGCCAGCGCAGGACTTGGTATAGGAACCTTTGCCCTGACCAAAACTTACCAATTGGAGACTCGTGAATCAGAGCTGGTCGCAGCTCTCGATGAGTTGGAACGAGATGTCTTTGCAGCTAACAAAAGGATGAAGACATTCCAAATGGAGATACGCAAAGTAACCTCCAGATTGGATACATTGGAAGCAGATCTGATGTCATTCAAGCAAAGGGTAATCGAGTTACAATATGTAATATCATACCTCACAGGACGTCTATTAGAAGGCAGAAGGATTTTACAACTTACGGAGACAACCTGGAGAAAAAAGGAACTCTCAACTGAGCTGTTTAACTACCTTAACATCACACTACCGTGTGGAGAGGAATGCCCGGCAGAGTACGGAACCTTTCAACACTGCAGTATGGACGAGAACAAAAAGGCTATAACATTGGACTTTACCATTCCAATAGTTAATAGGAGCCTTATCAGAGTTCAAGCAGATGCCTTTGACATTATGACAAAAAGGAATAATGTTACATGCATACTGAAGTATAACGGTCCCATTTTGGCGACTATCTCAGCAGAGGAAGATTGTGTCTATAATACACAATTCCAGGAGGAATCAAGACAATTGTCACTAGACGTGTCATTGAATTGTACGAACAGTTCTATATTTGAAGACGGAACTGATTACAGAACAGAGAGATGTAAAATCTCCAGAGAAGCAGATGAAATGGAGTTTATTCAGGTTAAACTCTTCAACAATCTATATTATATATACTGTCCTGGAAGCAGTTATGTAATTGGAAGGAGGAGTATTTTGTGTCCACTCCATGTGTTCACATTGCCCCTATCCGCTACGTTTACTCTGAATGGCGTAGAATATAAAGGATCGATTCTAAAGGTCATTTACCGAGAAAAAGAAGAAACCCGGTGTTGCAAACCCATTGGACTTCGCTGACACAGCACATTGATAGTTTTATGACAGCAATAAAACTCGGGAAGACTGACTCAAGACTCAAGACCAGCTCAAGTCTATAGTTTGAAGTACTATAAGATTTGTGACACACAAAATGACTGATGAAACTTCCTCTTGTTATTTAGACTTTATTTAGATGCTAAATTCAATTATTATAAACTTGAACCAGATTTTATGCTATATAAACCCGTGATCTTTTCAGAATAAAGACAGATCAATTGATCATTATTCAGAGGAATAAAGAGATTATAGAACATAATCATTTTTCTCAATAGTATACCTTTCAGTATGAAAACATTGAATGTAACTTAATCATTGTGTGGTCCGAGCTCAAGTTTTTGTGCTGAAAATGTTTTCTGAAATTGAAGTCACTGTGACAAATTTTTACCAATTACGGGTCCAATTGAATCCTTTATGACATATCGTATGTATGTATGTATGTATATTTTTATTGATTTGAGCTACCGCTCCTTCAATATGTATAAGTACAAGTGTGATTGTTTACATTCTTTTTGAAATTTCCTCAAGAAAACGATAGATTAGTGTGGCAAAATCCTTATTAGTATTTTTAATTAAGCTTTCCCAGAAAGTTTCAATGAAGGGATGATGCGAAGGATTGATATTGGATAGGCTTGCTGGTCTATAGTTGGAGAGCAAGTGGCATTCAAGGAAGAGATGACTCCAAGTGCTGCTAAACTGTGAACAGAAAATACATTTGTCCCGGCGTAGAGTGATCTCGTTGAAATGAATAAATATTGACCCCATTCTGATTCGGGCTAAGATTCCTGCGATTTTTAACGGGGTAGGGGTTTTTGTATACTCTTCTGCATAGTCGTGGGTTTTGATTCGTTTGTATAAGGGGAAATGAGTCGATGCCATCATTTGGCTACATCTTGAACTACTAATGATTGTTGATACTTGCTAACTATCTTAGGTATAGCAGCGCGTATTTCGTCCGGCGATTTGCAGTTCCATAAACCTTTAGGCAGAAAATCCTTGAAATAGAGCAGGGAGCTCCAGTTGAAATTTTGAAGGTCCGTTTGTTCTTCCCACATGTCCTTGTAACAGCAGAGAAGCAAATTGCTGGTATTTTTCTGAAGACATTTAGTCCATAATCTTAATGATCGCCGTATGATATCCACACTTATTCTTTTAAGTTTGAAATCTAGGCTAAGAAAGAACCCAGGGGTGTTTACTGGGAGCTTTAGAAGCTTTTTCACAAAGAAGTTTTGGAGGTTGTCAATTTCTTCCAGGTGACGCAGTCCCCAGATTTCGGCGCCATAGGTCACCACGGAACGAACCATTGAGTTGAAAAGTGAGAAATGAGCTGTGCTTAGTGGAAGTTTGGCTTTTACTAATAGCGGCCATAGGGCTCCGATTGCTGCTTTACCTCTGCTTAGAAAGTCAATCAGTGTTCGATTAGGGGAGCCTGATTGAGAAAATAGGACACCCAAATATTTATATTCATTAACGCACTCGAGTTTGCTCTTTCCCCAGAAAAATGTGTGTTTCTTGGGTTTACCACCTGGCCTTTGAAAAACTACGATTTGGGATTTAACCGAATTGAGAGTTAATTTATGTTGAGCAAATAATTTTTTAACAACGTCAATTTTTCTCTGAAGGCTTTCGGCGGAGAGGGCGAGGATTACAACGTCGTCGGCATACAGAAGGGCATGCACATGCCTTTCCCCGATCTTAATTGGACTTGTAAAGGAACTGTCAAGTGATGCGATGATTCCATTAATGAAGATATTAAATAGAGTTGGGGAGAGACTCTCCCCCTGTAGAACACCAATATTAATTTTGAGCGGTTCAGTAAGGCCATCCTCTGTCTTAATGCGTGCTTTAGCTTGACCATATATTGCCCTGACACATTTTATAAACTTTGAACTTATTCCGGCGGAGGCCATTTTGGTCCAAAGTAGATTATGGGTTACACAATCAAATGCACCCGATAGGTCAACGAAAAAGCAGAATAATTTGGAATTGAGTCTCAACTGTTTATGAATTAAAGATTGTAGTAGAAATATGTGATTAAGACATCCCATGGTTGGCTGATATGCAGCTTGCAAGTCCGTTATGAAATTTGTTTTCTCATTCCACTTGAGCAGCCTATAGTTAAGTATAGTGGTAAACAATTTCAGTTTAGTCATGACCAGTGAAATGGGCCTATAATTTTTGGGGTTATCACAATCTCCTTTTTTGAAAAGTGGTGCTATGGTAACTTGAGCCCATTCAGGGGGAATCTCTCCAGAGAAATACATTTTGTCAAACAAAGTCCGCAGTTGTTCAAGGCTGGCCACAGTGAAGGATTTCCAAATTTCATTAACAAAAGCATCGGCTCCAGGGGCTTTATTTTTCTTCAGATGGTTCACAGCCTTCGTGATTTCAGATAGACTGAAGGGTTGGTCGAGTTCGCCGTCAATATTATCGTTGCCCATTATGCAAGCGGTGACCGGACAATTGATTTTGGATTGAAACATTTTCTCATAATAGACAGTCCATGTTTGCTTATCAATAGGGCAGGTAACTTTAGGTATGTAAGGACGGAGTTCACGAATCGCTTTCCAGAAGTCACAGCTCGTTCTGGTGTTAATAATTTTAGACACCATGTTGTCTAGATAATTTTTACGGCTATTTTTTAACTTATGCTTATACTGTTTTTTGGCAATAAAGTAATCATTAATATCTTGAGTTAGTTTGGTTGCCCTAAGTCTTCTTAATTTCCTCTTTAGCTCTCTTTTCAGAGAGAGGCATGTAGAGTCAAACCATTTCGCAGGTTTAATATATTTGCAAGGTTGTTTAATCATATCACATTTCACAAGTGCGTTGTTGATAGTTTTAGAGAGTAAATCATCCATCTCATATATAGAGGATTTATCCGAAAATAAAAGGTTTAGTTTGATTTCTGAACTGAAAGTATCTGCTTTTCCGCCTTCAATCTTCATTTCATTTTTCCTTCCAATTACTGTTTTAATAAAAATGCGATTAGTCTTCGGATAAACGTAAAATTCCTTAGGACTCAGGATTCACACCATTATTCCATATTTCCAGTTAAATCTTTACATAAGTAATTCACGAGTTAGTCTTAATTGGCGTGTTCATAAGCTACTCTTACAATATCTTAATGTCGTGCTGTGACACACATGTAACTTAATCATTGTGTGGTCCGAGCTCAAGTTATTGTTATGTCATATCGTATGTACGGTAACTACAAAGTGTATAAGCAAGTACTCCCAGGAGTAACCGAACAAGTTGTGACTACTCACAACCATAGGTTAAGCTAGCTCTAATTTTAGATTTAATGGATAAAGTAATTAAATACATTTTTGTACAAAGGTAACGAGTTAGAACTTCTACACGGCTAAGGCTGACAAGTGTCAATGTCCGGTTACACCCTATGTGATGTAACGTCTAGACTTAATGTGTAAAAACCGGCTCCAGTAGCCACTTGTTAAAGTTAAGATTCTTCCAGACTCTTCAATGAATAACTGAGTCATTCCTGTATCTAATTTTAGTTGTTCAATCTTCATTTCATTTTTCCTTCCAATTACTGTTTTAATAAAAATGCGATTAGTCTTCGGATTAACGTAAAATTCCTTAGGACTTAGGATTCACACCTTTATTCCATATTTCCAGTTAAATCTTTACATAAGTAATTCACGAGTTAGTCTTAATTGGCGTGTTCATAAGCTACTCTTACAATATCTTAATGTCGTGCTTGGTTTATATCTCGAAATTCGAAAATTGGAATTTCTTATGGGGTTTAAAACACTAAATATGTAAATACAATTATGTGTATTAAAACATAGCACTCATGTTTAATTTATACATTGTAATTGCAGGAAGTTTATGCGAACAAGGAAAATGTATTGCATAGAATTTTCATGGTTCAAATGAAAAGGAAGTAAGAAATTCTTGATGACAAAATCAAGGAAATGAAATAATCTAATACTCTGAAGAAAATACAAATGCACCATAATGTAACCAGTGATGCTCACACTACTCTACTTTTCCGTAGTGGTAGTGGAATAGTGGTAAAGTGTAGAGTATTTCTAATAAGTACATATATTAAGTAGTTATTGGTAGAGTAGGACCGCACTGAGATAGTTTCTGCTAGGAGTAGTGGTAGGTAGAGGTAGCGGGTTGCTGTACTTATTAGAATAACGCATTGTAGTTCCGTCAAATTATTGCAGTGGCAATAGAGTAGAGGTAGTGGTATAGGCTTCAGTATTTCATACATAAGTAGTGCTAACCTTTAACCATTACTTCCTCAAGTGAAAGAGTGAAACGCACCAGTTATATAATGTTAAACGTTATGCCTAAGCGTGCGTAACCTAATTTCAAAGTAAGGTGGCATGCATAAATTATGTAACGCTTATTGTTAGTCGATCGGTGGTTGTTTTCCTTAACGTTATGCTAACGTTACGCACAGTAGGTGGTATTTTTGTACTCTTTTACCTAACGCAATATTTGATTAGACCCGATTTCAACGCGTAGGCATTCTTGGCATATTTAGTGAAAATATTTGAGAGCAAGGTTTAATTGTTAAGAATGTGTGAAAATCAAAGGACTGCAATTTTTACAAGACAAGAGTAATTTCCGACATAATTTTAGTACTAATTATTTAAGTTATGCATAAATTAATTATCATTGCGTTATGTATGATAGTGGGGGATGACAGTGTTACGTATGTTACGTAGTAGCTTTGCTGTAGTTCTCGCATTAGGTTATTAGGTATCGCTTGGAATTACTTGAAACATTTATTAAAAAATACTTTCAAAATTCGAACATTTTTTTGCGTCTTGCGTTAGCGAAGTGTAGAGTAGTGGGTGGCGAATATAATGTTTTTAGAGTAGCGGTTCGGTAGTGGTTATGTAGGCGCCAACAAAAGTACGGGCAGTGGTAGTGGGTAGTGTTTTCTGTAAATATAAATGTGTTGTAATTAGAGGTAGTGGTTTACACTGTCACATCTGAATTTTGTAGTAGTAACGGCAAGTGTAACTGGCGCATTTCTACATAGCGTATTTTAGAGTAGTGGGAATTCGAATGAGCATCACTGAATGTAACTAAGACATTCTAAAGGGCAAGTTCAGGCCCTGTAAATATTCTCACGTATGTAATTATATATTATGAGTACAAATTAACAGTTCTCATGTATGAAACTATAAGAGTGCAAGGTTGGCTGCAACAGCATGAAAATATTCGCAATGGAAAATACATTGTTTTTAGGAAGCTTTTGCTCTCTAAGCATAAAAAGTAGTACAATTCCATCACTGACACCTCTGTCATGTTTGAATTAAGAGACAGTAATAAATCATTAGGTTGTAGTAACAATATCGCTGTGTATGTTCCTTATACCGGGAATGTCCTATATAGTGGTTTCCAAGGGATGACAAAATACCTGCCATTATATGAAGATCCCACTATACCTTATTACTCCATAATGCTTTCCAAGCTATAACAATTATGCCAATATAAAAGGAATGCTGTCTAAGAGAAAACCAGTAAATGCAATGTATGTAGATATGCATAATTACATAATATTTTATAATTACATATTTTCTTATATTTTTTGTTTATTATAATGTGCGGGACCTGCGTGTGGGGTAATAGGGTGTATGTTGATTTAAAAATTCCCGGAATTTTAGGAATTTAACCGCCCAAAGTACCCTGCCATTTTGGTCATTTTCGCTTCGGGGCGAGAACGGCACACTAAGGCAGAGGCATATTGGGCAAGGGCATTTAGGAAATTTTCATTCAAGAGGGCACTACATACTACAGATATATATCTTACATATCTATAGATTCTTTTGGTGCATAAAGGTGAACTTGCCACAAGCTCAATTCAATTGAGGAGTACTTATTAAAACCGGGACTTTTTGTGCTGCAGGTAATTATTCTAATTTCATCTCTTGCAATTTCGGTCATGCCCATTCAGCAAATGCGAGTACTGTATTTAAATAATTTCTGATTGCAATTAATTTGAACAGAAGTTGCACTTGAGCCGAAAATTAAGATTGTCGGTTGAAAAAAAATTAATATTAATCGTAGTTAACTTGGAATTGATAAGAGACACTATCGCTAGCTATATTTTGATATTGATAATTACATGTTGGACCAAAGTGGCATATTTTGTATTTTTTTAAAAAACTTTAATACATGTATGATTTTACACTTCCCGGCAAAAATAGGTTTAAAGGTGTCAATTAATTTCTTAAATATAATGGATTGTTGCCCTCAGGTATATGTAATTACATGAGGTTTGATAAATGGAAATTCACCATTACATAATAAAAACTTAATCATTGTCCTAATTTTGTTATTCATAGATTAAAAATTTTGAATTGCTTTTAGATTTTGTTTCTTTAAGCATTGAATTAAAAATACCATCTTATTGTCTGCTATTTAAATAACCTCTGATAATTTACGGATTTCAAACTGAATTTCAAAATAATCACCTTCGCAGGAATTGATCCTTATTTTGTATTTACTGCCTTGAAATCAATACATTATTTGTAATTACTTTACTTAATTATAGATACTTATGTTTTTGAAATTACCTTACCAACTGCAAGTAACCTAGGAACTAATTGCAAGTTCAACTTCGGTTATTTACATTATCTAACTGACTCATTTTAACAAGTACCAAAAACTGCATTACTAGTGCTTGTAAAAAACAAAAATGAAAAATTAGTTTAGACCATACAAAGCTCTTTGTCAAGTATTTCCTTTCTTATCTTAGCGTTTAAAAAAGTATTCGTATTCAAGCCCTCGCCGTCCCTGAAACGAAACATATGTTACAAAATTAATTTACTATTCGAACTACATCTGAATTGTAGCTAATTCATTTAGATCTAATATATCCACAGCATGTTAAGAATCGACTATGTTAGAACTGTTGGCAATGCCGTTAAAGACAGAACTAGGTTGGAA
Organism: Allacma fusca; assembly: GCA_947179485.1. NCBI lineage: Eukaryota > Metazoa > Arthropoda > Collembola > Symphypleona > Sminthuridae > Allacma > Allacma fusca. The sequence continues at coordinate 4,258,273 of OX359245.1, read as the reverse complement.
AATTCATCCATATCATCTATTAAGACAAGAAGTTGTTCTGATTGGATGTCAAATTGGAGTATCATAGAAGGTGAGGCATGGTTCAGCTTAGGCTTTAAAGAACAATGTTTTTACTTCAACCTTGGCCCCTATGTTTGGTTCCCACTCCAGTAAACAAAAATTAGCTTAAAAAATAACATGTGACACAGATGATTATTCTCTTAGAAATTTGATAAAATTCCAGTTTTCCTCTTCAAAATTCTAACTTTGCTTTATTCTTTATTACACTGTGAACGCATTTTTTAAACGCGCATTGTAATCCGGTTTTTGAATGATCTAGAAAAGAATTCCGAGAAAATAATAAATATTAGAATATAAAAAATATTTCTTACCGTTGCACCGTATTCCCCGAGTATTCTTTTCTTAGGACCCAATACTTGAGATATTTATTGTCTTAATATTTAGTATCTTTGTGCTTTTCTAATAAATTCGTATTTCGAATTGACTACGGAAATACATCGGACAGTACTTGAGATATTAAAAAAATAACAAACAATGTTTTAATCAAAGTTATATTGCAAAAACAAATCTTTTCTGCTTGAACCCGCCCATATTATTTATTTCGCCCATTACTTCGAATATTAAAACCGGAATTATGAATGCAGTAGGGCAAGTTGAGTCAATCACAAATACTTATCAAATTTGCTACAAATTAGCAGATATGATGAGTTTGTATGACCTCCTCAAAGTGGAAAAATGGCAAGAATATATTTCCTTTAGTCAGTTTGACTCAGCATGTTTAAGTCCTTTATTGTGCAATGCTCACTTACAATCAGTATTAAATTAAATGCACTGTCCATAACCCAAGGAAACTTAATTTTATCAACCTCCGACAACAAGCTTATCTTAACTTTGCCAATGTTTATTTAATCCGCTCATTCGGAGGACACGATCCTATTCATAATTGTGCAGATTGACAAACAATTGAAATAATAATATAAAATTCAATTCAAGGTTTATCTAATCCAAGTTTTTAAATAACTCCATTTCATTCTGAAGGATAGATGCACCTAAAAGCAGAGATGTGTAAAATACCTCATTTTTGTTTCAAAAATACCAAATACGTTTAATTTTTTTCGTAACACAAAATACTAAATACTAAATAAGATACCAGCAACTAGTTTTCTAAAATACTTAAGTAAAATACATATCAAAGACCGCTCGAAAGATACTTAAGTATAAAATACTATCTTAAATACTTTAATATCAGGAAATACATCTAACATTATTGTTTTGGAAATCGAGTACAGAACTTCAAAAATACAAGATTTTTGAACATTCATCCCACAATCTAGCTCTACGCGTTTTAGTTAAAAACTAGTCCTTCCGGTGGTCCGTCTTAATTAATTAAATTATATTTAATTAATTTAGTTTAATTTAATTTAACAAACTAATTCAATACGACCCCAAAATAAATATTGTTTGCTTACGAAGTGCTTTAAAAAATTAGACATTGATGACAAAGCTCCTTTTATTATCCCACTAGTTTTACTAGCCCTCACCGTTTTGGTTCTGACTCCGAGGATCTTTTCACAAATAATGCACTGGGCGACCACACTTCCATTGTCTAGCTCAATTACCCGAAAATAATTACCGTCCAGAATTGCGGGTAAAGGTCGCACCGATGATAACATTTTGAAATACCTTATGCCAGTGGTGGGCAAGTGGATCGCCTATCCTTTAGCCTTGCCTATAAAATATTGGAAAAACGTCCCTACCTTCTGGGCTATAGGGATGCCCATTCCCTATAGCCCAAAACTAGGCTGATAGATCGCCTACCTTTTCCTTCCCTATTTTTCTCCGATCGCCTAGGTAACACCTTGCCTAGTTTTGAAGTGCATTGGATTTGTGCTACTTAAGTTGTTTATTTATCAACGGTAGAACTAAATACTTCGATTATTCCTTATTCTGTATTTACCAACAACCCCAAAACCAGATTCCAATCAAACGTTTAATGCGGTCCAATCATACGTTTAGCCAGCATATATGCATTGATGCATGAATTTTCTCTTACTCATTGCCTTGTAAAATCACCGATAGGTACCCTTCAACATCTTATTCTGACATGATCGGAAACTCTTGATACCCTTCCTTTTCCTTGCCTATATAATTGGTGTTATATTTGCCTTCCTATCCCCTAGCCTAGTACTTATTAAACGCCTACTCTTTTTTGTCAACCTCGCCTACATTTTTTCAGCATTTTCCAGCCCGCCTATACTATCGCCTATTTATAGGGCCTATATATAGGCGAGAAGCCCACCACTGCCTTATGCTTTCTGAACTACCGATTTCGTATAATTTATAATTAAAGCATGCTAACGAGAAGGACCATGCTCTCTGACTTTGCAGTGGATAGAGTGAATTTATCCCGTTTAATATTTCCCGTACGTACGACGTAAGTAAATCGCTAAAAAACGTTTGTCCTGTACATAATGCTAACGGTAGGAAATAGTTTGACAATAAGCTCGATTGTGGCAATTTCAAAATATTGCGTGCTTAAGTATTTTGATAAAGTATCTTATTTTAAATACTTATACTTACTATTAATGGCTAAAAATAAAATACTAAATACTTACCTGCATCGTATTTTGTAAATACCAAGATACAAAATACCCGGTCGACCCCAGTAGGTTTGAAATACAAGATACATATTTTGTATTTTAGATAGTATTTTGTAATTAAGTATTTCAAGTACTACACATCTCTGCCTAAAAGGAACTGTAGCACATATTGAAGTTACCAGTTTCATCCGTAAATTCTGATAGGTTTGAAATCCTTGCTGCCACCGTACCACGTGGGGAGGGAGTCATTTGGTATCAGCCTTTTAAGAACAGGTTCCCATTGACATCTTCGACCATACACTTTAAGCTTTTTCACCAGTGGACCCAAAATCGGAAATGTGACTGTTTTTATCAAATCCGGAGGAAAGGGAACTAAAAGCAAAAACAGGTTTGATTAGAATAACGGATACGTACATCCAGTGGTCAATAACCACAGTTCTCTCATTTATATCAAACTTTGGAAACGTTCCCGTTGACCACACAATGTTATCAACTGAATAGGAACACAGTGCTAGTGTTTCTGAACGGCACCAAAACATGGACTCGACCCGACTAGTTGTCCCAAACCGAAAAAAAAACCTATTTCTGTTCCCGAAAAACTGGAACCGATATGTTCGAGTCCGGGACATTTTTGCCTTCCCGAACCGGTTTCGACGACGATGCATAAAATAGGGTTCAGTTAATTTCGTAATTCATCTGGTAAATGACAATAGATTAAAATAAGAAATCACATTGTATTCAGCAAAACTTACACAACGTCTGACATCTTCTCTGCAATGGAATTCATTTTTTGCTTTTTTGGGACCGAAATGCAGAAGAAGTCACGAGCCATCTTGGCTACGTGAGGATATTCTTTGCAAATATTTCGAAATTTCTAAAGGAAGAACGGACAGTGACTGAAACCGGTAACTAACATTCAGGTGCTACACGTGGATTGTTCATAAAATTCGAATCGTAATAGAGTACAACTTTTAAGTAGAAGTGTCAGACAATGTATAGGATTCAGGTTAAATGGAAGTCAAAATTGTATCGCTTTTGCAAATGATAGTTGACAAATACTTGACAAATGCATGTTTCGGGTTTTCATCCAACCCGGTAGCTTTAGCAAATCCTTCCAGAAACCCTTCGGTTCTAATATTTTGTATCCGAAACCGTACCAAAATTTATCGGTTCCTTAAACCGTTGACCCGAAACCGTACAGGAACCTGAACCTCGGGATTTCCCGATACCGAACAGAAACACTACGATAGCGCTACGAAAGCATCGTGTGTTGTCTGCTTTCATTAATGGGTGCTCTTATAAAAAAGTACGACCTGTAATAATTTTAGATGTGCAAAATTTTCACAAAATAATGTATATTATATACACTCAATTGATACAATATTATTTATCACGTACGGTTTATCATCAGAACTTTGCTCCAAACAGCGTTCAGAAGATGCGAGTGCGTGTACAAAACTTCTTGAAAGGCTGCAATGGCTACAAAAATTTAAGCACATTTTAAAAATATTGCGAATTCGCGAAAATAGCAAATGAAAAAATAAGTTGGACTTGCTGGGAAAAAGTGTCCTTACTTGATGGACGGATGAAGTCAATCAATTTAAATTTGTCATAATCAAAGATAGCCAAGGCTTGGGAAATGCCTTTTATTGATGCACCCTTATTCCTTTCAGCCTGTCTGTGCCTTATAAAATCAATACATTGGCTCCAGTTGATATGAAATAAAAGTGTTCTATTTTCTTGTTGGGTATATAGTTTCTTCCAATTCGTACTTACCCCACTTCCAACATAATAAGCGTATTTCGGTACAAGTATTTTTCCAGCTCTTCTATTCCTTCAGGACCCTTTGCAACTTGACCTTTGTAGTCGTACTTGCCAATCTCAAAGACCCATACTGTGTTAAAATCGTGGTGCGTGTCAATTATTCTGTTTAGTGGCATTGATGTTGTTTACATATAAACAAAATTCTATTTTAGGGTTCTGTAATAATTACCTGGCCTATTTTCAGTGTCGTATCCGGCCTGGTAAAATGGAAACTTTTGCTCAAGCTCCAGCGGAGCTTCCCATGAGAGACTGTCGTCAATCCATTTGGTCATATTCTGGAAATATGGTTGCAATTTTTATTAATATTCCGTGCGGGTTTTTCCGGGCGTGATTGTGCCCCACGTATTTTTACATGGAAAAACACGGAGTAATTATATCTACTCAAATAAATGTAGTCCTGATTTTAATACCATCCAGCTCTTTGCACAGTTGAAAGAGCTTGTAAGAGAAAGAGAAATTATTTAAAGGACCGTTTCTTTATAGAGGTAACGAAGGAAAATATATTTAGTGCCGTTTAATACAAGGGTTATGGTTTTCATTGAATCATACCACTCCAGTCTTTAAAAAAAAAACTTTTTCAAATTTTTAAAACAGTCTACTAAAGACTCTTTTCAAGTAGTTATTCTCTTACCTTCAATGTAAAATTCTTGAAGATTTCACAGCAAGAGGACACTTCAAATAAGGTATTGTAAAATTCATCACTGAGTCGATGCTTCCCGCTATCCTTCAACAGTCCTTCAGCGGTTACAATCAACAGGATGGTAACTCCACTGATACAAAATAATTTGATGTCCATATTGCCCATACTGAAGGTTTCTGGAATGTTCTCTGCAGTGATTCTTTCTTGGAATGATTTCTTGTGAGCTGGAACTAGTCCATGAGAAGAGTTGGTTTCATTTAGTAACATGTGATTGATTTGATTCATCTTATTTTTTATCAACAATGCTCATAAATAATAATCTATTTTTTTTGGAGTGAGTTATTTACAAGAGTTATGACTCGTTGTGGGAAACTTTATTTCTGAAGCAGCATTTAGGACTCAAAACCTGTTCCAGCTCTGTTGTAATTAGTTTCAGAGCATAGGTGGAAATGTCTGTTTATTTGTAAATAACTACACCAGCATTTATGCAGTTTTAAAAGGAAATGAAGTGAATTTCTTACATAATGGATTCGTTTTTTATGACATTCTCTTTATATTGGAATCCTTAAATTATCCCCATAACAACATATTATGCTTTGTACAGATATAGCAGTATATAAGTGGCATCTATATATATATATATATATATATATATATTGTGCTATGTATATTGGCTGGCATTTTGCCTTCCCTTGGGAACCACTATATAGGAAATTCACTGGCTACTGGCTAATTCGAAATTATTGACGATTTACTCAGGTGAATAATGGTGGTATAATCTGTTATACTCTAGGTAGATAATTACATAATACAAGCCAAGCGTACATCCAAAAATTCAAGGGTAATATTTTTAATTAATTTTAGTTACTTTGTACAGGGCTACGGATTATTTTTTGGTAGCTATGTTTATAGTTCATATGTATAAGCATGGAAAGTATAGAGCTTCCCATTTTTATAGCGGCGTCAATCCCCTTATAAAATAGTGTTGTGTCCGTGGGTCTGTATATCCTACAGTTTTACTCTGAAACTACTTCACCGATTTCGTTCAAAATTTGTGTTAAGATTGTTTAAATGGGATACTCGTATGAGTTCGTTATTGATTGAAATCAATCAGCGTGATCGTACTTAAAAAATAAAATATCTACGTCCCAAACTTTTCCTCCGAAACTACTTGACCGATTTTGCTTAAAATTTTTGTGATCACTCTTTAGGCCATTTCCTCGGATGAGTTTGCAAATGGTTAAAATCGGTCCTCATGTTCTTAAATAAAAAGGAATAAAATCTTTGTTTTCCCCCGAACTATTTCAATGAAGTTTTTTTTATGTTAATTAATGCAATAAATAGTGCGAGAAGTTTGAAAGAATATATTTATAGTTGTTGGTGTATTGAATAATTACTCCCAATCCGAGAAGACCCTGACTGATTGTTATCTCTAAAACCTGAACATCTTGTTAAACATCAACAGTAAATGATATATATCAACCTGAATATTTGACAACGCATCAGGGGACAGAAATGGTTTTTGAAATGCAAAAATTTGTTAGTATTTTTAGTTTTAGAAATATTAGGAACAAATCTCCAGCTTGTCATTCATTAGAAGATTCGTACACCAGAATTATTTTGCAATAGAATTTGAAACATGTTTCTGTTGGATACTTCTAGCTTCGAGCATTAAGGATGGAGACAAGACTTGTCCCAAAGAATGTTCAATAGTGTCACGTTTTTCTGGTGTCGCAATTTAAAAAATAATTTACGCATTTAATATCCCGCAAGTCGCTTAGGATCAGAGGTGTGGAAAATAAATGAAATTTATTATTAAAATACAAAATAAAAATACATTTCCAGAAACATTAAAATATAAACATAAAATACAGATACTAGGAACAACTTAGTTAAGATACAAAATAAAATACAAAAATCCGCAGGAATTTTTCAAGGATACAAGATAAAATACTTTGCCTCCAACCAAACATGGGCGCCTGCCTAGATTCTAGGCCCTATAATAGGCTAAGGCTCAAGGATGCAGCGGGTTGGGATATAAATCTAGGCGAGGTTCTAGGCTGGACAATCACCACCACAATATAGGCTTAGGGAAAATCTAGGCTATTCAGATATTTCCAAACAAGGGGCTGGGCTATTCAGGCAGGCTACAAGTTCGTTCAAGTAAAGGCTAGGCGTTAGTGGTGAACATTCTCAAAGCACGAATTGGTTAGGACAGGATTACAAGATCTTTGGGAAAACGTTTGCAGAAACGGACTGACAATGAGGCGGGAATTACTTGATACCCGTAATTGCCAGAGTATATGTACGTCCCATATTTATTCCCACTGGATACTATGTAGTTTACTACATAATTAATCAAAACCCTACATTGGTATTCAAATTGCACGTGATCATTGCGTACGGCTTGGATATGCACTATCTAAAACTCACAATTATGTCGCCTATATAGGCTGGCAAAGCGCTGTCAGAAGCTATACAACAAAAATATAGGCAGGCAAGCAATGTACACTAGGACAGATATAGGCTAATAGGCAGGCAGTTAGAGTACTTGATCCTTGGTATTAAGGCTCTACTTTTCGTTGAAACAGCCTATTGGCCTATATAGGATGGCGGTATTTTTTCAAAGAAAATAGGCAGGCTATAGGCTTAGGCGCTTCATTTGCCCATCTTTGCCTCCAACAAAAACGAAAATACGAAATGAAAATACCGTATTTGAAATGCAAAATACATATTGAAAATACTTTCAAATTTATCTCAAAGTATACATACGTCTGAGATGTAACTGTATTCTCTCAAGCACAGTATCTTGGACAATTTAATGAAATAATTAGGCATCCGAAAATTATTCAGGAAACGTAAGGTAACAGGCACGTGATTACAGTTTAGAACTGTTCATCTGTGTAGATCAAAGTAAATAACATGACCCTAGATGCAGAATATTTTTCTTTAAAACGAATAATCTTATAACTCCTGGGTAACTTATCACTGCTTTTATGTTGGCGTCACTAATTTTTTTATGACCCCACATATGTATATACATACAATGAATATAATGTATTTATGCAATAAGTAAGTATTGCAACTATAGCTCCTTATCGAGTTCGAGTATACCGGCGAGTATCGAGTACGAGTACGAGTACGAGTCGAGTACGGTCAAATTTTTGTGAATACTCGATACTTGAAATGGGTTTCGAGTACGGGTAACGATTTTTCACATACTTACGAGTACGAGTATCAAACGTGTACGAGTCCAATAAAAATACTCATAAGGGTTATCGAGTTCGAGTTCGAGTACCACATGCTCAATATACGAGTACGCGTACACGTGCACACAAGTGTTGTAAACTTTTGAATTTCCAGTAAAGAGACGAAGGCGCTAATATGAAATTGTCATAAAAAATCGTTGTATCCACCAGTCACGACTCTCTCAGGTTTCAAAGTATAATCTCTCTCCATTTAGTACATTACTATTGAAGTTAAAACAATTAGTTAATTCTAATGGCTGAACATATTAACACAAACTCTTCGACATGAGTAGTTGAATTGATTGAAAATTTACAGAGACACTTTACCAACTGCATGTTTAATTTAAAATTTTGGGGGAATTATTTGTGAGAAATTAAATGAATCTAAAAAAAATCACTGTTCAATTGTGGTCGTTATTATTAAATACTCGAGTATGAAGACTCGAGTCACGGCACGAGTACGAGTACGGGATTTCGGTATTTACAGTTCCGTACTCGCGAGTATGAAACAAGTTCGGGTTCTGAACTGGAACTCGGTCGCTTATTTCAAGTATTTTCCTGAGTACTCGTATATGTGGCGAGTACGAGTACCTTGGATTGGAGTCCATACTCGATGCTTCGATTTCGAGTACGAGTTCGAGTACGGTTCCGCAAGGTAATCACTCAATAAGGAGCTATAGTTGCAACAAATCAAACCCGTTGAAGAATTCGTTTCAAAATGGTTAGTGCTTTTATCTTTAAAATATTTGTTTGAACATGTGATACAGACAACTTTGGCAGTTGCCAGTGCTATGTATTTTGAAATTGTATTTTGTATTTGGAATACGAGATGGATAACGCTACAAGATAAATAAATACAAAATATCTTAACCTTCGAGGATCTTGAAAATACAAAATACAGTAGAAATGTTGGTGCTGACAAAATACGAAATACAAAATATCTTGAAACATTCACGGGGAGAAAAATACCAAATACAAGATACGGAATGTATTTCAAATACTATTTTAGCTACAATATTTCAAAATATTCCACACCTCTGCTTAGGATATATTGAATCTTGATAAGAAATAAGGTTATATTAATGGTGGCAAATAAGTCACATATGCTGATTCATTCATTGAATTAGGATTAACTTTAAATGACTTTGACTTCAACAATCTATTCAAAGCATTTGAGAGTTAGTAGGAAAGATTTGTGTGACCTTTTCCTTAAAATTGATTTTGGTGAAAGTAGAGTGGAATTCAGTGGACTGCTCCTACTGCAATTCTTTCTGTTACCCCCAATCAGTTGGGCAATGTAACTTGGATGTTTGTCATAAAAAGCAAATGTTATGAAAAAGATTCACCTTTTCACGCGTAACGCACGGATATTTTAAGAAGTACAAACATGTCCACATTTCCTACAAATATGCCATAATGGATATAAACCAATAAATAGAAGCAAATGTTTTTTTCCTTTTTTCAATATTGTTTTAATGTACATGCTGGGTTCCCAGGGGAGCAATTTTTGACTTGTAAAAATTATACTCGAATCAAATGAACCAACTTGAAATTTTTGGCAGACGTAGTGTTTCGATTTTTATGAACAACAGAAAATCCATGAGGAAATGGTAAGATTTTATTCCCCATCTAATATGTATACCTACTCCTGCAGATGATTTTCCTAAAGCTTGTTCTCTCGGTTCTTGCAGGTCATGCTCACAACTCTCAAGGTAGAAAACCTGCTGGGTGCATTTTCTGAAAGCCAATGAAATTTCCTACATAATAGCGTCGCAAGAAATTTGGTCAAAAATGTTGGCCGAGAATAAACAATTTAAATGTTTAAAATCTCAAATTTAATTCACATTTCTAGCGGTTGTGACCGCAATTAGTGTTTCTTGTCAATTGCAAGTTAACCGGAACCAGGGGTGGATTTACGGGGTGGCCGGCCAGGGTAAAAAAATGTAGGGCCAGGGTAAAAACAAATGTTGACTAAGGCCCTGAGATTGCAGATATCATGTGTAAAGGCCCCCAAATCTATTTTGAGGGTTAGAGCCATGGTACAAATTATTTTATTAATCCACCCCTGACCGCAACTACTAATTGAACTAGCAAGTTCGGTCCAATTGCGGTTATTTTACACCAGGGAATTCAATCGTCTTTGCAAGTGCAATTATTTCTGTCTTTACTTAAATTGCAATAATTAAAAACTCATTAAATACTCGCAATCACCGGTTAAGCACAACTGAAATTTATTGCAGTTAATTTGATTCCAAAACAAGTGTTTGCACTGCAAATTTTAAAAATTCTTATCAATTTAATTGCAACCGTTTCGAATTTGAGCCCAAATTTCCACAAAGAGCCACAATAAATCATTCATAATGACATTCTGGGAAAGGATGCATCAATGAGTGGAACATTGAAGTTGCTCTTCCAATAATAAAATTGAATGTTGATGAGAGTTTTAAAATGGTACTTAATATTTAAGTTCAATTGCTAGCCCAAAGATAATTATTCTGCATATACAATTTATCTGAAAATTATATGCCAGCACGGATTAGTATTCCTTTGTTAGTCTTATTAAAAAAAACATTAACTCGAGCAATCAATTTTTCAAGTGTAAAACTTACAGCAAAAGTATACTAATAATTATTTTAATATTTATTATATTAACTTGTACAAGTATTCTAGAAAATACCGTACCGAAACAGGAGTTCCAACTCCAATTGTGACAAATTTTTAGACTTAAAATTTTAAAAGTCTCTTTTAAAATACCCACCTCCTGGTGTATTTTGGATGGTTTATACGGACAGTCAAATGATTTAGAGTTGACGATGACTATATATATAGGGATGCCATTGGTCAGGTCCGGACCATGTATAAAATCCTGATACTGGACCAAATGCATCTGGTCCAAATTTTGAACCAGACTGGACCAGACCAAATGACCATGGTCCTAACCGTTCGCAAAATGAAAAATTTACGAATTAACGAAATCTTATCTCTGTATATCTTTGCATCTCTCAAAGTGTAACGTTTAAAATTGTCATTTTTGGGTATAAAATCAAAATTTCACTTAATAAATCGTGATTATTTAATTACTCTTAATGGTTTTCTGGGTCATGGTCATAAATTCAAGAGTCGGTATGTAGAGTCAAAATTATACAGATACATTAATTATTAAAACAAAAATGATTTATAGATCATCGAGTTACATATCAACATTACGCGGCTTATTACAGTACTAAACATATTTGCAAAATCAATCGAATCCCCTGATTTTTTTAAATTAATTGACTACAGCTTAGCACAATAATAACCCCAGGGTGCCATTAAATGCCAAGCAATAAACTTGAAATACCCCGCACAGTAAAGTCTAAATAGATTGGCGTCGATTCCCTTTCAATGATATTGAAGGAACCCACTCTGATGCCAACTGGAGTAAGTCCTCGGATCCTCTTCTCCCACCAGGGGTCTCTCCTTCCCTCAATTGTACTGCATTTTAGGAGCAGCTGGATTTTTATCCTCTTCATGTACTCCGGTAAGGAGAATGCGTTCCCGAAGCAAGTCGGGAAAAGCGCCGCCGTAAAAATGGACAACGAGATCAGGAATGCACTTACCCCAGGATACTGCGCTATGGACCTGATCCCAGCATAGCCCGAAGTGATGGAAAGGACGAGCATGGACTCCTTAAGCATGAATATCATTGGAGATTTCCCCTGATTAAATAAACAAATAATTAGCTGAGTCCTCACGCAATTTAAAATACATTGCTCCAACTGTCCACCCTGGAATGAAACTTCCCTGTTTAAAACAAAGAGGTAAATATAAAACTGGAGATTAGCTTCCCAATCCTTGTAATAATAAAAATAAGGGATTAAAGTTGCTTAAAATGTTCCCAATAATTTTAGTCTCACCTCAAGGACTCGTCTTCCCGAAGTAGAGCTCTCTGAGTGCCTTCAAGGAATAAAAAGCCGTCCTTAAAAAACAGTACAGGTGCCATCATATGCACGTACATCATGAGGAACTCTTGCAACAAAAGAATCAAAAAAGTTAGTCGGTTTTCCCATGAGATCCGAAGGAACTGGAACACATGGGCGTGTGTACAGAAGGTGGCAAAAAGCATTTGCAAAATTATAATGCAGACAACACACATGTAGGGATACAAAACTGCGAATTTCTCTCGAACAGTGAATTTTCTCCCGGGTTGGAAAAAACGAAAGGATCCCGAAAAAACTGAATAATCTATCATAGACCTGTATTGATATGATCTAATCTACTTGTTAACGTTTAATAATTTTATTATTAGTACCTGCTAATTTCGAATCCCAGATTTGTCCTAGGAAAGATAAGTTAAATATTTTCACAGGGATATCGGGAGTTTGGAAAAAAGAAAAAAACTGGAATAGTCCTCAATATGTGTTGAAATTATTGGTAAATCATTTAGGAATTAAGGAAATGGACTTGTAAGAATTTGTATCATGAATGATTTTGTCATGTATAAAGAATTTATCATGTATGAATGTCATGAAGAAAAAGAGGAACTAAATATGACGACTCAGCGTTAACACACTCACAGCAAGAGTTTTAAGAGGAGGAAACTTGACCGCGAGGATGCAACGCATTGGACTTCGCTGACACTACACATTGATGGTTTTATGACACCCATAAAACTCGGGACTGACTCAAGACTCAAGACCAGCTCAAGACTCAAGCGAATAGTTTCAAGGTCTATAAGAATTTGTGTGACAAAATGACTGATAAAACTTCCTCTTGTTATTTGGACTTTATTTAGATGCTAAATTCAATTTAATGTAAACTTGGACTACTTAAAATGTATTTAAGAACCGTGACTTTCGCAGAATAAACACAGATCAATTGATTATTTATTCAGAGGAATAAAGAGATTATAGAACATAATCATTATTCTCAATAATATGCAACTATCACGGTGAATAGAGCATGGAGGCCCTGATCATAACCTGATGCTGCCTTATCGTAAAATGAAATTTTTAGCATCAAGTAATAGAAGCTAAGGCCGAGTCGTAAAATCCCATATGAAAACATACATTTGAAAATGATATCACGTCTTTTATTTCCTTTTCGCATGTCAATCCGTTCCCCATCCCTCAAAGAAAGTTCAAAGGGTATTAAATAAAATTTGGACGCTACTTCAACCAATTAAAGATAAAATTTAACGTCGACAGAGCTCAGAATAGTTATGGTAGATATTTTCGGTTTTTGAGGGGTTAATTTTTAAGCTGACTATGCAATGCAATTTTTTAATAAAAAAAACTACAAAATCCGAAATTTTAGACAGCAGGCAAAGTAAAGGGCACCAGGGGCTTTATCCTGCCTCGTGTTTCTGCAATCTATGAAAAATTATTCAAGGAAGCATTGAAACTATATGCACGCTCCCGGGAATTGGAAAATATCAAACAATTGCAATAAATGGGGGTATTAATTCAACTAATCAATTCAATACCTTGTATTGGATAACATTTGACATCAAATAATGTTAACTGCACCTGTAAATAGTTATGTTGTGAAGGTTACCGTACTCACGTGCAGTGCTCATAAATGTTCCATCGTACAGAGTTGTATTTATTGCTATGAACATAAACATAGGGGAATTATTCGAGATATTTAACTCAAATAGTATCTTGAGCATAAGTGCTATATTACATAATTTGCAGGAATGGTTCCAAGAACGATTCCAAATGTTCATTTTAAGTTGTATTAATTTGAAGACCAATTGAAATTTCCCTGGTCTTGGATTACTGTTTTACAAAGCAGCTCATATTGTGGCTCTGGCTCACAATCAGTGATAGTCGTATTCCTATAAAATGGAAACAAAAATAAACTATACTGCTAACAAGAAGCCCTCTCCACATGTATCTACATATGTATGTATATCTGAGCGTGTATAAAAGTTCGGGCCATCTCGCCCTAGTTTGCGCGGGAAATCGAGAGGAAATCTTAATTTCTAACTCGTCACCACTGCTGCCCGCCAAGTTTTAATTCTATTTTATTTTATTCTATTCTGTTTACAACTAAGTCTTGTATATTCAAGTCCTATTATATTCTGCTAAAGGTTTGGCGAGGCTATTCAAGTCTATTCCTATTCCAACAAAATTAGATAATTCCTATTCTATTCCTATTCAAAATCTATTCATCAGCAATTAAAAACCGCGCGCTGAAGACTAGCGGATAAAGCGCGCTGTATAAATATAACTACATTTTCTTTCACAATTCCAATTTCCAGGTCCTTGAATTATAACTTGCTATAAAATAACTGATATTTACCAAATTTACGAGTCACTTCCAGACAGAAGAGAATTAAACGGGTGTATAAATAATTATTTTGTACTCAATAATTGGCAGTTAACAGGCCTGAATTGATAAAGTAATGCCTACCCTCAAAATATATTTCTAGTTTTTAGGGTGGCGCCAGCCCCTTAGTAAAAAAAACCTTGTCTGTGCGTCCGTGTATGTGTCCTTCCGCACGATATCTCAAAAACCGCTGCACCGATTTCAATGAAATTTATATTATAATTTTTTGAAAGAAATTATGAAATTTAAAAAAAACTCAAAATTCGTCCTACTTTGACGGCGGTAACTGACGCCACCCTACTCGAAGCCTCAAATTATCGCGTATCAATGATTTTCACACATGCAATCAAATGGCTTTAGTTAATTTTTTTTGTTTATGACATTCTCAGAGGCTCAGATTTGAATAAGAATTTCGCTGTTTTTACTATTCAATTCTAATCTTGGCATCAGATGCATATTCTATTCTAGTCTGGGAGTTTCAAAAATCGAGCTATTCAATTCTATTCGATTTATTTCTGCATAAATGTCGGCAATTCTATTCAAATTCCTATTTTCCTATTCAAGTCGGAATAGAATAGGGCAGCAGTGCTCGTCACTAAAGGGTTCCCCCTATTCAACTTAAACTTTCCAATGTTAAATTCCATAAGAAATTTTCAATTTTGAAAGTCATTGAGTTAAGGTACATTACATATGTTGAATGACACCTTTTTTGCATGCATTCATCATAAGTAGTTCCGAGGCTCAAATACTAACCACTATTGGTCACCAATGGTTTCTTGGCCTCAGATAGATTGACCAATATTAGTTACAGCTGGTTTCTTGGGCTTACTGTAAATTTGAATGCATTGGTCAAAGTTGCACTCGTGGCCTCAACAAATAATTAAATGCCAAAATGAAAATATGTAAAGCATCCAGACTTTGATTCATATTCAATGTCCCTCTGAACGCGAAAATTGACCTAGGTCCATGAAAAGAATTTTAGAAAATTTTCTACAAACTGATATTTTATTTTATGAGTTACACCTGAATGTGTGCCAGGCCAGGCGAATAAAAACATAAAATAACGTGTATATTCCGCCGTACATTTTTCCCTATTATAGAACTGCTCATGGGTCGGATTTTTGTAAAATTCCCTGGAAGATCATTTCTGAATTTCCCTGCTGAATTTTATATCCCTGCAGGGAGGTCCTGAATGGTTTTAAAATTCCCTCCTGGAAAAAAGGTCAAAGATTTTCAAAATCCTTGTTAGCAAAAACGATTCCCTACAAGACGAACAAATTGTCTTGAAACCCGCTAAACCTTTTCCGCGGAGAGGCCCTAATAACATGAATAAAGTAACCGTATGACACACTCAAATCATCCATGGTTTTCTGGCTAACATACACCCAATCATTTTCAACATCTGACTTAACTATTTTATACCTAGATACTCTTATTGTTTACATAATTTCCAAACAAATGATAGTTCCAAATTTTGTTGTAAGGGATTATAGCTAAATCGACCTGAGTAAACACATTATTATACTTCCATGGAATGTATTGGGTAGCATCCTGATTTAAACAAATTTTCATGTTCACATAACCGGTATTGCTAATGTCATCAGACAATGAAAAAGTAGACTATACTACGGGTTTTACTTCTTATTTGTTTAACCATTCAACGCATTTGCCAACTCAATCAAGTATTCAGAGACTGTCCCAGGCTTTATTTTACGAATTCTCTGTAATCCGCAGTAAGTCAGTTGACTACACGAAGAAGTGATTTTTTGCTTGATTTTCTACCTCCGGTTTGACATCATAAGAATCATTATTACTTCGATTCTTTGAATTTTTTAAACTGTTACTTACGTTCCTTTTAAGTACAATAAATGATTATGGTTATGGTAACACAGTTCGCATGATTATCATCGAACAAAATTTATTTAGAACATTAATATCAAGAGGTCAAAAATTCAATTTTTCTGAATTTTCCTTGCCTTGATTCAGAAAACAATGTTCCATTATTCTGGTAGATTTTATTACCCAGTGGTATCAATTATTGTTGTACAACTATTCATTGTATTGCCAGAATATATCGTTTTTCACGAATTGTAAACAATCGTTGTTATAACGTCTTACAATTAGTACGTCAACCAAATTTGAAGTACTACTACAATAACGTTTGTTTCATATAATCCTTCAGATCGTTTCTAACTCGTACTGAAAACATTTTGATCTGCAATTTATTATAAACATGTTCTATTGGTATAATTTCACTTTATTATGCCTCCTTACAGGTAAATATGCGTATTTACGTATTGTTTTAAAACACGAACTGTATTTTAACAATTTACATAACACACCATTATATGAAAATAAATTTATATTATACACATATATTTAAAAAAATCATTTGTGGTATGGTCAAAACCGTCCATAGTGTTATTAGGATGCATTAAAGTTACAGTATTAGATAAACACGTTGTTACCGACGAAATGTGCAAAATAAAATATGAATCTTCCTGTCGAGGCAATTTTTAGGCTTCAAACATTTGAAGTGTAAGTGTATGGCCTTATATATATGAATAATTATATATATATATATATATATATGACCAATTTGGCTGTTGAAGTACGATGGTCAAGATGTGGTACGTAAATACTTTTCATTTATTGGTTGATTCTTTGCTCAAAAATCGCTTGTACAATATTTGGAAGGTCACCTCTCTCCATACAAATGTTACATGCTGGGAGATGTCCGGATTCAACGGGCTTTAAGGCCTTTGAATAATCGGGTGTGCATATCAGTTCACGAACAGATAAGCAAGTGAATCTGACAAATGATATTAGATATCCGTTCTTGTATTTCAGTTACCTCTATATACTACTTTGGTTCTAGATTTAATCGACGTTAGAAAATATAAATCTTGATAACCACTTTATTTAATTACAGAAATATTTGGTAAAGTTGAAAAATTCTTACCCGTATAAATACATTGAATGAGTAATTATATTACCAAAAAAGTAACCAGGTTGTGAACATTTGGGATGACACTATCTTCAGCCCACAGGTCTTAATTGCTGCTTTCGATTCCCTTCGTCATAGAGATCATGGATAGACAGGGTTTAACTTAAATGAATTTCTATTCATTTTGCTACAAACAATATTCTGAAATAATTCCAAGACCGGTGGAATCAAACATTTTATGAGTTACTCCCTTTATTTGGGCTGCAGATACAGAACTGATATCGAACACCCTGCACAACACAAAATAGTGGTATTATTGATTATTCGTACTATCAAATGATTTAAAGGTTGAATTTCTAAGCAATGCTCTGAAAGCTCAAAAATGTACTGAAATATCAATCGCACATTTAAGCGAAAGTGTATAAATTTCTATAAAATTCCCAAGTAATTTGAAACCATTTGGAGTTTGCATGAAAATATCATCAACACGTAACTTTCTTTTAGTCTCACAAAATTTAATTTTCATGTCGATTCTAAGCATACTCTGAAAATTCATGCAAGTTCATAAATGGTCTTGGAATAAAGCAGCCGCTTAGGGTGACACTCCTGGATGTAACAATATTTGATGTAACTATATCTACTTGAATGACTAACGACTGCTTATGCACTCGTGACCTTATGAAATGCTGAATGTTCATGTTATACAGATCCTCCTGGAGAATGCTCACCTTTTAGGTTACACGTTTTTTCAGGACCACCTGGTAAGAAAATAATATTTAACGTAGCTGAACTTCGTAATTTATAGATTAAATGTTTATACACATGTGTCTCGGGATTTGTAAGACTGTAAAAGTAGGCTTTGCTTCCAATAGCTCGTCATGAATTTAGACAGAAATTACATTGTAATGTTTATTTTTTCCTGGATGCACTGATACATAATAACAAATCAAACAGTTGTAGTAATTTTACTGTAAAAGCTAAAGTACTTTACAGCTCTGTCAGAACTGAGGGCATGATTCGGAGATTACAAACAGCTACGTTTTTGGATGCACATTTACCCTGCTCTGACTATACGATAATATTCATTACAGTCGAATCTCTCTATAATGACTCTCCTCTCATGTAGCAACACTTTCCTATAGCGATACTCCAGAATAGTGTCTGTCATGGGTTCGGGTTAGAAATTTCTGATAACACGTTAAATTTGAATTCGCTTAGAAAAATCTTCTTGAGCATTACCTATATATGTACATGCTGGTATTATACCGTGCAAAAATGACCTCTTTGTCTGTATTTATGAATTGTGGTTCGATTATGATTGAACCCAGGGACGGGGTTCGGGTTCAATGGGTTTTGTTTTGGGACCGGAATTGGGTCCAGAAATTTTACATGTTAAAATATAACCCCTATAACGACACCCGTTTTGACGATACTTTCCTTATAACGGACTTTTTAAAATTTTATTTAACTTTTTGATTACTTTTATGTAAATTTGTTGGAATCCTTCTAACGACATTCCCTTGTAACGACAAAATTGTCCCTGCCGTTGGGGTCTGGTCATAGCGAGAATTGACTGTAAATAATTGATATAATTGTGGCAATCAATAATTCTTAGACATTACAAGCAGTTGTTATTTGCTATTAACAAAGGTATGAACCTCAAATAAGAATAGTCGATTTTGGAACTCAAAATATAAACTTACACTATGCGATTAATCTATGTAATTATTAATATGAGGATATCATATATTCTAAAGGTTCGTTAAAAAATAAAATGAATTTTATTCTGAACAGGAAAAACGATTCAAAGCAACAAAGCAAGATGTCATTAATTGTAGTGAATTTCCCCGTGTAGTTGTTTCTTCTTTGATGGTATTCTCCCAATACTTTCATTGTGTCTGTAATTATATATGTAACATACCCCTAAATTTCTGCATTATTAAACGTATGCTCACTCAGGATAGGATTTTTGAGCATATGAATCGTATCTCCTTGAGTAGCCGTACATTTCGGTGTTAAGACGCCAGAGACAACCGATAAAGGTCGATAAAGGCCCAAGTCCCAGGAATGCTCAAAGCTTTTCCATGATTGTCACATTAGGGTACTTACAATTAGTTTCGTGTGATAATTCCAATTAGGTATGAGGAGTGTTGTGTTGTAGGAAAATCACATACATAATTATATATCATATCCTCACGGTTTGATTAAGAGAAAAAGGTTCCGGATTCTTGTGGAAGGGGACGTCGCTCATGTTCCACTTCTCCTTTCATTTCTCCTTTATTTTACTAAATCGCTCATAATTTCCATTAATTATAATCGATTGCTTTAAAAAAAACACAGGCTGATCCGCAATAATTGTGATATCTGTAAAATGAACTACGACAAAGGAACTTATGTTATCAATTTACTAGGAGGAAGGTACGTGCGTATTGTGAGGCATCCTGTGACCGAATACACTTATCCAGCTCTTGTGGCCATGGAAAGGGGACCTTGGAGTACAGACATGTACCTACTTCAAGGTCACGGGGTTTTACTCGACAACATGACTATCCTTACATCCGCATCAAATCTTTTTGATGGTCGTATTTGGCATATTGAAAATTACGCGAGATTTAAAATGGGCGGGAGCGATCGGAAAATGGCGAAATCCAACGCTTGGTGGTGCACACAAGAGGCTCATCCGAAATGGGATAGGTTAGTTATTTAATAGAACTTTGCTTTCATATTACTGTATTTAGCCGTACGATATAATCAGCTTATCACTCGCGTTCTTCAGGGAGAATAACGCCTACAATTTTGGAGTAGTTCACTTCACTAAGCCGATCCTCCTCACTGGAACAATTAAGCCCATGAAATTTGCCCAACCAGGTCAAGAAATCAAAGGACCATGTAGATATGCTTCATGGACTAAATACAGTGTCTCAAATGGATTAAAAGTACATCTCTACACATCAGATCTCATGGAGGCTTCAGTGGAGATTTTGCCTGATGATGTGTGTCAAAAAGCAGGATTTCCCAAAACTCATATTTGTACTCCTCCGTTGTTTTGCGGGCGTGTAAGGCCTCTTTGATTTAAGACCTCTTCTTAATGGTTTATTGGCTCTAGATGATGAATGGATTTTTATTTGTTTTATAATTTTATTATTATTGTGATATTAATAGCAAGACAGCGGGGCTCCACTGATCTGTTCGGACAATAACGTTGACTACATTTACGCACTTTCGAGCCACTATATGCAGGACTATAATAATCCCAAATCATGTGGAGGTTCGAGCCTCTCGTCCTTTTCTAAAATCACTGAATTGGATTGGAAATGGGTTGAGGAATCAAAAGTTAAAGCAAGTTGGAACAAAAAGTGTTGTTGGATCTTTAAGGCTGCCAACTCAGTTTGTGGCGAAGCTAAATTCTGCGAAGGAGTTGTGTAGTTAACTATGTATAAGTTGATAGAATAAGGTTATGTTAAGGCGCGTAGGTTGAATAAATGGCTGTAGTTTGCTGACGTCCAATATACTGGAGTGGAAATTAGGTAAGTTAATTTATTGTCAAAAACTAATTACAACCAATTAATAATTTCAAAGTGGACTTGGTGCTTGGTGAATTTTGTGGTTTTCAGGAGGAGATTGGGCAGAGTCACGGACTGGAGTAAGGCCTGATGCACACTCAAGTTTTTCCCTCGTCGGCTATTTTATAGGGTTGTGGACCTGTGAACTTAGGATAGTTAAATTATCTAAATTACATAATTTACTCTTGATAGGCCAGGTAAGACCATTCCTCTTCCTTTAATTTGGTTGATGAACTGCTATGAACTCGCTCGTTAGCATTATCAGTAGCCCTAATCTTACTTTGGGTTTACATGGAGTACCTAACTTTAAGTCCATTTTGCATCTTAACCGTTCGGCCGAATGTCAAATATTTTTATTTCGTCGAAATCACCATAGTTTACTACCCCTGAACTCGTATTAACTTTTCTACGATATTAGGTTAATTTAAGAGAAAAACGACTATTTCCAATTTACATAGTGCAATACTGAACATTCCGCCCACTTTGAAAGCTTCTAGATTTCAACCTAATTTGTGTAAGTACAATTTTACTTAATTAATTAAGTTGGTACAGGGAAAAGGTACCTATAAAGGCCATTAAACCTGTACTTCTTTTAAATCCCCCTTAAATCTCCAGTTTTTGTTTTTCTTATACGTTTCATAACATTGTAATAACTAATGGCTTATATCTACAGAGTATCTTCAGTTTTTTCTTCCGATTCCAGTGGAAGTAGTGACAGCTTCGTAATTGGCCTCTTCAACTCTCCGTCCAAGGTTTTTAAAGTGACCACTCGGGTGTGACCGTCTGGACCTGGGTGCAACTGTACGACTCGTGCAAGTTTCCATTTTTGGGGTGGTAGGTTATTGTCCTTAATTAACACCAAAATCCCTTCCACTACATCAGCCTTCGGGGTCCACCATTTCGGACGCTGCTGTAACCTTGTTAGGTATTCTCCACTCCACCGCTTCCAGAAGTGTTGTACAGTTTGTTGAAGCAACTGCCAACGATCCAATCGGTTCATCGGTACACCAGTAAGGCTTTCTCCTGGAATCGCAACCAAACTGTCGCCTACCAGGAAGTGTCCAGGAGTCAACGCGTTCAAGTCGCTGGGATCAGTGGACATCGGGGACAATGGCCGGGAGTTAAGGCAAGCTTCTATTTTATGTAACACAGTTATCATTTCTTCATAATTAAAATGTTCGTTACCCATTACACGCTTTAAATGAAACTTGACACTTTTTACTCCGGCTTCCCAGAGTCCTCCAAAATGTGGCGCAGCTGGAGGGTTGAACTTCCACCTAATCCCATCTTGTGCTAATGATTTGGCGACTTGGTCGTTATGCTGCTTGTTTCGAAGTAATTTCAGGAATTCGTCCATCTCTCGGCTAGCTCCCACAAAATTAGTTCCGCAGTCGGATTGGATAACCTCGGGCTTCCCCCTCTTAGATACGAATCTCTCCAGGCATGCCATGAACGCTCCAGTTGTTAAATCGCTTACTAGGTCCAAATGAATGGCTCGAGTCGTGAAGCGAATAAAAATTGCTATGTAAGCCTTAAACTGCTTGTGTCCACGTCCTTTCAAGACTCGCATAAGGTACGGTCCCGCGAAATCCACCCCGGTATGAAGAAAGGCTCTGCGTGGGTTAATCCTCGATGAAGGTAACGACCCCATCATTTGTGTTTGAGTGTTCGCTCGTATTCTCACGCAAGTAACACAGCTGTGACATATTCTCTTGCACACATCCCTGCCTCTCAGTATCCAGTACCTTTGGGAAAGACTTGCAAGAAGAAGCTGTGGTCCAGTGTGAAGTAATTTGAAATGTTCAGACCGAACAATCAGTTGCGTGATTGGCCCCTTCGAGGGAATTAGTATCGAAAACTTCTTTTCCGGCGGTAATCGGGATGCATGGAGCCTTCCGCCCACTCTGAGGACTCCTGACTGGTCAATAAAGGGCGCCAGTGTTATGAGATGGCTCTTCTTGGATAGCTGTCTTCCTTGCTGTAAATCCTCTATCTCCATTGCAAAATGGTGCTGTTGAAGAATCTTAATCCATGCATGCATAGCATTTCTTAATTCCGATGGGTCAATGACACCGATGATTTTAGTATGTTTATTGACCTTACGAGTGTTGTGAGTGAATCTTTTCAGTAGAGCAGTTACTCTCAGCAGGGTTTTCCAGGATGAATATCTTTCAACGAGTGAAAGGTCCTCGCTGGTCGCCAAATGGGACAACACTACTCGTCGCTGTTCGAGGTTAGTATCAGGTTGATCGCTCATAGTTGAATCAATTAGGAGTTTTCGGTCCGCAAGCCAAGTTGGTCCCGACCACCAGATTGTCAATGAATGCAATTCGGATGGAAATACCCCTCTGGACGCACAATCGGCTGGATTGTCTTGACTTTTCACATGATTCCATCTGTCCCGGGGAAAATCATTCTGGATTTCAGAGACGCGATTAGCAATGAAAGTTGTCCACCGTGAGGGTGATGAGGACAGCCATGCCAGCACCACAGTGGAATCGGTCCAACATCTTGTTTCCATCGGTTTCACAGGTAATGAGGACAATACTAACTTAAGAAGTTTGACCAACAATACCGCTCCACATAATTCAAGCCTTGGTAATGTGATTTGTTTGATTGGAGCTACCTTACTCTTGGCAGCCACTATGGTCACCTGTGGTGAGTTCTCTAGTGTCCGGACGTATACAACCGCGGCGTATGCAGATTCTGACGAGTCACAAAATCCGTCTAACTCAAAATGACTTTCTCCTTTGAGGTCACAGCATCGTGGAATCCGAACTTTCTCCAACGAGGACAGTTGTTGTTGATAATTGAACCACTCACGTTCAATCTTCTCTGGCACGAAATCATCCCATGATAATTTCAGCTTCCACAAGGACTGCAACAGGATTTTAGCCTTGATAGTAGTAGGTGTTAACCATCCCAGCGGGTCATACACCTTGGCGATTTCAGAAAGAATGTGCCGTTTGGTAGGAAATTACTTCTTGGGGACCTTGACTTTGAATGTGAAAACGTCGGTAACAGGAAGCCAACGCAATCCCAGTGTCATTACATGGTCATCTGTGCCAAAGGTAACTGGCGTCGTTTGTTGGTTATCTTCATCAAAATTAGACATCACAACAGTATTATCATTAGATGCCCACTTACGGATGTTGAATCCACCTCTATTCAATAATTGTATCAAATCTCGTTTCAGGTGGATAGCTTCATCAGGGGTCCGTGCTCCTGACAATAGGTCATCGACGTAGAAGTCGTTCATCAAGACTTGACTTGCAATCGGATGCCCACTCTTCTCATCTTGAGCCAACTGCTGTAACGTTCTTGTGGCTAAGTAGGGCGCACTGGAAGTTCCGTAGGTCACAGTTAACAGCTCGAAATCCAGTATCGGGTTGTCTTGAGATTCCCTCCAAAGAATCCGTTGATACGGAGTGTCTTCTGGATGGACCAGGATCTGCCTGTACATTTTCTCAATATCCCCAATGAGAGCCACGGGTCTCATACGGAAACGGATCAAAATCTGAACCAGATCTTGTTGTGTCCTTGGCCCTACCATCAGCAGGTCGTTCAAAGAGTTGCCGCTTGAAGTCTTTGCGGAAGCATCGAAGACTACTCGCAGCTTTGTTGTAGTACTGGTTTCTTTCACTACTGCATGATGAGGAAGATAATAATTTGTAGGATATTTATCAAAAGGAGATGACTCAACCTGTTTCATGTGTCCAAGTGTGAGGTACTCCTGCATAAATCTGCAATATTCTTCTCGCTTTCCAGGATCGCTTGCCAGTCGTTTGTCTTGGAATCTTAGCCGCAAGGACGCTGTGAACCTGGAGTCTCCCAACGGACGGATCAAGTTTGACTTGAAAGGGAGTCGAACTATGTATCTTCCCGTCTCGTCCCGTGTTGTAGTTTCAGCGTAGTATTCCTCACATGCCTGTTCATCTGGCGTAAGGAACTGTCGTGATGGAACCTCCTCGACTTCCCAGAATCGCTTTACCAGTTCATCCAAGGTAATTGTATACGTACAAATGTTATCATCAGATTGTGTGCCTCCGTATAGAACCCATCCAAGAGCCGTCTCCTGAGCCATGGGTCCCTCGGCTACAACTTCCAAGCCTTTTCTCATGAAGTGTTTCAAGACATCGGCACCTAGGATGACGTCTACACGTCTTGATATATTGAATTGTGGGTCGGCCAGCTTCAATCCACGAATGTGTTGCCAATTCTTCTTTGTAAAGCTTGACGCAGGTAAGTTCCTTGTAACACTCTTTAAAATGTACATCTGAGTATTGCATGCAAATTCAGGATCATGAAATGAATGCACTATGATTTCAGAATAGAAGAATAGATCGAACCTGAGAGTTTCCTAACCCTGATACTGTCATACGTGATTTCTGACGTGAGAGCCCCAACTTCGAGATACACTCCTCCGAAATGAAGCTCGCTTGTGACCCTGAATCCAGCATGGCTCGACATCGTTGTGGGTTGCCCTGTGAGTCCTCTATGAGTAGGATGGCTGTTCCAAGCAGAACCTGCGAGTCATCCCCAGATGAATGATGAGAACTTACGTCCTCCTTGACCTTTGTTTCGGGTGACGTCGACTGCTTGGACTGACTGGATTCTTCGTGGATCATGGTATGGTGTTTCTTCCCACATTTCTTACACATAGTAGAGTTTTGACATTGCTTGGACGAATGTCCAAGTTTAAGACAATTAAAGCACATATGCTTCTCCATAACAGCTTTTTTTCTATCACTAATGCTAAGTTTAGAAAATGACTGACATACTACAATGAAATGATCCCTTTTACAATAGGAACATTTAGAAACCGAACCGTGATTTGAGGAAGCATTCTTCCCCTTCCCGTCAGTTGCATTGGAAGATGATTTTGATGACTTTCCAGGATCCATTGCAGTTAAAGCTCGGCTCCGAGTCTCCAGGAATTTTATGAATTCCTCCAGGGTTGGAATCGCCTCAGTAACAAGCGAGAGCTCCCACTGTCGTCTTGTTTCTGCATCCAGCTTTTCTCCTATGATGTGAACTAACATGGCATCCCAGTGGATTATTGGAACCTTCAGTATCTTCAAGGACCTAACGCACTCCAGGCTGGTGTCAATTAATTTGCGCAGCGACGGGCCATCTTCCACCTTGAGGTTTGCTTGACCACAAAACTTTCGCAAAATAGAATTAACCAGTTCTCTAGTATTCTGATACCTGGCTTTGAGAATATCCCATGCCTCTGCGTAGTTCCCATCAGACACCGGAAAGGACTTGATCATGTCCAAGGCTTGTCCTCCACATGCTGATACCAAATACTGCATCTTCTGGGCTCCTTTCAACGCTGCGTTGTTGTGAATGCTTGCAGTGAAGAGATCATGGAACGACAACCATTCAAATGGGTCTCCGGAGAACGTCGGCAACTCCAACTTGGGCAGTTTCACATCCGTAAATGTCCCTTGGTTTCCTTGAGGTCCCTGTTGGTTGCTGAATATCCTCCGTAGTTTCTTGAGGCTCACTTCCATCTCTCCAATGGTCTTGAAGGAAAGCGTGTAATCCTCTGCAACAGTCTCGTATGTGTCATCATCCAGTTGATCCGACACCTCAGTCTGATTCCTTTCCAAATCCTTCTCTGCCTTCTCCACCTTCTCCAAGTACACAGCGACTTCCACCAGTGTGGAGTTTTCTGTAGTCATGCTATTAACCTTAGCCTTATACTGTACTATCTTAGCCAAAACTTGCCTTTTTCTCCTGTACAGAACCTCCATAGTGACCAGTCTGCTTAGTGGTGTTGTCCTTATTCAGAGGTGCGGATTACCCCAAGCCGCAGTTTCCTACGACGGGAGGTTCGCTCAACTCCAACTTATTTGACGAAACGTCCACTGACTCAGCTGGTACAACTGGGAGATAACTTCGATTCCACTTCAATTGATGCGATGACGGCGAAGATCCGGTTCGAAGGACCAAAAAATGTTGGATCTTTAAGGCTGCCAACTCAGTTTGTGGCGAAGCTAAATTCTGCGAAGGAGTTGTGTAGTTAACTATGTATAAGTTGATAGAATAAGGTTATGTTAAGGCGCGTAGGTTGAATAAATGGCTGTAGTTTGCTGACGTCCAATATACTGGAGTGGAAATTAGGTAAGTTAATTTATTGTCAAAAACTAATTACAACCAATTAATAATTTCAAAGTGGACTTGGTGCTTGGTGAATTTTGTGGTTTTCAGGAGGAGATTGGGCAGAGTCACGGACTGGAGTAAGGCCTGATGCACACTCAAGTTTTTCCCTCGTCGGCTATTTTATAGGGTTGTGGACCTGTGAACTTAGGATAGTTAAATTATCTAAATTACATAATTTACTCTTGATAGGCCAGGTAAGACCATTCCTCTTCCTTTAATTTGGTTGATGAACTGCTATGAACTCGCTCGTTAGCATTATCAGTAGCCCTAATCTTACTTTGGGTTTACATGGAGTATCTAACTTTAAGTCCATTTTGCATCTTAACCGTTCGGCCGAATGTCAAATATTTTTATTTCGTTGAAATCACCATAGTTTACTACCCCTGAACTCGTATTAACTTTTCTACGATATTAGGTTAATTTAAGAGAAAAACGACTATTTCCAATTTACATAGTGCAATACTGAACAAGTGTATTCGCTAGTAATAGGCACATTTTTATTTATATTTCCAGTAAAGCTAGATTACGGGATTTAGATAAGGACTGCTTTGATGTTCCGTAGTGTTCAGGAACAAAATATAAGCATTCTCCTCACAATAAGTCGGCACAATCAGGGAGCAAAATCTAAAATGTAAAAAAATTCAGACAGGACAGGAAAGAATTAGAAATCATTTTAAGTAAAATCATTCTTAAGAAAATGTTGTACTTACATAGTTAAAAATAATAAAAAACTATAAATTGTCAGAATAAAAATTATTTTGTGGACACCGTTGAAAAATAATATGTAGAAATGTTTTTTGAGCTCCGTAAGTTATATATTTCCTTTTCCAAAAATAGCAATACATTGAGTGTTGACAATTTCAAAATGCCCTGGAAAAAATTCCTGCCATGTCAACCCCATATCCAAAATTTAGAATGCTGGATTTTTTGCATTTTGGTTTACAAGTGCACGTAGCGACAACACAAAGTATGAAATGAATTTTTAACCAGATGCAGACTAATACTACACGTGAATAAATGCATGTTAAAATTAAGAAGTTATCCAAAATTAAATTTAAAAAGGGCATACTTGTCTAACCCGAAGACTCACAAATTTAATTCTGGATATTTCCACTGATTTGAAGAACACTGCAGCTAAAAATCCCCAAGTACTAGTCATATGTACGAAAACTATATCAGCGTTTGAAACACTGATATAAATAATTGAAAGATTAACTTCCTCGCAACACTGCATCTCAATATTGTGAATTTTCTATATAGCGGTTCCCGAAAAATGGCGAATACCTTCGAATATATATCAGTGCTCGGCACGGGTACAAAAAATCGGTACCCGTACCCGTACCCGTACCCGAAGTGGGGGTATTCCAATAACTGGTATCTATACCTGTAACCATACCCGAGTATCCGGGTACAAATTTTTCGTACCCGTACCCGCAATGTAATCTCAATCCATGTACCTGTACCCGTATTGTACCCGTACCCGAAAAATACTCATAAATTGTACCCTTACTCGGGTATCTCAGTGTCGTACCCGTACTCGTACCCGGGTACTTTATCCAGATTTGTTTAAATGTCATACATAGTACGTTATATGTAATAATGTATGACACATGAGTGGGTAATTTTGACGAGCTAGAGAGGTATTTGACATTGTATATTTTTATTGAAAAGTAGAAAACTAGAAGCGTTTTTGATTAGAAGTAAAATTATTATTATCCCCCTTTGATTGTTTATGGGCTGATGCTGATGAACGAAGTATTTTATAACACCCAGTCCATATGTATATGCATTTTTGTGCATAGAGATAACTAACATGCAGTTTTGGCTTGCGACTTGGCGACTCGATTTTTCACTTATTGATTTATTCGGCCTTTTCCACTAATTTTCTCATCTCAGTAGCTCTGTGTACATACATATAACTCATTAATATCTTGTTACAAATATCCGCCTTCTCCTAATCAACTACCAATTACACAAAATAACTTGCCATCCAACTCATCAGAACTCTAATTTTTAAATTGTATTCATTGTGGCTAATGAAGTATCACGTAGGTGTCACACAGGCGCTTTATGCAATTAGTGACAAAATACTACATTATGAAGACGTTTTGTATAAAATTTCGTTGAATCCTATTCTCCACTTCTATTTTGTTATTATTCTTTGTGTGTTTAATTATTTATTCTTCCTAAAACATGTTTCCATAAAAATATATCATAGGTATATAAATATATATTTTAGCTACAGTCTGAAATACATTTACTGCATGTTGTAAGGTTAAAAGGGTATTAACAATAAGCTATATGTATTCAGAATTGCTAAAAATACCGACAGAAGTTTCCAACGGAAGTTCCAAGCATGATGGCATAAAATTCATCAAAATGTCTCAAATCTCAACGCATCCAAATACTCGCGTACAATGGTCGCGGGTACGAGTAAATGACCCCATTATACCCGTACCCGGTGGGTATATACCCATTTGGAAACCATTGTACCCATACCCTTACCCGTATCCGTAACCGAAATTTTGAGCCGACCAAAGTGTATCCGGGTAGTACCCGGAATTATTCGGGTACACAAAATCCGTACCCAGGTGGTACCCATACCCGTTTACGTCAGTATTACCCATACCCGTGCCGAGCACTGATATATACAGATTTCTCCATATTTCTTTACCATATAACGTAATCCAAGAGAAAATTGAACCATGTCAATATAAAGCGAATTCGCTTAATTGTAGGAGAAACCCACTAAACAAGAAATTCACAATCCTATGCGTTAGACATTTAAATACCGTGCCCCCATGTGCACATTTAGCCAATCTGCCCAAAATACCCTGAAAATATCCACAAAAATTATCCAAATGTCCCGAAAGTGCCCAAAATGCCAAGAAAATGATCAACATGCCTGCCCTAATTGCCCGAAATACCTTGCAATTTTTAAGGTGGTCAACACTTAACACAATAATGATTTAATTCGAAAGTTTGAGAATGTTCCCCTTCCGGGATTTTATATCTACTGTATATTTAATGTTTATATGTATAATATTCTGGAGGAATAACAAACTTGTCGCATACAGCTGTGATCATCTGGTTCATAAATATTTGTCATTGTTTTTGAGGTAGCTATTTACTAAGTCCACACGGGTTTTCTATTCCAACACGGAATAGAAATGGAATTAGCCGAAACGATCGTTGAAAAACCAATAGGCTGCTTTTAATGAGACACTGGTGCGCTTAATTATTTGACCATCGGTAACACGTATCAAACTTTATTAATGGCCAATGACGTGATTACCTATGCGTTCGTTGCCTTTAATGATGTCGATATTGCGATCTGTAAATTGCAATATTGCAAGTTAATTGCCAGTTGTTGGAAATCAGTGGTTACGTAGTACACAACATGTACATATACGAAGCTTTTCATGGACTTGTGTTTTGTAATTTGTACCTGCCTGCTGACTGTTTCCCATTCGATGTGTAGACAGCTGGTGGGTTATAGTTTACCTGTCGTTATATGGCAAACTAGAATTAGCGCGTGCCCCGAGCAGTAAGTATATGAGATTTTAAAAATATTATAATTTTCGTGTTTTTGGTATCATTTTTAACCCCATGGTTCATATAAGGAGCTAACTCAAGAAATATTGGATTTCCACAGTTTGTAACCAATTTATTTTCAGAATTTATAAAATTTGACTCAATTTTTCTGGTCATAGGGTTTAGTGTTTCTGAACGGTACCAAAACATGGACTCGGCCCGACTCGTTTTCCCGAACCGAAAAAAATCCCAATTCTATTCCCGAAACCGGAACCGATATTTTCGAGTCCGGGACATTTTTGACTTCCCGGAACCGATCCGGAAAATAAAAGCGGTTCCCGAACCGGTTCCGGTTCCTTTCTGAACCGACAGAAAATGTATATGATTCATTTTTATGGAAGTCAAAATTGTGTCGCCTTTTCAAATAATA
Source organism: Allacma fusca (assembly GCA_947179485.1). Taxonomy (NCBI): domain Eukaryota; kingdom Metazoa; phylum Arthropoda; class Collembola; order Symphypleona; family Sminthuridae; genus Allacma; species Allacma fusca. The sequence goes on along the minus strand of OX359245.1, from coordinate 4,227,007 downwards.
GTTGACAAATGCTGGCCAAATGCAGGTTTCGCGTTTTCATCCAAAACAGCAGCTTTAACAAACCCTTCCCGAAAACTTTCGGTTTTGATTTTTGTACCCGAAACCGGGCCGAAATTTGACGGTTCATAAACCGATGACCCGAAACCGGACCGAAATGTAACAGTTCTTTAAAACGTTGACCCGAAACCGGACCGGAACCGAAACCGAACCGGAACCTCGGGAATTCCCGATACCGAACAGAAACACTAATAGGGTTTATGGACGTGAAACGAAATAGGGAACTTTTACAGATTTCGAATTCGTCAGTTGTTTATTTCCACAAATATTCTCTGCGGCTCATTTGTAGGAAATTTTATGGGATTTCCAGGAGGTATTACATATCTCACTGTGCGTTGTGGATATGACCACCAAACAGAGAGCAAGGTTGGGGAAAATTACCCTCAGGAGACTAGCTATTTGGAAAGGGGATATTGTTTTATATGTAGGTTGCCAGTTTTTGTGAAAAATAGTTTGTTACAATGCATTTGAAGCAAATTTAATGTGGATTCTGTACAGCCCGATATCGTTTTTCTAGTTCAAACATTGCACCCATGGGAACCAAATAAGTAAAACAATATTAAAAATCCTTAAATCAAGTCATAATCCTTACTCGGTCATTTTCAGTTTTCATATAATAACTTGTGACTTGGAAATATTTCCGTCCACTGTACTTATATACAATTTTACTGGGTTCACAACCTATTTATAGACGCCATCTTGGGTAATATCAAGAGATGACATTGAAATTTAAAGTTCAAACAATTTCGTTATGGACTCGGTTTTATCATTTAATCCTGAATTGGTTAAGAACAGCCACAAAACAATTTACGGATAGGTTCTTGCACATAGGTTTTTATTGACTGGTTTTAAGGCTTAAGAAATATCCACCCCCTGAAATCCCGAACCTTGTGAACCAAACGGGGAAATAGGTGAAATGCATATATCGTATAGTTTTATTATGACAGTACTACTAATTAAGTTTCGTTATCGGATGTCACATATTGTCGAGTATCATATGTTATGCCCAGTGTCGTCGGATCGTACGTTGAAAAACAATTTTGTGGTGGGAAAATGGAAAATAGCTTCTTAGAGAGACAAAGACAACACACTCAATTGAGTAGCTCTGGCGGCCTGTTAGTATAATTAGTGCCCCTCATGGGCATAGATGCACATTTTCTTTCGCACTCGCACTCCACTCACACTCAATACAAATTGAGTGAACTGCACTCATACTCACACTGATATGTTAAAAATGGTCAAGCCTGCACTCACACTCGTCCTCATGAGGACAAGACTAGAATTGATCCTCGCACTCGCACTCATGAGGGCATTTAATACATACATGTGATGCATACCTGACTTATCCATTTGAAATACATTCAAATGATTTTGTTCCTTGTTTATTTTTACATGTAATTTTATTATGTTAATACGCAAATAAACTATATGTATCACTTTCAAAATGCTTTTTCAAGTTGGAATATTTTTACGAACAGAAAATGATCAGTTTGAAATTATTAACACACATGAGTAAATAACAAATGCTTGCAATGCCTACGAAGACCATAAAGGCTAAATGCTACAAATGGTTATTTATATTGGTTCAGAAAATCACGGTAACACAAAATATTTTCAATTGCAGACCATTTAAACCTTGATCGTTTTTATGTAAAGAAAGTCTCCATGGTTTTAAAAATAGTTTTTCACTTTTTTCTTTACATTGATCTCACTCATTTTGGAAATCATAAGATTGACACAAGATTATTATGACTGAAATATTAATGGATGCAATTCGCAATGATACTCACTGAACGATTTTGTTTCGTTTTTTGCGTAATTGTACAAAATTGTATATACGATATATAAAAGCCTAAAAATAAATTGCATACATGTTTTTGTGTTCTCGTCCTCGCACTCATTAATAAACATATCTGTGGTACGTACTCGCACTCATGATTCTGAGTGCACGGTTGTAATAACATGTACTCGTCCTCAAAGTAAACTCGTGAGTACAATGAGTGCGAGGTGAGTGCGAGTGCTGCACTCTGTCCTCATGAGGATGTGCATCTATGCTCATGGGTACAGGTTTTACCCGGGTATTTGGGTACAGGTTCAGGTACAGGTACGTATCAGGTACATACTTTTTGTACCCATCCAATTTGGGTACAGGTTCAGGTTCAGTCGTTAGATACCTGAAAATTCAGGTTCAGGTTCAGGTATGGGTACAGGTACAAAAAGCAATCTTTTGGGTATAAACCCATCAGGTACGGGTACGCACTGGGTAAATACCTGAACCTGAATGTAAAATACCTGAACTTTCAGGTACTTCTCAGTCAATAATAATTTCCAAGTAACGCCTGTAAAGGTGTTGTTGAGCTTTAAAAACTCATCCGAATTTTTGACTTTGAAACATTTTACATTAAAATTTATATGTATAAACTCAGTCATGGAAACCAATTCCACCATATAGGAACACGTATCTAGTAACCCAGTATTAGCTGGAAGGACCAGAGATTTTTTAGCAGTTTCTGGAACTGGAGCACAGATAGAACGAGCCTTCTCCTATGACCCAGTTCTTCTGACGCATAAACGCTTATAAAAGAATGGAGGTACGATAGGAAATGTTTTTGTCTCAAGGCATGTCTGAAGTTAAAATCGATGGAGTTTGAATCTAAACAAATGTTTTCCATTACGAAAGCAATTGCAGGTTGCAAAACAAATTCTTAATCGTTTAAATTTTCGGCATTATTGAACGTTCAGAAAATATTACACTGTATTTGTATTGTTGTATTAAAGTTATTCATATCGTAGATTTTGCTATCTGTTACCTTTTCAACCTTTATGTAATCATTTGTAACTACTGATAATTCAAGTATGTGGTCATGCTTTCGAAGAATAAAAAATAAAAATAAATCTAATATGTTAAATGATAAATTTGTCAAGTCAAAATGTCTTGGTCGCAGGTATTTTAATTTTTTATTTCGTGTAATATCTTCGGTAAAACTTTAAATTAATAATATCGAAAATACCCGGGTAGGTTCAGGTACTTTTAAAATATACCCGGGTACAGGTACTTTTTTGGGTACTTTTTGGGTACAGGTACTTTTCAGGTACAGGTACTCCTGATTTAGTTTGAGTACAGGTACAGGTTCAGGAAAATTGAACCCAGGTATTCAGGTACAGGTGCGGGTACAGGTTCAAAAAACCCATGTACCCATGATTCAGGTTAGTGTTTCTGAACGGTCCAAAAACATGGACTCGAACCGACTCGTTTTCCCGAACCGAAAAAAATCCCTTTGCTGTTCCCGAAACCGGAACCGATATGTTCGAGTCCGGGACATTTTTGCCTTCCCGGAACCGATCCGGAAAATAAAATCGGTTCCCGGACCGGTTCCCGTTCCTTCCCGAACAGGCAGAAGGATAAATGCATAGGATTCATTTTCATGGAAGTCAAAATTGTGTCGCGTTTTCAAATTATAGTTGACAAATGCTTGGCAAATGCATGTTTTGCGTTTTCATCCGAAAAGGCAGCTTTAACAAACGCTTCCCGAAAACTTTCGGTTTTGATTTTTGTACCCGAAACCGGACCGAAAGTAACGGTTCTTTAAACCGTTGACCCGAAACCGGACCGAAATTTAACGGTTCTTTAAATCGTTGACACGAAACCGTACCGGAACCGAAACCGAACCGGAACCTCGGGAATTCCCGATACCGAACAGAAACACTAATTCAGGTACAGGTTCAGGTCCAGGTACAACATTTTTGTACCCATGCGGGGCACTAAGTATAATAATAATTGCATTTTTAATAATTTAATTTAATTTACAGCATAACTTATGTCCTGTCGAGAAATTACCACAAATTAATTGTCTAATTACTTTTGGGAGCTAAATATACTACCGCTTCATTCTCTTCTATAACTCTCATATTGGTATTCTAAACCTTCGATACAAAAAAGTTGGAACTGTTCCTTTTGTTCCAATTCATGTACATAGTTACATGTGTACATACGTCAAATTGGGTACACTTCTCTTAAGTCGAAGGTAGGGGCTGCATGTATCGTCAATTGATTGTATTACGTAAATTTATTAGCATTAAGTTAAGTGGTGTAGAAGAAGTGAGGCTTTACTATGGAATGTTGTGCGGACTGCTGTAAAGTCGTATAACAATAATTATTATAAAGCCAAGCTAAAGCCACATGTCTTCTGTATAATGCCAGCCAATAATTAGGAATAATAATATAATTAAGAAATATAAAATGATAATGTGAGTTCCTGATGAGGGAGCCAAAGCGAGGTGAATGCCAATAATACGGGAACGCCAACCAGAGTTTCCAACTAATAACAAGTAGCTTATTAATTAGGATCAGGACGCTACTTTGGTATGGTAGAGAGTTATTTCCTTCTCGCAGCTCCAGATTGCACGGAGGCTCTCCTCAGAATACATGTAAGAGGAAACTGGAGAATGTATCTCCTTTACATATTCAAATAGCTATTTACATAGCAATGATACCTTCTCGTTACAGTGGGCAAATACGTTGCTATCAATTGCTTAAAGAGTGCACAGCTCCCTAAATTACTTGATGAGCCCAGATGACAAAGCGGGACTGTATATGTTGTGAGAGTGAAAATGAATGTCAATTGTGGAAAATGCCTTGAGATGAACTTGGGTGGTTGTGTTACTGCCTTTGGATGATCAATTTGAGAAATTGTATGACAGTGGATTTAAGCCAAAAAGAATAATTTATTTACACGTAATTAAGAACGGAGAGTGTAACGTTGCTGGTATGAGTCAGAAAAAGGACTGGCTTCAAAATGCTACAAAATAGAAGCTTAACATTTCGGAATTAGTCATGGCATTATCTTTAGCGCCTAACCAAATACAAAGGAGTGATTTTCTCTACCTTTCCGTAATTTAAATAAAAGATAAAATGTTACTTGCGAGGACAGGTCGCATCTAAGAATAGATCGGAGCTGGACAGGGGTTTAAAATACTTATAAAATGTAAATAGTGTTTACTGGAAGGTAAACACTACTAATTGTATGTAGATCTCTACTCTATTTAGAATTTGCAGTTAGTTGACCCGTTTGGGCTTCTTGCCCTAAAAAGTGGTCCATAGCAAGAGATGCATTTACGTAGGATGAAATATAGTTTTTGAACGTTCAATTCTGACAAAAATCATATTAATTACTTATTAGATAATAAACTGCAACACCGTAGCTACGAGATTAAATACTGAGCCTACTACTTTAAACCAGTGGTCGTCATGGGTACAAAAAGTTTGTCCCCGTTCCCGTTCCTGTTCCAACACAATGGGTACTCCCGTTAAGTGTTCCCGTACCCGGACCCGTTCCCGTCATCGTGGGAACAGTGTTTTAGGTACCCGTTCCTACGAATATATTTACAATGTGTACCCGGACCCGTTCCTGTTCCTATGCCCAGAAATTGGAAATGTGTTGTACCCGTACCCGTTCCCACAGCTTTTGTTCCCGGTCCCGTTCCCGGGTCCAAGTAGTAATGTACTTAAGTGCAGTAAAAATTATGACCAGGATTTCAGTAACTACCAAACCCATCATTTTGCAGATAAAAAATAGGCATACGCAGGGTGGGTTAATCCCCCCGAAGCGAAAAGTTACCGCGTAATAACTAGTGCCCAGTAGATTATGTGCCCAGTCGTGTTGATGAGGGTACCTAAAGAATATAAATATACCGTATATGTATATACATGGTTATTTTCCATTCGTTTTTCCACTTTTAGTAGATACTGCACAAGCCAATGATAATTATTTAAATATATTTTATATTCATTTGCAGAAAACTTGAGAACTACTGCAGAGCTGTATTATCACATACAGTGTAATAACAGCTGCTCTATTTTTATTAAATCCGTTAAGCGATGTTATTAAACTTTAAGGCCAGGATCCGTGTGTAGAAGCTGCCGGAAAAAAGAATGGAAGGGAATATACAAATTGAATTGTCTACATATGTAAATAAGTACTTTCAAGTCTCCCAAGACCAAGTTTGAGTGTGTTTCTAGAAGATGGCAAAAGTACCCACTCGAAGCCGGGAACAACAGGTGTGGGAACGGGATCATGCGTAGGCTGTACCGTTCCCGATGGGAACGCCCGCGTAAGTGTTTCCATGGGACGCAGGTAGGAATCTAACTAAATGAAAGTCGTTGGGTATTTTGATGAAAATCCTGCAGATTTTCCCATGGGATAGTCCTACAAGACAGTTTCCCAAAGGCATCGTTCCATGGAAAATAGCTACAGAATTTATCCTATATGAACCAGCTCTGCGTGCAAATCATAAACTTTCATATATGACTGTCCCATTTGCATCACCCAAACATATGTATATTGTATGACAAATACAGCTGATTTTTTATCAAAAAGTCAAATTGCACTTTTAATATATCATTTAATTAAATTGAACGGTTACAATTGAAATAAAAATGGTTGACAAAATGGCAATGAATGCAAATTAAAGACGGGTTCACTTTACACATCGGCATTAGTTCCTGAAGAAACACATTTCTTCTTCAAAATCTTCCTTGCGTCGGAACAAACATTCTTAATTTTTCTTTCAAATTCCGCCATCTCAAATGTCCGCGGTTGCAATCGGCAAATTTTAATGGTGCGATCTACGAAAATCAAAATAAATCTTGAGATCTCATAATTGAAGGTACACACCACTATGCAAACAAATAACCTTTAATTGCTTTCAATTTCTTCGGATCTAGGGCAGGGCGCGCTATTTTAGTGTGCACGCAAGGTTTCCCGGACAGTGATGACGCTGCAATAGTCTCCATGTCAAAAAGTCCGGACTCAAATAATAGTTTTCTGAAACATTTAGCGGCATCATCCCGAAATCCGAGTTTAATGTACGTAAGAAATCTAACTGGTACTAAAAAGCCACCCCCGATATCCTTCTTCCGGATATCACTTTCTACGGCAGTTGCTGAGAACTTCTCTAAAAGTAAATACCAATACATTAACTGAAGTACGCGAATATATATTATATTATTTCGGTAACTGGAATCACAAATTCATACTTTTAAATTCCCTGTGACGCTTTTCGATTGCTGCTAATTTCCTCTCCAAGCTCTGAATTTTTTCATCCTTCCAATTACACTCCTGAATACAATTTATAAGAGACTGTAAGTAATGTAACTTATTAAATAACTGTAATAATGCAACTTGAAAGATATATAATGTTGACTTACGTTAGCGGATGATTGGATTTCATCGTCACAGCTGCTTAAATTGAAGTTTGGGCAATTCAAATCGACGGAGTTGTTAGCTTCCGCTGTCGATGAATTTTCACTGCTGTTCCTATGTACTGCATTCTACAAACCATTATGTACACACCGGCATTAATATTTTCGATTACGATACATTGTAAATTATACACGACATTAGTATTACATATATTTTAATATTTTAGCTTACAATTAGTACAGCTCATTAATTTTTTGTACATTAAATAGCGTTCCGGACGAAGAAAACCACTCAAGAAAATTTAGAGACGCAAATTGACTTCGTTTATAACTAGAGCGAGATCATACATGTATTTTTGTTTTCAAAAAGACAATTTGGTAGGAATACGTGTGAAACGAAATACAAAGCAGCAACATTGTGTCTCTTCACGCGTGAATTATTAAAGGTAGTTATAAATTAAAAAGACATTACCAAATCAGATACTGAAGTTGAATGGTCATTTTCATTAATACCACCAATAAATGAAATTTCGTCCGCCTCCGCGACCTTTTCATTTTCAAGGGCTTCCATGTCATGTTTTGTTCCTATAATTGAACAAATATATTTTTAAATTGTATTTCGCGAGGCTAATCAAGTAAAAGCAAATGGACTTGCTGTACCATTAACGCACAATGAATAACAACTAAGTAGATTCAATAACTTACCAAATGATTTAATAATTGCAGGCAATTCTTCTTTCCTCCAACGAACCGAAACTGTCACCCACAAGCGATTCTTCATCCAATCCAGATAGGATCCTTTTACGTTGCACAACTGAGTATGCATTTTCAGATTCCCAATAAATCAAAGCATGTGTATTTATGCTCATGTTGCCCAAATTTCAATAATTTGTTTATCCCAAATCTAAAATGTTGAGAACACTAGCCAACTTGCACTAACCTTTGTCGAAATACCAACACTGCATTTAACGAAGGTGGCATGGTAATAAAAAATGATGGCGTTACAGTGTTTCATTGTCCGTAATTTAGCAAATCAATGTGCATGAATTGAAAGGGAAAGTTCTAAGCAAAATATCCCGCGAAAATATTTTTTCCGTACATACCCTCTGTTTTGGAAAATAATTGTGATAGTTAACTTGCAGCTTAAAAGATTTTTGAAAATGAAACGAGCTAAAAGGGCAATTTTAGGGTCGACCAAATTACCTTATTACGCCAGAAAGCAGCTAAAAAATAAAGTACGGAAATGTGAACTTCAATAATTAAAGCTAAAAGCATAAAACTATTCTTAATTTGATATTTTTATGTAAAATCCAACATTCGAAATCTGTATTCAATATTTTTCAGATAAAATTAGAATCCGAGCATGGGTATGTTCAGGATGATTCCGGCGCGGTATTAGATACTGATTGTTCCTGGGATATTTCCAGTGTTTCCGACTGTGCCAGCGAAGTTCCCATGTTTCCATCGGATGATGAAGCTCTGAGTGAACAATCAAATCATTCATTGGAATCGGAGGAATCTTCCTTTGATAATGCCGTATTTTTCATAAATTATTTTTGTTTCATTTTCATCATTAATATTTTTTAAGTCAAGCTAGTTCATTGTTGATGCTTTATGCAACGTATCAGGTGTGATTATGCATTTTCGAACATTTAGGAATCAAAACCATTCGCAAATTGTTACCTATCGTACGAGGACAGTGTTTCGAAAGTGAGACTTTTGCGTGAAGCACAACCAAACGTATGCTGCTACTCAGGACCTGCTTAAAATCATCAAATTGCATTTACCTAAAAACACTAAGTACCCTAGTACGGTGGAGTCATTATGGGGGACAAAAGGCAAAACTCAAGATTGCTTTGAAGTCTATTTTTGCAACAAATGCAAGATTGAAGTATCAAAAGACTTCAAATGCGATGAATGTGACACAGAATTTGAAAGAAGAAACTTAAAGGCAAATGGACACTACTTTTTGGTTTTTCAGTTGAAACCACAGTTTGTGCAACTTTTAGCCAATGTCAAAATAAGGCAAGCCATCAGTACATCGATACAAACCCGAATCAACTCTTTGGATAAATTTAAGTGGCAAAGATTTAAAATTCAAAATTCGGATTTAACGTGCACATTTAATTCTGATGGTGTTCCTGTGTTTAACTCTTCAAAAACTTCAATGTGGCCATTTTTATTGACTGTAAACGAACTTCCGCCCCTTTTACGGAAACGATTTGTTATAATGGGTGGGTTGTGGATTGGAAGGGAAAAACCCCCAGCAAAACTGTTTTTCAAACCCATTATTGATCAAATGAATGTGCTCTCTAATGAATGCTTAGAATGGTACAATGGAGATTTGTGTTTTAGATCAAAAGTTTATTTTTTAATCTGCTCTGTGGATTCAGTTGCCCGTCCTATGTTCCAAGGTCATACACAATTCAATGGAAAGTATGGATGTGGCTGGTGCGAGGAAAAAGGGCAGTCCGTTAAGAAAGGGAATGGTCGATGTACAGTGTATCCATTCGAAGAATTAACTTTACGATCAAATGTCAATTATTCTTTCGACGCCATTCAAAATAATTTCAACAAAGGCATAAAATCAATATCTCCTTTTCTGAATTTGCAAAAATTTGAAATTATAGATGGATTTGCCGTAGATTATATGCATTGTGTTCTACTCGGAGTTGTGAGAACGTTCACAAGACTTTGGTTGCGTAACAACAAAGAAGAATATTACATTGGAAATCGGGTACAAGACATTGATGAAAATCTTCAAAAGGTAAAAGTTCCAACATAATTTTCTCGAACTGTGCGATCCATTACAAGCCAAACCCATTGGAAAGCTTCAGAATGGCGGACCTGGTTAATTATTTTACCAATTATTATGGAAGATATTATTCCCAATAAATATCTTCAACACTTTGTGCTTCTTAGGAACGCTATTTTGCCTCTGCTAAAATCTACCCCAACAGAGGATGATATTCGGAGAAGTTCCGAGCATCTCACAACATTTGTTGAAAATATTCCAAGTATGTATGGACCTGAGAATATGAGCTTTAATGTACACCAGCTTTTACACATTCCGGATTGTGTAGCTAACTGGGGTTCATTATGTTCAACATCCGCGTTTAATTTTGAATCATTCAATGGAAAACTTCTGACATACATAAAGAGTTCCAAGGGGGTATACCAACAGGTAGCAAAACGTTTTAGGAAAACGTTTTGCATAGGACATGCATATTTTTGTTTGAGACGTGCAAGAATTACTTGAAGTGCTCGATCAATATCAGGAATAGTTGAAGTCACCATAGTTTTAAAAAACTAACCCAGATTGACCTGTCAGTTTTACTGCATTAATACCCTTCACGCTGTACACTTTGTATTAATTCTAACCAGTGGAGCAAAATTCTCTTAAAACTGTTTATAGCAATCAGATTGTGACAAGACGGGTCATTGATGAATTGATGGCAGTTTCTACGTCCAGACTAACTTTGAAACTAAATTGATATTTAGTATTTAGTTTGCCTTAAATAGACAACATTTTATTATTGTGTTTATTTTTATAGTCTCGATCCCTGACCCCATTTCAAGTGATATGATATTGCATTCGGCAAACTTATGCAATGTTCCAGATTCTTAAAATCTAAAAGTAAATAAAGGAAGTAAGGGTTGTTTATTATTTTTTTAGCATCCAGCAAAGTAATGATTAAGTATGAATACATTATTTGCAATTGTTTCGGTCAATGACCAGTAACGCAAACATATTTAAACAAGTTGGAGGACAAAAATGCTAGGTAAATAAAACTTTGAACACAACGTGAATAATAACGGCGGAATTTAATATTTTCTGAGAAATATCGGTACTGTATCTTCCGCTAAGTATGGTTTTTGGAAAAATAAAACAGAAATAATGCAAAATGAATTTAAACCTGTAAACCTGTTTCAATATTTCTTAGGCCGTGCTCACAAAACTAGTAAATATAATACAATCCATTTTGACTCAAAAGTCAAGTAATATTTTAAATAATAACCGCGTACGTTCAACAGTAGATCCAGATTTTGCTACTACATTATGCGAGTGATGCCAATGCTTATATCTTATACTGGAAAAAAATATTTATGTATAATTTTAAAATATGTTCCGCGTCACGGAACAATTTTACGAGGAAAAATATAAAGTTTCAAAAAAGCGAATTCAGAATGTGGATGTTGAATCTCGTAAAATGACCAAAATAAGTGGTTCTGATTTTCTGTAAAAATGATCGTTGCAAATCAGAAATTGGGATTGTACATAGGACTCTTAAAAGATGTTCGCAGGGTAACTGTAATTTTAAACGATTGCATGTTTTTCAGATTTCCTGTTTATTTAAACCTGACGTTGTAGTTGAGTAGAGACCCCCAATGATACAACACACTGAAAATCTCATACAATTTCGTACAAATAAAAGTCAAAAAATACTCATATTATGTTGAAATATACAATTGTCGAATTCCAAATCCAATAAGAAAAACTATGTTCATATTTGTGACCCCCATGACTGCCAAATTTAACCAAATGTAATGAAAGGTTTTTGTTGAAAATTTTTAAAGAAATTCTCTAGAAAGTGGGGACATATTTTAAGAGTTACATTCTTGCATGCACCAGAGGAAGTCCTTCCTGAACGTTTTGTGTCACTCTGAAGAATATTTAAATAGATTGATACTTTTTATTTGAAATTGTCTATAATTATTTATAAGGGCCACACGGTAAATGACATAATAGTTACACCTACTAAAAATAGAATTCACTAGAATTGATACTGGTTCCTACGAAACGAGGTTGCATAAACAAATGAGCTACCATGTGCTTATCGTCACACAGTTTATTTGTTTGTGTACCTTTTGTTTGCATGTGCTAGAACAGAATGCATGGATTGGCAGCTATATATCACACATATTTGTTAGAACTGTAGAGTGTAGCCACCTATACTCACGTCGACGTGATTATTCACATCGGGGTGAATTTGAATCGTATAATTGTGAGCGGTGATTGAATTGTATTGTGTTACTATAGTTTCTAATTTGTTGTCTTAGCATTACCATATAGCTCAGTAAGTTATTAATTCTGTTGATATTGTTGAGTCAACAAGTGCATCATGTGACAGTGATTTTTTGGATTGATTGGTAATTGGCATGTGTAATGTTCTCGTAGCGTCCTAGCGATCTAAATTTATTGGTTAAGAAAATTGTACCTAGGATTATTATGGGACAAGAAAATCTGAGTGATTACTTCTCGCCTGTTGTGTATCGGATTGTTATTTATTTGCTCTAAAATAAATTCAAGACGACTTGAGAATTTCGTATTTAGTGAATCAATGGTTTATTTGGTTTTCCTGTTTTCTGATAATATAGAACCCGTTCCCAGTCGGAACAATATTATTATATCCCAACAAGTCTTGTGTACTCACCATAGTCAAATTCTAGACATCGAAAGTTATTTTTGGCATTAAACACCTCTACCCCTTGCATTTTGTAAACTTTGTGATATTTAATTTGGACCACATGAAAATAATAAAAGCACTTATTTAAATATTTATCATCGTGTATTCCTTTATTGATGCATATGCATACGACACAAGTCACCGAATTTATTATTGATGTTTATGCAGTTTATGTGCACTTATTACAGCATAAATATTTCCCTACCGTGCTAACCTGTCGCGTATCTCACTATAATATAAACATGACTCATAATTTATGTTGACAGTGTCCGCTTGTCTGTGTACGTTTGACACCTGGCGCCTTTTTCAAGATAATTCGCCCAAGTCCATTTGACGTGAAACATTCGTCGGTTATAGTAATTCTGTATCCTGCAAAATGTTCCGTTGGGGACGCTTTTGGGTTGAGTTCTACTTAGCCGGTGAGGTATATCAGGAAGTTATTATGAAGTGATGTTGTAAAAGTATAGAATGAATTATAATAATTATTGTATTCATTGCCATTCGCTGATAATGAAGATAAAATTGTAACGCCTTCCTATTCCATTCTATATACAAATGAAAAGTACGCACGAGAAAAATCAAAAATAAACTTTTATAGTTACAGATAGAACAGGGAGTGCGACCATTGTAATGCCAAATTTTTAGTGTTCAACCTTGATCATTGCTCAATAGTTAGTAAGCACCCATGATTTACATATAATGGAAATTATATGTCGTATCTTACAAATTTTTAAAGTACAAAAAAATCCGGTAAAATAGTTCAATGGTTCTTCAAAAATGTTTATACAAAAACATGTAAATGGTCTTACGGTTACAGACTAAAGCGAATAAAATGAATCCCAGGAAGACAAAAGCGGCTATTGTATAGAAGCCGAATGCTGTAGTAATTGTTAGAATTGCTGCAGCAGAGCAAGCAATAATGGAAACGATTGCGTTGTTGTTTAATGTTTGGTCTGCTTTCTTAGTTTGAAGTGTTGATCTCATGCTATTTTGCTGATTTTCAATAAACACTTTTTTAACAAAAGCGTTCATCCAATCGTCTGTCATGCCAATCAAGTGCCCATTATCCGAGCTGTTCCATGCCATGATTAAGGAGTTTACATCGCCTTTTATTAATATAATGTCGTAAAGATCACGGAAGGCATCGTACTTGGACACTACTGAATTCTGCAAAAATTCAAATGACATGAGACTTCCGCAATTATTAATATTATAATGACACAAATTGTCTGCAAAACTTACAATTCTATCTCGTTCCGGTTTTCTGAGTTTGCCTTGCTCGACAAATTTATCCAATAGACATGAAAGGCTCATGCTACTTCCATAAAGTTTGGTTAAATGAGGTTGAAAAAATTCGAAAAGAGGACCATTTCCTCCTTCGGGTAAATGTTGAACAATTATTTCAAGTCTTTCAATCAAAGTTTTAAACTTGGATTGAGGCAAAAAGCGATTTTTAATAGCTGACCACATCACAGCAGAAGTATTACTGAACTTTTTAACACAATTCACTCTACCCTCCCTTTTATTCCTTGAACTTGTAGGATGAACTGATTAACTGGAGAGTGATACATTTACAGTTTGCGTATCACTATACAATTTATTGAACATGAGGACCAAAATTATTTCCAGATAAGAGAAAGATCCATGCTGTTATCAATATTAAACATTGTAAATAAAGAACGTGGAATCAAAACGGTCTCAAATAAATTTTACTGCATTCGTTTGATTTCATTGAAGGGACCAACCGTTCTGCAAACGTGAGTAATAGGAGACCAAAATAACCAAAAATTATTAAAAACCATTCATTTCAGGTTGCAATTTTTTAAATAAATTATGAATCCGAATTGCATTCCAAGACTTGAACAAATTTGAATTTAATACTCACTCGCAACCCGTATCTAACTCACAGAGTTCCCCATATCCCTAACTTAAAACGCTCTCGAAATCAGTCTGGTAACGGTAAAGTAATGGATCACCCGCTCATGTCCCCGCATTTTTTAACATTAAAATAAATAAAAGATCCGGTTCGGGGGTCGTACAGACCGAAATTAAAGAGGTTCAAGCGACTTTAGAAGTCTGTAAAATTTTATCGTGTTATTTTTAAGTGAAAACATTAATAATTGGAATTTTGAATCAAAAAAGGTCAATTTTAGCTAAATCAGGATACAGTCGACTCTCTTTATAACGACATCAACAAATCTCCCAAAAAGTGACGTTATAAGGGAACGACGTTATAGAGGCACATCAATTAAATAAGTTCAATTGCAAATTCGTTTTTAGTTAAATTGGACTCATGTCTCGATTCATTTAATTAGCGCGTACTATATGTCTACAGAATGAGAATAAAAATAATTATTATTAATTAATAAATAACAGAGCTGTGCAAAATACATGGTATTTTCAATACATGTATATCAAATTCGTATTTCAAATACATTTTTGTATTTTCGTGGCTAGGTTTGTATTTTGTATTTTGTATTTTGTATTTTGTATTTTGTCTTACTTAAGTAAAGTAAGCAATGTATTTTGTAGTTTGTATTTTGTTCGCTTTATAAGCTACTTGTTTTTTGTTGGCGCACTTTCTTTGGGTTTGAAATTCCGTTTATGCCAAAAATCAATCACATCAATGAGGTAAAACGAAATGCAATCGTTTTAACATCCCATAAAACTAAATTCCAGATTTTGGATGTTCTACGTTTCAAGTATGTATTTTGTATTTTGTAGTTTGTATTTTCGTCGCCTGAAGAATGTATTTAGTATTTTGTGGTTTGTATTTTCTACGTTTTGAGTATGTATTTTTTAGTTTGTATTTTCGACGCCTGAAGAATGTATTTTGTATTTTTTAGTTTGTATTTTCGACGCCGGAAGAATGTATTTAGTAATTTGTAATTTGTATTTGGTGAGCATGTATTTTGGACAGCTCTGATAAATAATATTTTCCAAAGTTTGCCACGCTACAAACACTGTCAACAACAGGTCAGGATTGAATAAAGTATTTTCTGAATTTTAATAAGACACTTCTCAGATCATTTACCACAGTTTTAAAACAGTTAGAAATGTAATTCCGTTAAAACTATGAATTTCAGTTCTTTACTGGATGCGAAAATAAATCTAAAAGCTTAGAAATGCGGATTTTCCTGGATGGGACTTAATCAGTGTTGTTAACCACACTTGAACATATATTTACAATAATAGGTTCCTTCCAGTCTTTTATAACGTCGTTGAAACTTTAAATTGGCAGCACCAGTATGTTATTTAGCTATTTTTGCAGCTATGTAACGTCAAAATAACGTTATAAGGGTACACTTTTCACCTTACGGCTACAAAAAAGCGACTTTATAAAGGAACTGACGTTATAACGAGTGACGCTATAAAGGTAGAAATTATCATATAATTTAGCTTGGGAGGAAACCAGGATGACTTTATAGGGAGAGTGACTCTATAGGGAGAGACGCTATAAGGAGAGTCGACTGTATTCTGTTACCATCAAAGCATGAAGCTGTGATTTTTAACAACACATTCCTAAACAGCCATCGGTTTCGCCAATTAAAATTACGTTGAGGAGGGAGAGCGAAGCTGTAGAAATGTCCTTTTCGCATCATCAAATTAAGCTATTTAGATGGGACACATATGAACAATGTTAATCTTCAGCCTCAAATTATTTGTAGCTTTTAATTTATTACCTACTGTTTTGAACTAAACCGTTTACCGTCTCTTTTGTAAAATCTTGTAAAATGGACAGACGTTTTGGTTAAAGACTCGTCATTTATTTGTATCTATTATCTGTACTTATTTCGAAAAATTCGTAAGGAATAAGTGTCAGTCAATTGGCTTGTACACAATTAGATGGAGCAAACTCATCATTGCTTATTGGCTTATTAGTCATTGACATTTCCCGAGAAAACGGAAAATTAGGGATATATTTTAATATTTAATCTCACAATCAGTTCATACGACGCCTAAATAAATACGCAATGAGACAGAGATGTATGTATCCATATAACTATAGTATGCGTGCATACATACTGGTTTTCCAAAACTTCGAACGAATTTATTCCTTCATGCAGATATTGATAAAGGATGTAAGCAACAAATTTTCCCTTTTGACAAATCAAGTGCGGAGTTTACACAACGGGCTTATTTAGTTATTTCAGAATTAAATCCACCGTGGGTTCATTACCCCTACTCGTTATGCATGGAGGTGCACGTACTACATATGCCTATTCGAGATCTAACGGTCTCCCCAAATTAGTAATGATAAGAGACAATGACTGGGCTTCCATGTGCATACTGCCTCTTATTACCGAGAGAGTTTGAGAGAGAGAGAGCAAATTCCAAAGTGCTTTAGTGCTGGTATTTATGTATGTCTGCTTTTGGTCCGTGCAAATATATCGTTATCAAAATTCAACAGATTTTGGAAGCAAGAACCTAACCTATGTATGTATTTTGCGTTACAAAATTATAGGGAAAACATCATAAAGCTGAATATAGTAGAAGCGGAATAATCTGTGAATACCGTTATTAACCGTTTAACCGAATTTATTTTGAGCAAAAGCCGTTTTAAACAAAAACCGTATTTCGTAAAACCGAAAACAAATTCCCAAAAACATATGACTTGCAAACAAAAACCACATTTTTAGGTTTTCGATGTCTGACAGTCGTACAAATTCGTCTAAAATATTCAACGGGGAGTGCCTTTTATGCTGACTTTTATCCTTAGTATTTACTATACGTAACAATACTTACAAAAATCATTTTCATTGAAAGTTTTGTGCAATGAGCAGGAAATAAATAACTTTTGAGAATATAATAATTTTCGGGAAGAAGCAATTGCTAGAATTTTGAAATCCTTACACATTTTAGGCATTTATCCATGAAACAAAAAACGTAGGAAATGTGAAACAAAAATTTGTTACAAACTCGAGATTCCAACGAAAGATTATTACAAAGCACGATTATTCATTTCATTCAAAAGTTTGGTTTAATCACTGTAGTTTTAATGAGTGACAATCAGCTAAACTCTAAATATTTATGGAACCCCAATCTACCCCCTACTGATATTATTAAAGTACGGTCCCTAACTGTTCAAGTCATATCTGTTTTTCTGTAGGATGCCCGTTCTACAAAATCCGTAATAATAAATATTCTGGAATAATTTAATGAGTAGTAGTCATTATTTCTTACACCAATAATTTTTTCTTGTTGGTTTAAAATGAATGAAAAATGCGATGATCATTAGCATACTGCATGGGGTCTTCGAAAGTGTGCACGACCTTCCATAACCTCCCCTTTTTAAGGCATGTCATATTGTAGTTGTGTATTAAATCTTTCCTCTTACAATAACAATATTCGCACAAATGTTTATATAGATATGGACCCATGTGAAAACTCCCTCTCAAACTCCTCGTGTCAATTATATTTCAAAGTATAGTCATATTTATTTCCTCTTTTCAATTGTATACAAACAGACAAACCGTTGACAATTAAACACTCAAAAAATGTACATAAGAAAAATGTGTGCATCAACAATTAAGCACATCAGACAAAAACTCTTATAAACTATTGTGTTTAGCTCCGTCAGTCAATGAACGAAAGAAGACTCTTGTGAACATTTAAAGGACCAACACTAACAATAAATACATCCATAAATGTAAACAATGCTAGCATAAAGATTCCATACCTCTATTGACTAATTATACGTTAAAAATTGTAACCTATAACGTATAAGTAATTATTGCAGACGTCTCAATATTATGCAACAGCAACGATAATTTCTGGTAAAACCGATTTAGCACATAATTATGTATTCAATCATGATTTTATATAACAATTATTTTATTTTCTACCCGAAAATTTTCACAGGTTTGAAATCTTTATCCCCACCGTACCATTCCGGGAGCTGGTCCTTTGGTAATTGTTTCAAAAGGAAGGGGCGGTAGCTGTTGGGATTCGTCCCGAAAATGTCCACTCGATGGAAATCCTTCCCAATGATTGGTCGTACTAAGTTAATGGCATTCTTAGCCACGAAATTTGCTATAATCAAAAAATTACACATGATTTAATAGTTTACAACATTGCAACTTTGCATTGGAATTTTTTTATCCTGATTTTGAAGTCTAATTTTGAAAGTTTGGCCCGGAATTCTGAATTACCATTCACGATGTACATTCCATGTGCCATGGGAAGGGCTTGAGCTAGGGTTCGCAACTTCTTTAATGCATAGCCCACAGCTGACAAAAAATAAACAATAATTTAAATAAAATGTCTTAAATAAAATTTTAGTATTAGAGTTCTGTAAATTATTATTATTGGTTCTTGAAGTATTCTGAAAGGATTACATACCTTTAGGAGAGCTCAATTGACGGTAGTCCATCCCATCGGCGTCAATAATAAGATCCAGTTCTGTCACTGGGGAATCCTCAGTAGCTTTGGTCTTGGTGCTGTTAATCACTCTCCAGAGCCACTTGTCCATGAATTTGTCAAAGAGTTTTTCCCATTTCTCCCCTCTTTCCAGAATCGTGCGAATGTCCCATTTCCCAACCTCAACAACCCAAACTGAAAGTAGGAACAAAATAAATAATTTAGTCTATTTCCCATACGTTTTAATGTAATAATAAAATTTAACAAAAAAAATTTTATATAATTTTCAAACACTTACTTGGCCTATTTTCCGAGTCAAAGCCACTCAAGTAATAAGGGAAGGCTTTGGAGAGCTCTGGGAGAGGTTCCCATGTTTCCAAGTCTGATTCCAAAATGTACTATTTATTCAAAAGGAAAAATTTACACATGCATTAAACAATGCAAACATACAAAATTAGTCCAAAAAATCTAATGAACTCTCTCCCTCTCGTTGAAAATTCCATGATAGAAATAATTTAAATAATTGCAAAAATTGACATAATTGATTTTATGCATATATTTTAATGAAATGCAAAAATGTTCTTTACCTGCAACTGAGCTGGTAAGTCTTCCTTAGTCACTTGAGCTAGACTAATAATTGGAAGGAGGACAATAGAAACAATTCCAAGAATTACGGCTGAATTTGACGAAATCATTTTGGAAGCCTCCAATTAAAATACCCTCAAAGTTAAGAAACTAAAGGTTCCAGAAATTCTAATTCTGATTCCAATCCCTTCAGCACGCAATCCTGGACTGTGAGGAGCATTGAGACATTGATGACATTATATAGAGGGTTACATCCAGTCGAAAAAAACTAAAGGTTCCGTGACCTTCTGGAAAATGTAAACAGGATTTGGGCAATTGTCAAATTTTGAGAAGGAAGTTTTGTTCCTTCCCTAGTATTTCCTCTCAAAATGTATTGACTTAGGGCAAGACAAGTTAATCTTCTAATTATTCCTACATGCATGCAAACAAGTGTGCTCTTCTTCGTCCTTTGCCTAAATTATAGGAACAAGGTGCTAGGAAAGACATTAACATGGGATGAGTGACGTGTAGGACCAGACTAGTTTTTGTGCTGGGAATTAAATGTTAAACTTGTACTAAGTGAATAATTACATTGCCAAATATTTTGTTACATGTGAAAAGCATTAACATTCGATTAAATTATTTTGTAGGAAGTTCCACTCTTCACCATTAAAATGAATGCTGCACTGTATGCTAATAGGCCCTCCAGAAATTAAATATTTCCTGAATTTTCCCTCCTGATTGTGAGCTGGCTCAAATTCTCAAATGACTCTCAAAAACATGACAGATCAATATCATACGTGTATAATCACACCTCATTACACAGCATTAGTAAAAACATCAAGTAATATTTTTTTTTTTGGGGGGGGGGGTGGGTAAAAAACTATTTGGACACATTAAAAAATAATTTGAAAAAAATCAAAATCAGAAGCTAATCAAAAATTATAGAACGATATTGAGCTTGACCCTATATTACTACAAAATAGAATTACGTGTTGAAATATAGTAACTATATACTTATGCGTACTGGGGCATTGCGAAAACGTTACTTGAAAATGTTTTGATTGTATGGACGGTATGATAATACTAATAACTTAATATTATGCATTTCAAAACATTTGTAACTGAACAATTTACACTGGTCCCTAACCTTCTCAACATCCTTTGGGTTTCATGTGAAAATGTAATAAATTAAATGTGAGTATGAAAAAAAAAAGTAACGAGGCTCAAACTTCCCTTTCTATACGTGAGGTATGATGGGAATTATTCCATGTATGTAATGAGTAAAGAGGTTCACATTAGTGTGCTTCTTGTTTACATGTTTTCATTTTCCAAGGGCAGGGATAATATATATGCACAAAAAATCAATTTTCCCCCAAGTTTTGGCAAGCCACTGTAATAATTCCAAGCACGTTCACCTTTATACAGTTCACTATGGGCTCAAATATAATATATTTCATTCACTAGTTCTGGCTTACAAGGAGACCTCTTGGGGTGGATAGTGCTTAGGCCATGGAGCGCGAAAGTTTAAATTCAAATATTTTGCACAGGGGGGACCCCGACTCAATTTAAAATCTCCACGTTAAATCCCATAAGAAATATTACTTTTTAAATTTCGGCTTTTAAACTAGGGTTCGTCAAAATGTTTCACAGAGGCTTCAGGGACTCGTAATTGGTCACATTAATTGACCAAAATGGTTCTTTAGCAATTTCCAAGGTTCACAATTGGTTCCATGACCAGGCATGGGTGGAATTGGGTTACAATTGGTCCAGTGCCTATGGAATGGTAGAAATGAGTCAGAAGCGGTGCCTTTACTGTAGATTGGTCACAATAGTGACCAACACTAGTTCCGTGAAATTGATCAATATGGGTCACAGTATGTGTCGTGACTCGGATTGGTCAAACATGAAAGAAACTACATTTCTAAAACTGATTTTAAAAATTTGCTTGCAATTTTTTGCAAATAAATTTATTCATGGGAAAATCTCCCATCTTTCAAATTGGTATTACTAACTAGTTATCTATAGAACCAAACAAGTGCTAACAAAATCATTGCTGACATAAGTATATACAAATATGTATCTACGTATAATTATTTTATCCGTAAACTTTGACAGGTTTGAAATCCTTGTCTCCCCCGTACCACTGAGGGAGTTGATTCTTGGGCAAGACCCTCAGAAGGGCGGGTCGGTATCTGTTCGGATTGGTCCCAAAGATGTCCACCCTGTGAAAGTCCTTCCCAATAATTGGCCGCACTATTTCCAGTAAATTCCTCGAGGCATAATTTACTGGAGTAACCAGATTGGTCAATGTACAAATTGTAATAATTATTACATTTTTAATTAAATACGTTTAAGTAGAAATCTCCCTACATTTTTAGGAATAATAACAATAAGATAAAAAAATAATTATTTATTTACTTACCATTCACTGCAAATACATTTTGTGCAAATGGGAGTGCAAATACCAGGGCTCTCAGCTTCTTGAAGTAAAAGGCCAATGCTGGGAATACCCATAAAAAATTAATTAGCACAAGTTATAGATGAGTCAACCGTCAAACAATGATTAATTAACACATCTGTATCATGAGTCACGTATTAAGTGAAAACATTTGAACAAACTTTTAATTGTTTTAACCTTGACACTGCAGATCACTAGATTTTAATTAATAGGATGCATAGAATTATTATTTAATTCTAACCTGCTGGGGAGCTAAACTGCCGATATGTGAGTCCATCGAAGTCCACAATAAGAACCCCAGATTTTACTGGGAGTTCCTCCGTGCCTTTGATCTGAGTGCTCTCATATAATCTCCAGAAGAATTTATCCACATATTTATCAACAAGTTTCTCCCATTTGTCCCCTTTTTCCAAATAGGAGCGGAGGTCCCATTTCCCGAATTCAACCACCCAGACTGTAATAATTAATTATGGAAGCAAACTAATTATGAAAAATAATGATCTCAAATGTATTATATACAGAAATTCCCTTACTGGGTCTATTGTCAAAATCAAATCCACTCAAATAGTACGGAAGCGTTTCGGAGAGCTCCTTCGGTGGCTCATATTCCTCCAAATCTGATTCCACGACATACTGAAATTTTAACGTTACTTATAAACAATGATTTTAATTTTATTATTATTAAAATTGCTTAATTTCTATAGTTAAAAAGATCAGACTTGTTTAAAAAATATCAATTTAATATTAATTATCTCTAGATCTTTACCCTCAACTCAGGAGGAACTTCCTCTGGGGTAAGCTGAGACAGACTTCTGGGGATGAGGCAAGCTGCGGACACAATCCCAAAGAAAATGGTTAAAAATTTAGGCATGATTTAATATTCCCGTCGCTGGAAATCACCTGAACTTGAGACCAGCTGTTACTGTCAATGAGGGACTGATCTTATGCGGGAAAGAATTATTAGAGCGTGTCTCCTTTCAGAAATTGTCTCAAGAAATGAATAAAGATATCGGACCTCAGTCTTCCCCGTGCCCTCTGATTATTCTCACGTTCCCTCATGCAATTGAGCCTGACATGCAATAATTCCAGGGAGTTCGGCATAATTGCATGTGATCCTACTTTATAATTGGAATTGTTACGTGGATTTGGGAGAGCCAAGAAATACATTTTTAAAGGAACTTTGTATTAAGTAGATTCATTTTATTGTAATCAGCGGACAATTCGCATAATTGCCATCTTCATTTGTAACAACATAGCTATAAAGAACAACAGGAAAGCTATATACTATGCATTCCGAATCCCAGGTATAAGGTTGTAAGAACAATTATAAATATTTACAGTGTACTCTATTTTGACATGATAAAAAAAAGAATGCGTGGAAAGTGTACACATGCGATTTCCATGGAAAAACTTGCATTATTCATTTGCAGATTTTGACATACCGCAATAATTATTATTATGCGAAGTTTCAACTATGAATTTTCTACCTGTTGGGGATGAAGAGTATGAATATGTACACACTTGGATATAACTGACACATTTATAATTTATATATGCACTTATAAGTATAATAATTATTATTTGTTTCCAGAGTTTCTTTTGAAATTATAAGAATAAATTGAAGCGTGAATTTGTATAGTTTAATCCAGTGTAAGTGAGAGTTGATATGATTGTGGGATTAAATCTTAAGATAATTAATTGCAACGTAAGATTTTTCCTTCAGATTTTACAAAGAATTATGCCTCTAATGACCTACGTCAACTTTTTCAGCTTAATTATAGTTAATAAATTGTAAGTAAATCGTAAGATGTACGATTGACCAGAAATGCATCATTGGCAAGTGGAAGGGCATACGCTATGATAATCATTTTCTTGAGGAAAAGTTTCAGAGCTGATGAGTAATAATAAATTGCAATGATTTAACACTAAATATTGATATTTTTGCCAGCTTGTATGAAATCAGGAATAAATTCATGCTCACCAAGTGAGGCTATCTCAAATGAGGACTTGTGGGAACACTATTGGTATGAACACACAGTGCTCTCTTATTTCATGTACAAAAACCTACATAATACAGCATCATTTTCCATGATGACAAAAAATCCGAATATTTCACTTGTATCACAATATTTTTTTTTCGTTATAAGAACCTCATGATGAAATTATGTTTAACGTCATTATTTTTCCTTTTGGGATGTCCTTTCTGTATACAGTAGTGAGTGCACTCGTAATGACAGGCTTTTATTCTATTTCATACAAATTATTGTGGATGCTCTCACCAGTTGGAGAACTGTTCTGGGGGTAATTGAATACCTCGATATCAACGATTAAAAATTTCATATCACATAACAATAACCTTCAAAGTTTAGATTTCCTGAAGAAGACCTAACATGTTTCGGAATTTATTTTTCAGGTTATTTGGTTTCCGGACGACCGATTACGTTGAATTATTCACCTTTAGATTTTATTTGTTATTCCCTACGCTTGGGCTAATAATCTTCAAAAATCATTGCAAGATGTTTTCTGTATTTTAAAATTTGGAAGTCATTCCGCTATCCGTAAACCTTGACTGGTTTGAAATCCTTATCTCCGCCATACCATTCCGGAATTTGGTCCTTCGGGAAAACTTTCAAAATCGCAGGACGATAGGTTCTTGGGTTCGTTCCAAAAATCTGCAACCTGTAGAAATCTCTCCCGATGATTGGCTTCAGCAGTTCCACAACATTCCTTGCAACGAAATTAACTGAAAATGTTACAAGAATATTTTCCATTCAGACTGACTAAATATTTTAAAATTATTTATTTAATTTAAAGGAATGCTTAAATGTAATAAATAATTGAAGCTCCGTATAATTATAGTAGTTACCATTGATTAAAAATGCATCATGGGTTAATGGAAGGGCATGTGCGACGGTTCTCATTTTCTTCAGGAAAAAACCCAGGGCTGAAAATCCCAATTAAACTTTACATGTTCTTATTTTTACATTTCCTACGAGGGGTATTCTACTCCATGATAGGCTACTAGTAAATTCATAACATCTGGCGGACGCCCTCACCCGCTGGAGAACTGTATTGCCGGTAATTGAATCCCTCAAAATCCACAATGAGTGCTCCATCTTTAACTGGGAGCTCCTTCGTGGCCTTGATATAAGTACTATCGTATAATCTCCAAAGCCATTTGTCTACATATCTGTCCACAAGCTTCTCCCATTTTTCTCCTTTTTCCAGGAAGGATCGGAGATCCCACTTCCCGAATTCCACCACCCAAACTGTCCAATCAAATCACAATTCTCAAATTAATTCTCAATATTCCCCTTACCCAGTTTTGAATCATCATATCTTGCAGAATCTCAATTAAAATATATGAAAAAGAATTCCGCCCATGAATTTCAGAGATTTTTCTTAAAATATTTCTTACTTGGTCTGTTTTCGAAATCAAAACCGCTGAGGTAGCACGGCAAAGCTTCTGACAGCTCCTTTGGTGGTTCCCATTCTGGTATGCCGGATTCCAGAATGTGCTGATGTTTGTAAATTCAATAAATTATAAATTGTGGAATAATAATTAATATTATTATACTTTGGAAATTAACATATTGTATTGAATGAAGCAATAATTATTTGATGGTTGGGAACAACTTAAGGGAGTATGTTACCTTCAATTCTGGAGGAAGTTCTTCCGGGTTGAGTTGGGCTTCAGTCCTTCCGATGAGGGCTACAGAAGCAGTAATTCCCAGAAGAATGTAAATTACCCTGAATTTTCTCATGGCTATAGAAACATATGTATGTATATTTATGGAATAAATATAGTAATAGTCAGCTACAAAGGAGCCGAACGCTTGTAATAATTCCAGAACCTTTCTGGCAATTAGTAAGCTCCGAACCACTTGACGTAACGGCCTCTAATAAACTGAACCTGTTTATTATCTTTATAGCATAATTCTCAGATGTGGACTTCTTAAACATATAGAACCAGTTTAGGTTGCGTAATTACAGAGAATTGATCCACAGCTACCCACCTATGTTCCAATATGTGGCTATCAACCTTTTATCCCTATGACGCTCCAGACTGTATGAATCACCACAAATCCCTTGCAAATGACTCAATTGCACTCTTATGTACCGTTCACATTGACACTTCTGCAAGTAAAAAGTCGCCTCTGCAAGCATTTACTTGCAGGCGTGCAAGCTCCGTTCACATTGATCGCCTCTGCAAGTAAAATACTTGCTGGAGATAACTTGCAGAGGGTCGAATTTGCTTGCAGAGGCAGAGTAGAACCTGGTTCTACTTTGGTCTGCAAGCTGCCGAAACTCTCAATGATTCCTATGATTTCAATGCCCAAAACAATAGAATAATTGGCGCGATTGAAATCCCGTACACGGTTTTTAACGCGAAAAGAAACAAAGATACGCTTTTAAATTAATCTCTCATCTTTGATTTTATTTCACTTAAGGATTATTAAATTTCTAGTTGCTTTGTAGTTGACCCCGTCTCTATATACATTAGAGCCATAAAACCTGATAACATTTTGGAGAATATTCAACATTTGTGACATGTCAAGAAACACTGTAAAGATAGTAACCGAGGAGTTGGAACACTTTCTGAGTTTAATCGAATCACGAAAATTCCTCTACGATCCCACGAATAAACTTTATTTTAATAGAGATGCTAAAAAATTAGCTTGGGATGAAATCTCAAAGGCCTCCAATCTGACGGGTAAGAATTTAAGTTTCAAATTGAAATGTCAACATTATAACTATGCACATTGGAATTCAAATATAGAATACATTGAATGATAAATTAAAAAGGCTCACGAAAAGACTTTTAGAGGGTATTTAGTTATCCAAGCTGTTTATTGTAGCGAAAGAAGCAAAAACAAAGTACACCAGTTTGCGAGGAGCATACTCTAAATCGAAGAAATGTTTACCAAGCGGTTCTGGACGAAGCAAAAAATCGGCCGTGGTAGTGAAGCAGGAAGCAGAATTTATGCAGAGAATGTCTTTCTTAGACAGTTTTTTGCAGTCCAGAAAGTAACATACGAAACGATTATTTTCACATTATGTTCAATAAATAGTTTATGGTGCAATATATAGGCATTAATGTGAATTGATTGCGTCGATCTTTCGCATGTGAATATTTTAGAACCTCCGGTAATTATGAGGGGAGTGATGAGGATAATGAAGTGGAGGGGGATAAAAATACTACCTGCTGCCAAGATGAAAGTGAAATCCGAACTGTTCAAATATCTTCTGAAGATTCGTGTGATGACGATTCTCTTCAATGCTCAAAATTTCAAGAAACGCCCACCAATTCACAAGTTTCGGGAAAATGTAGGGACAATTCTCGAAAGCGGCGCAAAGTACCGGTAATCGCAGTTAAAAATTGTGGTAAACTTCATCGTAGTAGGCATACATGAGTTTTACGGCGTATTGGTGCAAGCATTTATATATTTATTTAATTGTAGACTAAACCCACTGACATGGAACGACTTTTCAACATTTTGGAAAAATCTGATGACGAAGAAGAAATCTTTGCTAAATCAGTAGCAGCTACTTTGAAAGGATTTGATGCCAACAGAAAAGCTCTTGCCAAGTTCAAGATTCAGCAGGTGTTGTTTGAAGTAACTGTAAATGATACAACACAATAGTTCACTCAATTTATATTCTACATTTTTCATTAGTATAGGACTCAATTTGGGTGCCTGGAATAATTTTGTTTGAACATTTATTAATGCCCCACACGACTGAAGCATAGTCATGCATTATCCTTTCAATTACTCAAACTATAATCTTTATTATATGCTAGAAACGTCTTAAACGTGTACCATAAGGAGCTTCATATGTAATTAATAAAACGGATGGAAATAAGTTTGGACAGTATTAATGGCGACATTAAGTCATCCTTTCTCATAATTTGTATTTACTGCAATTAATTAATTTCATGATGCAGTCTTATATAACTACACCAACAGGATTCCATGAAGCTGTTTTTACGTACTGTTGCTGCCAATCAACGACATTATTAGTTACAAAATAGTTTGCAAGATTGTTGCGCAATATTCGTACCTTCTGACAAAAATTATTGGACCCCAAACGTTTTTTAATTGGAATAAATGCATCGGTCCGATGTTTCCTCCAGGCAGCAGGATTTACCACATTACCATTTTGGTCTTCGATGTCAACGTCTGCAGACCCAAAGTAATAGGATGTTTTATTATCCATATGCCACGTTCGCAGGTAATTATGCAGCACACAAGTGGCTGAAATGAAAAATTCAATTGTGCCATTTTAAAACTGCAGCTAACCAAGTAAAAAATTCAGCTGTAATGTATTACCCTTAATAACGTAGTCAACATTCTCAGGCTTCCCAATTATTGGCCTGCGAAATATTCGAAATCGGCTGGCAAGGATTCCAAAAGAGTTTTCGATGGTTCTACGCGCTCTTGACAGTCGATAGTTGTATATTCGACTTTTTCCATCGGACAAATTTCCTGGATATGGTTTTAGCAAACATTCCATCATAGGAAAAGCGTCGTCTGCTACAAACACGTAGGGAAATTCAAGCGTGCTGTCTGGTAACATCTCCGGTTCAGGTAAATTCAGTTGTCCTTGTCAAAGAATCCAAAACAATAATGGATTTATACCACTAGATCGAGAAGAATTTCTACTAAAATATTTCTGATTTTTCACCTGCTAAAAGCTGCTTTCCCATTGGACATGATCTGAAAACACCGCTGTCGTTGCTTCGTCCATATCCTCCGACATCAATCATCGTGAATCGATAATAGGCATCACATGTGGCCATAAGGTTAATGCTGAATGTTTTCTTGTAATTAAAGTACATTGAGCCAGAGTTGTTGGGACGCTGGATATATACATGTTTACCGTCCAAAGCTCCGACGCAATGAGGGAAATTCCATAATCTGCCAAAATCTTGTGCTATGTTCCTCCAGTGTGATCTGGTAGGGACGGGCATATAATGACTGGAGAGTACATTCCAAATTACCCTCGTTGTGACACTGACAATAGATGATACGGTAGAGATTCCCATGCAAAACGATTCTGCAAGCTGTTGCATACTGGTTCCATGAGCTAAATACCTGATAAAATTAAAATTATTCAATCAAATTTGAAATATGCTTTATAATTTGTAATATGTAAATTTTTAACAAAACTGTAAAAAAGAATTACTTGAGTGTTACGTAAAGTCTGACTTTGGGGGAAATGCATCCTCGCCTTGCTTCATCCTTTTGCAAAGATGACTGCGTCAGTAGTAATAGCTCATCAAATTGTTCTGGTGTTAACCTGACAGCTCTCTTGAAACGATCTGGGAAGTTTTTATGCAAACGGTCCAGTTTGAGTTGATCCCCTGCGATTTCTCTCCTGGCATTTTCAGGGTGAATCCAAAATTGTCTAGAATTGGCTCGATTTTGTAATATGGCAATGTGGGCTAACACTCGTTTTTTTGCTAAAGTCAAAATTCTCATCTTTGGGATTTTATATGTTCAGCAATACACTTGTTTAAAGTTTTGAAGTTAAAACAGCGATTACCGCTTCATTTAAAATTTAGACCAGATATGATCATGTGACTAACTTCTGCAAGTATATTTTTAATGTGAACAAGGCTTGCAGATCTGCAAGTAAACTTACTTGCAGACACTTTCCTCTGCAAGGTGTGCTTGAAGAGGCGAGCTTTTCCTTGCAGAAGTGGCAATGTGAACGGTACATTAGTTAATGACATAACAGAGAGATTTTTGACAGGATAAAAATGACATGGGTTTTCAGGGCAAGAAGTGGGTTTCCACTTGGGTATATAAGAAGAGCTGTTTGCTAGCCCCTCAATGATTTTTGTAAAAATTCCCACGCGCAGGCCCTACTTGAGGAATAGTTTAAGAATTTTTTAGTACTGTAATTTGTCAGGTTTTTGCATATGAATTGTTACTTTAATGAGATTTGTTTTCTGGCTGCTATAACGATATAAAAAATTGGGATCGCATAAGAAACAATGTTACAATACGGATGCCCTCCAGTCTGGAATATTACTACACGTAGACACTTACATATTGCATGCAACAAGTATATCAGGCAGAGCTATACAGTATTTGAAAGCACGTGTTCTGAAACCTCCGAGTATTTTGTACTTTGTATTTTAAAATGTACAGGTACAAAAGTATTTTGTATTAGTAGTAATCATGTCACTAGCACAAAAATAGTCTCAAGGGGGCGAAGTGCTACATCGAAAAGCCTCTTGTGGTACAGCTTAACCGGCCAACTGCTATCCAGAGAACTGCCACAATAAATTTTTGCCACCACTCCGAAAATGCAAGCGGTAGCAACTATCACTGTTTATTTTATACGCTGAAACTATACGCTGATCCCCAGCACTTGCATTGGCGCTCTGCAAAGGTTTTTACAACGGTGCTAACCAAATGCGTAGCAATGGCTATTAGCATCGGTTTTTGTTACGGTACGCCGAGAGGGGTCGTGGTCATCTGGAGCTGCACCGTACAATACAGTACTTCAATCGTTATTGTTATAAATAAATATATATAAATAAATATAACTAAAATAAAATAACACATCGCCACTATCAAATTAATTTCGGAACAATTGTTGGAGTGCGACAAGTATTAAATTACACTTTAATTCCCAGTACAATATATTGTTATTATTTATAGTATGTTTTCTTTTCATGGAAACTTTTCAGTTACCCGTAAACTTTGACAGGTTTGAAATCCTTATCTCCGCCGTACCATTCCGGTAGTTGGTCCTTCGGTAAGGCCTTCAACAGTGTAGGGATGTAGGTTCTTGGGTTAGTTCCGAAAATTTGTATCCTGTGAAAATCCTTCCCTATGATTGGTTTCAGCAGTTCCACAACATTCCTTGCAACGAAATTAACTGAAAATATTACAAGAATATTTTCCATTAAGACTGAATATTTTAATAGAATTTATTTAAAAGAACACTGACATGCGTTAGAGCATTTCAAATCCATTATTAGATTTACCATTGATATAAAACACATCATTGGCTAATGGAAGGGCATATGCTATGGTTCTCATTTTCTTCAGGAAAAAACCCAGTGCTAAAATATTTCATTAAAATTCGGATTAAACTTAATTTTTGTTTTATTACAGTTCCTTTAAGGGGGTGCTCTTATACACATTACATCGTCCAATCCATGATAGGTTACTAGTAAATATTTAAAACGAAGGGCGTCCTCACCCGCTGGAGAACTGTACTGGCGGTAACTGAATCCCTCAAAATCAAGGATTAATTCCCCATCTTTAACTGGGAGCTCCTTCGTTGCTTTGATGCTGGTGCTGTCGTAGAGTCTCCAAAGCCATTTGTCAAAATATCGGTCCAGAAGCTTCTCCCAGTTTTCTCCCTTCTCCAAAAAGTGCCGGAGGTCCCACTTGCCGAATTCCCAGACCCAAACTGTAACAACCGAACCACAATTCTCAAATGAAATCACAAAATAACGGGACCCACTCCGTAAATTTTTTACACGGAATTATTAGACATATTATAGACTGATAAATTAAAACACGACTCCTATCGGTAAGGTAACAAATTTATTCAGGCCTTATAAATAGAATGAACTGTATTGTAAACGGATAACAAAATATCTGTATTTAAATTACATCAAGTTTGTTGTAGTGCCAAGTAAATCAGATTTAGATTCAGAAATGGAATTCGAATGAATTTTCATAAAATCTTAAAACTCTTGAAAGAAAATTTCACAATCGGATTTAGATTTCAATATGAATTTCAAATTGCCATTATGGTCTCAGAAATTATCGCACGGATAATAAGTGGTCCTCAGATTTCGGAGTGTTATGAGACGCGGATACAGTTTTGACAGGTATTGACTCTTCACACTTTCGGATTTCCAAGAAAATTTTATTTGATATCCTTGCATCGGGAAATTATTGGGCGAATTCAAATTATGGGGCGAAAGAAATCAAGACCTCATCCACCATTTTAAATAATGTTCTTTTATGTTTTATGTAATCCCGCGGTAGAGCACTACCATTAAGCAAAATTCCGATAAGGATTCTCAGCACAATTAAGTTAAATCAAATTATAAAGGCCGAAATCGCAATCTGAATACAAATCGAATACGAAATCTCACACTCTCCAGTAGTACAAGCTAAATTCTAAATCTAAATCGCTATCGAATCAAGCCTTGAATTCTGAACTCTACATGTGCAGTGGATTTGCTCAATTCTAAGGATTTCAGAATTGGCGGAATTCTGAATCGGAAACCAAATCCAAATCGATACTCTAAATCCAAATTCTGACTTCGATTCTCAAGGAAATTTAAATCCAAATCTGATTCGCCCGACACTACAAACAGCCTCAAAATCTTCCTTACTTGGTCTGCCCTCGGAATCAAAACCGCTCAGATAGTATGGCAGTGCTTCGGAGAGCTCTTTTGGTGGTTCCCAATCCCCTATGTCTGATTCTGGAATGTACTGGTATTTGAGAAATAATACAATAATAATTATTATTGTTAATGGAAATGATCAATTAGTATTACATTGAGTAGTTATTGGATGTCGGGGAACAACCATGAGTGGAAAATTCATTATTTTGTCACCTTCAACTCCGGAGGAACTTCTTCTGGTGTAAGCTGAGCCCCACTTCTTCCGATGAGGGCAGGAGAAGCAAGTCCCAGGAGAATACAAATTGAACCGAATTTCATTATGTCTTTCGCAATCCTATAGTTTGTTACAGACTGGAAAAAAATATAAGTCCGTCTCTAAGCAGCCAAACAATTAAAGTTCCAGAATCGTATTGGGAACTTTGGAAGAGCTTAGAAAGTTAAAATCCTCAAGGATTTGCTTCAATTATGTAAATGCACGTGGTAACGTCCAAATGAACCTGTCCAATACGTTTATAGCTGTGACATTGTTTCTCACGGTATTTCCTGCAAGAGCCAGCTCATATGAAATCCTAATTTCACACAGGAATAATTTTAGTACAGTCTACTCTCCCTAAAGGGATAACCCCACGGCAGGAACAATTGTATAAGGGAATGTCTTAGTAAGGATTCCAACGAATCTGAATATAAATTGCCAGAAATCTATGTGATCATATGCGCATTCAAAAGAACATAAAATATTTAAAAAACCTGTCTTAAATATTTGAGATTTCTTTAGAAAGTATGATCCAAATATTCACCATCATTATAAAACTACCTAGGAAGTATAGACAGGGGATAGAGAAATAGGACATAAGGGAGGTGTCGCCACAACGAATATCACTATAGGTGTATATTTTAACATGAGAGAGAGAGTGTCACTATAAGCAGAGTCGTTATAGAGAGAGTCGACTGTGTATGGAACCTTCCTCTATCAAAACCATGTGATTATAATGTTTAATTAATAATACATGCATCAAGTTACTAGTACTCTGTAATAGCAACAGTTTATTACATTCTTCATGGCTGGACTAACTGGCTTTTCCACACCATTGGAATAAATAGCGTTAAGAGTCTAATTAAGAGTTGAGAGAAGAGCAAGATTGATTTGTTTGCCCGGAGTGATACTGCATTTCAGGTTTTCCATATTTTTTAAAAAAGTCGAAGGTGGATTTGCACTCTGAAGTAGAGTAATTTCCTGATTGATAATAATTGCAGGTTTATAGCAGGACTGCAGTGATGCGCCCGTTACGTCACTTTTACCCAACAATAACGCAATAACGCCGTTTGTGGCAGGTAATAACGTAACGATAACGGAACTAGGGTGTGCTAAACATTTATTGGAATAACTATAATGTTTAAGCGTGTGTAAACAGAAAACGATATTGTAACATAACGCAACGCTATCAAATCAATATATGTACGCATATTTTGCATTACGCATTGGCAGCTATTAATGGATTTGTTTGGAGTAAATCCCCATGCAAATAAACGGGGGATGTGTTAAAAACATCAGTTGGTTGTGATCACCCCTGATCATCATGTATGTATGTACATTATTGAAAACATGACAAATTTTAACAGGAAATTGTTGACCTTTTCTTTTGATAATCCACATGATTTCGTTCACAAAAAAGGATGTGTGATCGGCTTACGAATTAAGTTTTGGTTCTATCAAAGGTTTTAGTAGATAAGAACTAATCGTGGAAAATACTGTCGCTAGTAAAATTAGAAAAATGAATTTCCAAATAGGTCATATGACGAGATTACCACATTTGGTAATCAGGAAGCGGATCACATTCTAGGTTACCATTAAAAATATAAAATAGCCGTTACTCTCCGTTATCGTTAGTATTATTGTCCGTTCGTTATAAACTAAAATGTCAAACAACTAGTGTTGCCAGACGTTCCTGGTATGCAGGAATTGTAGCGAAAAGGCAATTTACAGTTTCTGTGTAGTTCTTGATTCAGCTGCAATGTGATCCGCTTCCCGACTACCCGGTGCGTTAATCTCGTCATTTGCCCTTTTTTTAAATCCTTTTTTCTGCTTTTACTTGCAGCAGTATTCTCCATGATTAGTTCTTATGTACTAAAGACTTCGTTAACACCAAAACTTAATTTTTAAGCCGGTCACATACCGTTTTTTGTGAGCAAAACGTTTGGATTGAGCAAAACAAAGAGCCAAAAACTTCCATGTTTTCAATACTGTACATAAATGATACTCCGGGCTCAGGGTGTCCACATCCAGATCAAGTTTTTAACATTTCCCCTGTTTATTTGCATGCACAGTTACTCCAAGCAAAAGCCAATAATAGATGCCAATACGTAATGCAAAAATATATGTGTACATGCATATATTCATTTGATATCGTTGCGTTACGTTACAATATCGTTTTCTGCTTACACACGCTGGAACGCTATCGTTATTCCGATCAATCTTTAGCACACCCTAGTTCCGTTACCGTTACGTTATTACCTGCTCCAAATATAGGCCGTTACGTTCAAAAACGGCGTTATTGCGTTATTGATGGGTAAAAGTAACGTAACGGGCGCATCACTGGTTGTGGTTAATCATCTGTCACGGATTGCTATATGTTGACGCTTTGGACGACTGTGCCCACAATTCTTGACATGCGTCACTAAAGTAAATTTAGGAAAATCTTGAAAAGAATTTGCAAGTATAAGGGAACAATTGAGCCCTGTTTTGCATCATTGACCATCATATGGGTTAGGGGGAATACAAATGCTGTTTGTTTTTACTCCCTGTGAGTGCATGCAATCGTGTTTATAATTGATTAAATACTTCCTTGAATCAGTACACAAACTCGCTTCCTCCAACGTGACATTATGTAAGAAGTATGAAAGGACTACTTGGAGCTAGTTGCAACAAATCTACAAAAATAACAGGACCTTGGAACGTATAGTGTTGTTTTGAGACCCGGATTACCTAACTCAATAAGTTTGCTCTTGCCTGTTCTACCTTTTGTTATGAAGCACATTCATTTCATGTTTCAAGTTCAAGATCAAATGAACATTTCCCTCTCGATGACAAATGATTGTGAGAGCCTATACCTGAAGTTTCTCATAATATGCATGAAAGACACAATTTTAAGACAAACACATCCTGCAATCCCACAATATATATAATCAATAAAAGAGCTCTTTGAGGGTAATGGTTGGGAAATCCCAAATTCCGTCCATTATTTACTTCAAGACTGTTGAGTAAATCATATTTAGAAAAATACACGGGTCTTGTTTTGTAATGCATCCAGTCCTCGGCATGGGAATGTGCATTACTATGTAGGTTAAACGGGTACGGGTATGGGTGCTACCCGGGTAGGGATTTAGTGTACCCAAACTGGCTGAAGTATATGCCTTTACTGAAACTTGTTTTAGGATATGCTAAATGGTCCAGTGAATTCCCTATATAGTGGTTTCCAAGGGAGTGACACATTCCTGCCACTATATAGGGATTCCACTGTATGTTATTAATGGCTAACTATATACTTTTAATGTTTATGGATAATAACTGCAACTAAATATATTTATAAATTTGTTTATTTTTACAGATTACTTGAAATTATGAGGTATGCTGAGTTTCAATGAGTTTAAGATATTCAGTAACATTAGGTTTCCTCATACTATTAATAGTGTTAGTCGTAGAAACTTTTCGACTGCAAGGTCACCATTCCAGACCGATTGGTCGGAGCTACTCTGCGAAAGAAATCCGCGTTTTATATCATGAACACTTTCCAAAACATCATATGAAGAATACAGTCCTCCCAGAAATCAAATATTCGTCTTCAGATTCCTGAAATTATGGAAATGGGAATTACTTCCACTGAGCTCTCTCTTTTTTCACTTTGAGGTTTTGCTTAAATGTCTGTTTTACTCATTTTAAATGTTCAATTTAAATAATTCAATTTATTTTGAAAATTCAACAATGAATTGAAACTTATTATAACTGACAATGAGCCAAGGTAAAAATGTTATACTTTTGTAGCCATTACATAGCTAATTTTATGCCAACTGCCATTATAATTTCGCATTGTCTGAGCCACCGTAACACATAATAGTGACATTATAGAGGGAATACCATTATAACGGGTGCCACTATACTGTATAATTACCTTTAACATTGCAAACCTCTAGGAAGGATTTTTTGATGCCAGTAAAGAGGGAATACCTTCTAAGAGGGAACCACTATATGGGGAAACACTGTATGTGGATAAATGAACACAGGCGAGGAATTATTGTAGAAAAATAGATATGGGGAAAAGGTTTCAGTGAAATTTTGTAGAATATTTCTTCGTAACGTAGTATTTTGTCGCTAAATTACATAGAAACGTTTGTGACAGTTTGTGCACGATAATTCATCAGCAACGATGAACAAAATTTACAAAGTAGAGTTTTCGTAAGTTGTATGTTAAGTTATAATCAGAGAGCTTTGCAAAATATTTGGTGTTGAGCTACCTTCAACATATAATTTAAGCCATGTACGTTTACATTTGTATTTTTTATTCTATGCTAATGACGCGATGAGAAATATTTTTACCTTTCTTTTGTGAATATTGTTTATGAATATTTCTAATTTTACATTGACCCGGACGCTTGTTTCCTTGTGATTATTTTTAGAAGCAAGCTACATTTCTACCTGATAAAAAAAGGTTTTTTGACAGGTTGGCTTCAAGAGAGTCTAGCAAGCGGTTCCATTTTACCTGTGCTCTGATTTATTATTTTATTTTGAATTTAATTAAAGACTAAGATTAATTGTACCAAACGAAGCCCCAGCCTTATTGCATATCATTTCCCGTCCGCAATCTACAGCTACATACTAACATTCACTACTGTATCATACGCATTTTCATTTGGTCTTCTATAACAAAAGGCAAAATAAAACACTTCAAATAAAATATTGAAAATAGGAAACAAAATCCTCAGGTTAAATTACTAATATTAAAATAAAAATACAATACATGGTAGTTATCCTCGGGATTTAAAAATACAGAATATAAATTATTTATAATCAAATATCAAACTTATACATTATTATAGTTGTAGAAATATTACGGGTAGTAAAATTGTATTTCAAGTAATTACATGTAGTGAAAAATTCCGGGATGCTTCAGAACCGATCAGGTTCGGAACAGAAAAACTAGCATAATTCGGAACGGGACACAAATTGTGACTTTACTTCTTTGTTCCGAAGGATTTCAGTTTAAACGTCCCGATGTCCCGACAGTCGAAACGGAACCGGGAACAATATTTTTTGTAGGTTTCGGAATGGAATGGAATTTCCCACGCAACAAAAATGTTGAACACATTGGAAGCTTTGCAGCCCATTATAATTATATTTCACTACCGTTGTTTGACCACCGAAAATCAGCTATTCTGACTGTTTATGATGTAATGTATGTAATTATATTAATGTAATATTTTTCTTTATTGATAATTAAATGTTTTTCAGAATAACTATCATAGAAAGAATTTAGTATCTGAAAATTAAATTGAGCCGGTCTTCGGCGTGTCTTAACAATCGTTACTGAAGTGGCAAAATGATCTAAGTGCTTCACAAATACATGCGCACGTTGACTAGTTTGCCTTTCCAGTGACCATATGTACATAATATCGAGAACTAGGGGTGCCAATGGTCTGGTCCGGCCTATTTATAATGGTGTGTGATTATGATAATGGTCCGGTTAGTTTCCAGATTTGTATGGTCTGGTCTGGCCTGACCCAACACTTGGACCAGACCAGGTACGATTGGTCTAGCTCCAGAACCAGACCAGATCATAAAAGAGAACCGTGGTCCTAAAAGTATCCGTAAAATAAAAAGTTATGCGTTAACAAAATCCGATGGAACAAATTAAAAATATCATTTCTGTTGATGAAACAAGATTTTCAATGGATAAAATGTGATCCCTAATTTCTCTTCATGGTTTTCTGGACCATGGTCTTTGGTCTGATCTGGTCCGAACTACTAAATCAGAATATTGGTCTGGTCTGAGCTTTGGACCAGACCAACCTCAAATAATCTGGATCAGATCAGACCATTGGGATCACTATCGAGAACATGAACATGTTTGACGTAGTAAGTAGAATTTATTCCAACTTATGTTATTCCATTGTTAAAATGGAATTCTCACAGATATTACGCATCATACAAACTGCACACAACGTCAAAGTCAGAATGATGCAGCTGAAAAGTATTTTGAGCCAAATACTTTATTTCAAATATATTTTATATATCATTGAGAGTAAGTATAAATACTAAATACTTCTGCAGTATTTGCTATTTACTAAATAGTATTTACCAGGGCTGAAATGTTTCATTAAGATTTCAATTAAACTTATTTTTCGTATTATTACAGTTAATTACTTGTAGAGGTCTCCTAAATTCTATAAGTAATAATAATAATAATCTAAAATACTATAAGTAAATAAATGCTCCATTTTTAAATGGGAGCTCCTTGTTGGCTGGGGTATTGGTGGTGCGAATTTTGTCGAATATTTGTCGAAATTATTTCACGTTTCAAAACAGACATTTTCGTAGATCGATATCCATATTCCAAGCAGACTTATAGATTCTAGAAAATGGCAAATTTCTTGATCAAGCTCAACAGAATGTAGGGTCAAATGCAACATTTCTGAGCCCAATAATGACTATTCGTGATTATTAAATTAAATTATTTAAATATCTAAGAGTAAAATATAATCACCGTGGTCCTAAAAGTACGTTAAATATATAAAAATTTATGCATTAACAAAATCCCATGGAAAAAATTAAAAATATCATTTCTGGTAATGAAACAAAACAAGATTTTCACTGGATAAAATGTGATCCCTAATTTCTCTTCATGGTTTTCCCGCGGGAGCCCGCATATGTACATATTATAAGATATCACATTTATGTATAATTATTAAAGGGCGTTTACCTGGAAGATCGAACAACAACGAGTAGTAAGGTTTGTAACAAAATGAGCAATTACAGAGGGAAATTTGAGCACGTCAAATTTCATCAAATTCAGAAATTAGGACTTGAGACACCAATTGTAAGATATTTTATGAAAATGATAATTTAATTAACAAAATTAATTAATGCACGATTTTGAGTTCAGAGCACAAACTTCGAAACGTTCTGACAAGTTACAGCCTCATCATTTTTAGCATCAGAAATGAAATAATGGGAAAATCTTAAACCTCGTTGGTTAAAGTTTAAACGTTTTGGGGCTTGCTGGCCCCGTGCATATTTAGACCCAGCCCGAACTCGCCCCCAACCCCTCACTATGTGCACAAAGTACGACCCGACCTGCCCCGTTGAAATATGATAAAAACCCAGCCCGAACTGCAAATTGCAACATGAAAAAGCATTGAGCCCAAACCCGCCCATAACCCGTATGGGCGTTTCGGTCCTCGGCCCGACCGAAATTTTCCCCCGCGGACCACGCCTTTAGACCACGGTCTTTGGTCTGGTCTGGTCCGAACAACTGGATCAGAACATTGGTCTGGTCTGAGCTTTGGACCAGACCAGCCTCATAAAATCTGTTGTTTATACAATGGTGCTAACCACATGTGTAGCAATGGCGCTTTGCATAAGTATTTGCAACGGCATTGGTTTTTGTTACGGCACTTAGCATTGGTTTTTGCAGTGCCACTTAGCATTGGTTTTTGCAGTGCCACTTAGCATTGGTTTTTGCAGTGCCACTTAGCATTGGTTTTTGTTATGGAACTCAGCATTGGTTTTTGTTATGCCACTTAGCATTGGTTTTTGTTATGCCACTTAGCATTGGTTTTTGTTATGCCACTTAGCATTGGTTTTTGTTATGCCACTTAGCATTGTTTTTTACGGCTCTTAGTATTGCTTTAAGTAATGGCTCTTAGCATTGCTTTAAGTAATGGCTCTTAGCATTGCTTTAAGTAATGGCTCTTAACATTGCTTTAAGTAATGGCTCTTAGCATTGCTTTAAGTAATGGCTCTTAGCATTGCTTTAAGTAATGGCTCTTAGCATTGCTTTAAGTAATGGCTCTTAGCATTGCTTTAAGTAATGGCTCTTAGCATTGCTTTAAGTAATGGCTCTTAGCATTGCTTTAAGTAATGGTTCTTAGCATTGCTTTAAGTAATGGTTCTTAGCATTGCTTTAAGTAATGGTTCTTAGCATTGCTTTAAGTAATGGTTCTTAGCATTGCTTTAAGTAATGGTTCTTAGCATTGCTTTAAGTAATGGTTCTTATTGTTAGCATTGCTTTAAGTAATGGCTCTTAGCATTGCTCTTTTTTATGGCACTTAGCATTGGTTTTTGTTGAGGTATAATTACTTAGCATTAGTTATTATATAATACGCACAGCGCCGAGAGGCCGCACAGTTAAATGGAGCTGCACCATACAATACTTTAATAGTTGTTGTTGCGATATCAACGGATAGATGCCGCTAGGAAAACCATGGTCCAACGTTTTGCTTCAAAGAAAACAGTTTTGAGTAATATACGGAGCTTCCTGTGTACCGGCTTCCTGTAGTACTCTGCCCATGCATACATATGTGTCTGAAGTCACATACAGTCAGTCATCCTTGTGCAGGACGATGAATGACCAGACGTCAGAAGTCAGTCCGTCGTAATTTCCTACATTTTTATATGACGTCCTTTGTTTTCCACATCCGTTATGTTTATTTGCATAAATGTAACAAAAACACCACTACTTTCAAATTAATTTGGGAACAACTATCGGAGTACGCCAAGTATTGAATTAGATTTTAATTCCAAGTTTTAGTACATTATTTGAAATGTTACGTTTCGCGTAATGAAAACCCTTCCGTTACCCGTAAACTTTGACAGGTTTGAAATCCTTATCTCCGCCGTACCATTCCGGTATTTGGTCCTTCGGCAAGGCCTTCAATAGTGTAGGGAGGTAGGTTTCTGGATTCGTTCCAAAAATTTGTATCTTGTGAAAATCTTTCCCTACGATTGGCTTCAGCAGTTCCAAAGCACTCATTGCAACCACATTAACTAAACATATATCAAAAATGTTTTCCATTAAGACTGAATATTTGAATATAATTTATTTAAAGGAACATTGAATTGCATTAGAGCATTCCGAATCCATTATTAGATTTACCATTGATATAAAACACATCATTTGACAATGGAAGGGCATATGTCATTGTTCTCATTTTCTTCAGGAAAAACCCCAGTGCTGAAATGTTTCATTAAAATTCCGATTAAACTTAATTTTCGTATTGGGGGTGCTCTTATAAAGTATAAATCGTACACTCCATGTTGGGTTACTAGTAAATATATAAAATGGCGGATGCCCTCACTTGCTGGAGTATTGAACTGGCGATGACTGAATCCCTCAAAATCAACGATTAATTCGCCATCTTTAACTGGGAGATCCTTCGTTGCTTTGATGTTGGTGCTGTCGTAGAGTCTCCATAGAAATTTGTCGAAATATCGGTCCAGAAGCTTCTCCCAGTTTTCTCCTTTTTCCAAGAAGTGCCGGAGGTCCCACTTGCCGAATTCCCAGATCCAAACTGTACCAATCGAACCACAATTCTCAAATAAAATCGCAAAATAACAGGACCCACTTCATAATTTTTTACACGGAATTATTAGACATATTATAGACTGCTAATTAAAATACGTCTCATGTCGGTAAGGTAACAAAGTTACTAAGATATTATAAATAGAATGAACTTTATTGCGTTATAAACGAATAACAAAATATCTGTACTTCAAGCTTGTTTTGTGGCCAAGTCAATCAGATTTAGAAATAGAATTCGAATGAATTTTCGTGAAATTTTAAAACTTTTAAAAGAAAATACCAAAATTGGATTTACATTTAAATATGAATTTTTCCCCTCAGATTTGGGAGTGTTATGAGACACGGATTCAGTTTTTTTAAATTATCGGGCGAAAGAAATCAAGACCTCATCCACCATTTTAAATAACGTTTTTTTATGTTTTATATAATGCCGTGGCGGAGCAATACCATTAAGCGAAATTCCTATGTGGATGCTTAGCAGAAATAAGTTAAATCAACTTCTAAAGGCCGAAATCGCAATCTGAATCCAAATCGAATACGAAATCTCACACTCTACAAGAGTACAGGCTAAACTCTGAATTTAAATCACTATCGAATTAAGACTTGAATTCTGAACTCTACATGTGCAGTGGATTTGCTCAATTCTAAGGACTTCAGAATTGGCGGAATTCTGAATCGGAAACCAAATCTAAATCGATACTTTAAATCCAAATCTGATTCGCCCGACTCTACAAACAGCTTCAAAATCTTCCTTACTTGGTCTGCCCTCGGAATCAAAACCGCTCAGATAGTATGGCAATGCTTCGGAGAGCTCTTTTGGTGGTTCCCAACCCCATAGGTCTGATTCTGGAATGTACTGATATTTGAGAAATTATACAGCATTAATTATTATTGTTAATGGAAATGATCAATTAGTATTACATTGAGTAGTTATTGGATGTCGGGGAACAACCATGAGTGGAAAATTCATTATTTTGTTACCTTCAACTCCGGAGGAACTTCTTCTGGGGTAAGCTGAGCCTCACTTCTTCCGATGAGGGCTGGAGAAACAAGTCCTAGGAGAAAACAAATTGCACCGAATTTCATCATGTCTTTCGCAATCCTACAGTTTGTTACAGACTGGAGAAAAATATAAGTCCGTCTCTAAGCAGCCAAACAATTAAAGTTCCAGAATCGTATTGGGAACTTTGGAAGAGCTTAGAAAGTTAAAATCCTCAAGGATTTGCTTCAATTATGTAAATGCTTGTAGCAACCTCCAAATGAACCTGTCCAATACGTTTATAACTGTGGCATTCTTTTCCACGGTATTTCTGCAAGAACCAGCTCATATGAAATCTTAATTTCCCACAGAGGAATAATTTTAGTACAGCCTACTCTACCTATAGGGGTAACCCCACGGCAGGAACAATTGTATAAGCGAATGTCTTTGTAAGGATTCCAGCTAATCTTAATACAAATTGTCAAAAAGCTATGTGACCATATGCGTATTCAAAAAAACATAAAATATATAAAAGATTCTCTCTCTCAAATATGTATTTGAGTTTTCTTCAGAAGTTTGATCGAAATATTCACCGTCATTATAAAACTACCTTGCAAGTATTGACCGAGAATAGGGAAATAGGACGATATAAGGGGGAGGTGTCCCTACAACGGCTATCACTATAGGAATATAATTTAACATGAGAGATATTGCCGCTATAAGGAGAGTCGTTAATTTACTTAAACCAGGCCAAAGTTTTTGGAATCTGCAGCCCCAAAGGGGAGACGCAGTCTAATATTTGAGTTAATTAGTAATTTTGTGTTCAGTTGAAAAAAGAACATGTGGACAATAAATAGCTGGATATTAACTCAACTCAGTATTCATTATTCAGTATTTCGTATGAAGTCCAAGGATTTGATACATGAGTCCTTTTTAAGAATTTTACCTACAAGGAAGGTCGTTGGACTTGTTTTTATCTCGTCCTTTCAATCCGATAATTCCTGTTGTAGAACCAGTACTAAAATGTTTAAATTATATTATTTGTACGTAAACGGGAACAATAGAGTCCTGTTTTGCATCATTGACCATCATACGGCTTAGGGGGCATCCAAATGTTGTTGTTTGTTTTTACTCTCTGTGAGTGCATGCGATCATGTTTATAATTGATTAAGTACTCCCTTGAATCCATACACAAACTCGCTACCTGCAACGTGACTTTGTCAGAAGTATGAAAGGACTACTTGGAGCTGGTTCCAACAAATCTACAAAAATAACAGGACCTTGGAACGTATAGTGTTGTTTTGAAACTTTGATTACCTAACTCAATAAGTTTGCTCTTGTCTGTTCTACCTTTTGTTGTGAAACACATTTATTGCATTATTCAAGTTCAAGATCAAATGGAAGTTTCCTTCTCGATGACAAAGGATTGGGAGAGCCTACTCGTGAAGTTTCTCATAATACGCATGAAAGACACAATTTTAAGACAAAAACATCCTGCAATCCCACAACATATATAATCAGTAATAGAGCTCTTTGAGGGAAATGGTTCAGAAATGCTCTCACATTCCGTCCATTATTTCCTTCAAGACTGTTCGATAAAACATTTTTACGCGAGAAAGATACACGGAAATTGTTTTGTAGTCCATCCAGTGCTCGTCACGGGTATGTGCATTACTGGGTTAAACGGGTACTGATTTAGTGTACCCAAAGT
This sequence comes from Allacma fusca, assembly GCA_947179485.1. Taxonomy (NCBI): domain Eukaryota; kingdom Metazoa; phylum Arthropoda; class Collembola; order Symphypleona; family Sminthuridae; genus Allacma; species Allacma fusca. The sequence continues at coordinate 4,182,247 of OX359245.1, read as the reverse complement.
AGTTGAAGTATATGCCTTTACTGAAACTTGTTTTAGGATATAATGTATGTATATATGTAATTATAAATGAACTCGGGCGACGAATTACTATAGCAAAACTAATGTGGCGAAAAGAATTCATTCAAATTTTATCGAAAATTTCTTCGTAACGTAGCATTTCGTCTCTAAATTACGTAAAGGTTTGTGACTGTTTCGTGCAAAGCTAACTCATCAGTCACGATGAACAAAATTTACAAAGTAGAGTTTTCGTAAGTTGTATGTTAAATAATAATCAGAGAGCTTTGAAAAATATTTGGTCTTCGGTGACAAAATGCAAAATAAAAAACTTGAAATAAAATATTGAAAATGCGAAGAAAAATCCGTCAGATTATATTACTAATATAAAAATACAATACATGTTCGGTAATTAAAATGCTCAAATACAAAATACGTTATTTTAAATACAATACTTTTCTTTAAATTCCCTAAAAATGATCATTCTTTTCGGTTTATTGAACGCAAAGAGCTTGGACAAGCAACCTTTTAAAACACCATCAGATAACTAATCACTTCAAGGACTGTATAAAAGACATGTGTATATGTAGTAACAAATTGTTCAACTGTTGTCGAATAGACCAGTCCATTATAATTATATTTCACAGCGATTCTGATTGTTTATGATGTAATGTAGATAAATATGATATTTCTCTTTATTGATAATTACATGTATTTTCGGAATAACTATCACAGAAAGAAGTTAGTTTCCGAAAATTAAATTGAGTTGGTCTTCGGCGTATCTTAACTATCGTTACTGAAGTGGCAAGTGCTGCACAAAAGCATGCGCACGTTGACTAGTTTGCCTTTTCAGTGACGATATGTACATAAAATCGAGAACTAGGCATACCTCGGCGAACTCAAGAGTTTTGAGTTCCGAACTCAAACTCAGCTCGCATTCGAGTTCCATAAAACCTGGTTTTGAGTGCCAGTTCGGAGCTGTTTTAAAAGCCGCCGCGACTCGAGGCTGAGAGCCAATCATTTATGGCAGAACTCAAATGAATGAGTGCGAGTTCGAAATGTGGACCTGACCAACACCAACCTCCTAATTCCATCTATGCTTAAATATTTATATTGTGGAATAACGATTGCTGTGCATACCTGCGTATTGATTCTTATCGAATTCGGTCAATGAAGCGTGTGCAACATAATGGTTTAAGAGCTTAAAATAAAATGAAAAAAACTGAAAGCACTAATGTTCGTTTGATTTTTGTAGATACATAAAGTATAATATTTTACTTCCGTTCTTATTATTATTTCGAAGAGTTGAAATAAAAAAATACGTGGTAAAAAAATGTTTTTAATTGAATTGATGTATTTAAATGGCAGTTTACTTGCTTCACGAAACTGGAAATTGAGGCTTTGGTGAGTTCGAGGCTGAGTTCCAAATGGTAATAAACGAGCCTCCGAGTTCGAGTTCGAGGCAAAGAATTACATAGAGTTCAGTGCCTCAGTGAGTTCGAGACTTAGAGACCTTGTACACGTTAAACTGAGTGCGAGTTCAAGTTCGAAATTTTTGCCGAGGTATGGAACTAGGGGTGCCAATGGTCTGGTCCGCCCTATTTATAATGTTGCGTGATTATGATAACGGTCCGGTTAGTTTCCAGATTTGTATGGTCTGGTCCGGCCTGATCCAACACTTGGACCAGACCAGGTACGATTGGTCTAGCACCATAACCAGACCAGATCATACCACAGAACCGTGGGCCTAAAAGTACTCGAAAAAAAAATATATGCGTTAACGAAAACCCTAGGAAAAAATTTTAAATATCATTTCTGGTGATGAAACAAGATTTTCACTGGATAAAATGTGATCCCTAATTTCTCTTCATGGTTTTCTGGACCATGGTCTTTGGTCTGATCTGGTCCGAACTACTAAATCAGAATATGGGTCTGGTCTGAACATTGGACCAGACCAGCCTCATAAAATCTGGATCAGACCAGACCATTGGCATCACAATCGAGAACATGAACATGTTTGACGTAGTAAAAAGAATTTATTCCAACGTATGTTATTCCATTTACTAAAATGGAATTCTCACAGAGTTTACACATCATACAAACTGCATACAACGTCAAAGTCATAATGATGCAATTGAAAAGTGTTTTGAGAAAATGGCAAATTGCTTGATCAAGCTCAACAGAATGTAGGGTCAAATGCAGCATTTCTGAGCCCAATAATGACTATTCGTGATTATTTAATAATATTATTTAAGTACCTAAGAGTAAGATACAATCCTTTTGACACTTTTGTTGTTATTCCATTCCCTACGCTCAGAATAATAATCTTTAAAAACCATTGCCAAAAAATGCTAATATTTGAAAGTTTTTCAACTATCGTCAATCGTAAACCTTGACTGGTTTGAATTCCTTGTCAACAAACTTTCAAAATCGCAGGACGATAGGTTCTTCGATTCGTTCCAAAAATCTGCCACCTGTGGAAATCTTTCGCGATGATTGGTTTCAGCAGTTCCATAACATTCCTTCCAACGGAATTACCTGAAAATGCAACAAGAATATTTTTGAATTAGGCTCAATATTCCCAAATTAAATATTCAAAGGAATGCTCAAATGTAATCAATAATAATTAAAGCTCCGTATATAGAAGTTACCATTAAGTTAAAAAAATCGCATCATGGGCTAACGATAGAGCACGCGATACGGTTCTTATTTTCTCCACGAAAAAACGCTGGGCTGCAATGTTTCATTAAAATCCGAATTTAATTTAAAATTTTCTTATTATTACATTTCCTTTGAAGGATGTTCTTGTATATTGGGCAATCCATGATAGGTTACTATAGTAAATTTATAACATATTATGGACGCCCTCAACCGCTGGAGAAATGTACTGACGATAACTGAACCCCTCAAAGTCCACAATTAGTGCTCCGTCTTTAGCTGGGAGCTCTTTCGTGGCCTTGATATTAGCAGTGTTGGCCAATTGAAAGAGCTATGGAATTTTGGGCATTTTGCCTGACGAAAATGCCCGGGCATTTTCGGCATCTATGGCATAATCTGCGTAGGGCAGGCATTTTCGGCATATTCATTTATCTTTCGGTATACTATCGCCTCGACGCCATCTATTATATTTTCAGGAAGGCAAATCTCCATTTTATATGTCCTATGCATGTTTTGCTTGAACGTATGCAAATATCTTTATAAGCTCAGCCATGCTTTTTATGTGATTGTAGCATGTTACGTGTCTCGGCGAAACACAGAAATTGGTATTAGAATTATCAAAAATCACGTTCAATCTGCTTGATTTTATTCATGATGCCTCGAGTCAACGTCAATATTTGGCTTCATTGGTCTGACATTGATAAAAATAAAGTGTCGTGTAATTATTGTCATAACAAGCAGTTGAAGCACACAGTAAAATGCCGTGCTCACACGAAAGTTTGTTTAAAAGCCCCATTAGAGGTAAAACGGGAATTATCCAAAAATAGTACCCCAGCGTGTATTGACCTCGAAATCGATGTGGTCGAAGAAATTACTTCAAGTTCACAAGATTCCACAATGGACAAATCATCCTCAACAAAGTCAGCGCCGAGCTCGTCAAAACAAATGAGACTTGATTATCAGGTGTCGAAAATATCACAGTCGCAACGAAAGGATCTCGAAATACTTTTCCTTAAATCTCTGATTTCTGGAAATGTGCCGTTTAACTGGCTCAGTGATTTTCATTTGCAAGCTTTTTTTCAAAAGCTAGGTTCTGGATTTAAAGTATCTACTCGAAAGCAAGCATCCGGGCCTATTCTCGACATTATCGAATTAAGGGCTACGAAGAAATTTAAAGAAAACATCAATGCCACCGAATTTGTTACAGTTGAGATCGACTCCTGGGAAAATGTCCATGGAATGGGTGTCATCAATATTTTGCTATCAACGCCCGAGACAACCACTGTGTTGGTATTTAAGTAATCATGATAGTGATGTTAAGTATTTGGGATATTGGCATGCACATTCCACGCGTTCTATGTGACAGAGGAAACATAAATGTAAGCCAAAGAGGCAGTCAAGCTTCATCTCTCAAGCTGTAAAGATATCTTAATAAAGGTACTCGTTCTAGTAGACTGGATTGAAAACATTATTGATTTCAGGCATAACACATGGTGGCAGCGGTGGGATCTGTTAAAAGTATCAGGCTCCGCAGTGTTAAAATAATAATTGTTTTAACATTAACTCAATGGGAATGGATATTCGTCCTCCTGAGCAGTTCACCTATTCCGCACCATCGGAATGGCCGAACTGGAAACGACGCTTCGAGCGATTTATGAAGTGCCTTAAAGTCAGTACAAATGAAAGTAAACTCCATAGATTGATTTATCTTATGGGAGATCCAGCGGATGATATTTTACAAACGTTTGGACTTGACGACGCTGACCAGAAAGATTATGTGAAAGTGACTGAAAAGTTTGATTCGTATTTTATGGGCCGTAAAAATGTCATTTATGAACGTGCACGATTTAACTCACGAGTGCAACTTGAGGGTGAGCCCATTGATGATTTCCTCACAGATCTACACAGACTGTCACAACACTGTGAATACAAGGATCTGCAGGATAATTTGATCCGAGATCGAATTGTGGTAGGAATTGCGGATGGCAAATTGTCTGAAAAACTTCAGCTAGAACCGGACCTTACTCTCGAAAAAGCCATAACAATGGTGCGTGCTTACGAGTCCGTTCGAAAACAGCAATCAGACTTGCAAAAGACATCTGCTGTGCATAGAGTGAAAGGTGAAAACTTCCGGGGAAAAGACAACGGCAACTCTGGTGATAACAAGGGAAATCAAAATAAGGGGAAATGGTGCTGTTTCAAATGCGGGGGAACTAAAAAACATACAAAGGATAAATGTCCCGCTAATGATTCCCAGTGTAATAATTGTAAGAGAAAAGGACATTGGGCTAGAGTATGTAAAAATGCTCAAAAAGTAAAAGGAGAAACTGGCAGCACAACAAGAGTCGAGTGTGTGAACGAGGAATATGCTTTCTTGGGTGCAGTGTCAACTAAGGATAACGCTACTGCACGCCGATGGTCAGCAGAAATTAAAATTGGAAGAACTCCTCTGCAGATGAAATTGGACCCGGGAGCAGAGGTGACCGTGATTCCGTATGAATTTTATGATAAACAATTGAAGCAAATAAAGTTGGAAAAATCCGATAGGAATGGTCCAGGTCACAGCATGCTACCCACAATGGGTATGTTTAAAGGGAATTTGTCTTATAAGAATGAAAAACTGGAAACAAATATCTATGTAGTTGAAAACCTGGAGAAAGCATTGTTAGGAGTTGATGAATGTGAAGCATTGGGTATTGTCAAACGAATTTACTCCATCACTGAGTTGAAATCATCAGTACAACCCCATAAGGAATTTCCTGAGTTATTTCAGGGATTAGGCCAAATGGAAGGGGAATATACCATTAAATTGAATGATAACGCTAAGCCATATGCACTTAGTCAACCAAGACGCGTCCCGCTAGCTTTAATGAGCAAGCTTAAAGAAGCACTTGACAAAATGCTGTAGATGTGCGTAATTGAGAAGGTTAATGAGCCCACTGAATGGTGTGCACCTTGTGTATGTGTAACGAAAACCAATGGGGATATTAGAGTTTGCAGTGACTTTACAGAACTTAATAAATCTGTGCAGAGAGAAAACTATCCTATGCCTATTGTAGAACACTCTTTAGCAAAAATGGCTGGAGCAGTGATTTTTTCTAAACTTGACCAAAATAATGGATTTTGGCAAGCTAAATTAAATGCAAATTCGAAATTACTGACAACATTCATTACACCATTCGGAAGATACTGCTATCTTCGCGTTTTGGTATATCATCGGCTCCTGAATATTTTAACAAGCAAGTATCTGAAATTTTACTTGAATTGCCTGGCGTGTGCAATCACACCGACGATACTTGCGTTTGGGGAAAGTCTGTCGATCTTTGATTTAAATAAACACACTATAGTGTCAGTTGATTCATCATCCTATGGGCTTGGTGCCATACTTCGTCAAGTACAAAATGACCAAACTGTCCGAGTTGTAGCTTGCGCTTCGCGTACTTTGACCAAAACGGAAAGAGGTTACGCACAAATTGAAAAAGAAGCATTGGCTTGTGCTTGGGGCTGTGAGCGATTTAGAGACTTTATCACAGGCATCCAATTTACACTGGAGACTGACCATAAACCGTTGTTATCCATCATGAAAACCAAATTGTTGGATGAACTTAGTCCAAGGTTACAGAGATTTAGAATGCGCTTGATGAGGTATACGTACAATATTGTATACGTTCCGGGTAAAGAGTTAATCCCAGCTGATGTGCTATCTCGAAAACCCTTGGATAATCTTGACAAAAATGACTTGGAAGAGGAAATGGAAGCGCAGGTTAGTATGTTAATGTCAAACATTCCTGCTTCCGAGAAAAAGATTCAAGAAATTTTTGAAGCCCAACAACTTGATCCGGTATGCAGTAAATTGCATAAATATATATGCGAAGGTTGGCCAAAGGTAAAAATGTTAGACAATGATATGAAACAATTTTCGTGGTGCGTGATGATTTAAACATACAACAAGGTATTATCATGCGAAATTGTAGAATTCTGATTCCACATAAACTACGACATGACATTCTTCAGAGAATACATGCTGGCCACTTAGGAATAACTAAATGTAGAGCCAGAGCAAAGGAATCAGTGTGGTGGCCTGGTATTTCTGGGCAAATTAAAAATATCTGTGAACAATGTACTATATGCGCACAACATAAAGTGAACAGATGTGAGCCTCTCATTCCTTCTGCATTCCCTTCACGTCCCTGGGAAATTATTGCAATGGACTTATTTTATGAAAACGGGAAATGGTATTTGCTGCTCTGTGACTATTATTCGAGGTATATAGAAGTAGCCCTGCTCACATCCTTGAAAACGTCAGCAATTATTGCATTTTGTAAGAATGCATTTGCAAGACACGTCATTCCTATTATAGTAAGGAGTGATAATGGACCACAGTTTAAAGTCATCCAAACCCATGATTTTCAAAAGTTTGCACAAGAGTATGAATTCCAACATGTTACGTCTAGTCCCATGTACGCTCAAAGTAATGGGTTTATTGAGGCTATGGTCAAGACCATCAAGAATGGAATTAAGTAAGAGACAGATAGGCAAAGATTGCTGCTTGAATATCGATCAAGTCCCCTGTCTAATGGCTTTAGTCCGGCTGAGCTATTGTTTGGCAGGAAAATTCGGACAAAGTTACCACGGGCACCTATGACACTAAAGCCAGATACTGTACCGTATGATGTGCTCTTGGAGAAAGAAAATCATCGAATTGAGAATCAAAAGAGAAATTTCGACGCTCATCACGGAGCAAAAGAACTTCTTCCACTTCAACAGGGAGAGCAAGTCTGGATTCCAGACAAGAGGAAATGGGGGGAAGTGGTACAGAAATTGGATTTGCCAAGGTCATATGTAATTGACACTCCTGATGGTCAATATCGGAGGAATCGCAAAACGCTTTCTACAGTTCCTAGTGTTCATATTGTCAAGGCACTTGAAAGCCCAACAACTATGAAGGAAGAGCACTCCCAGCCTCCCTCTGTTAACATAGGGAGATATGTTACTCGTACAGGGCGTATTGTCAAAAAGCCCGATTTCTTGACTTATGATAAACGTTGAAATTGTAATGCAGTGCTTACTTATAAAAGGGGAGATGTGTTGATATTTAAGTAATCATGATAGTGATGTTAAGTATTTGGGATATTGGCATGCACATTCCACGCGTTCTATGTGACAGAGGAAACATAAATGTAAGCCAAAGAGGCAGTCAAGCTTCATCTCTCAAGCTGTAAAGATATCTTAATAAAGGTAGTCGTTCTAGTAAACTGGATTGAAAACATTATTGATTTCAGGCATAATACAACCACCTTTTATCGAAGTTTTGAAACAGGTTTGCATAATTAATTATAAATCTTTTTGAGCAATAACAGTAATATTACAGGGTGTTGCGAACGAATTTCATCTCCCAGTTGATATTAGGGGATGTGAAAATATTTTAAATTATTTCTGTTGTTAATTTTAAACTTCGCAGAAAAATTTTTGATGAAATTTAAGCTACAATAATTTTATAAAAGATCGCAATTAAAACATCTAATCTGTGAACTTAGAAATTTAAAAGAGCTACAGACAACAATATGCATCGCTATGCAATTACCAGCTAACATACTTCAAAATTATGTTTATTTAACCGTAGGTTCTGTGTCACAAACACATGATGTGATTATGGTTTATTTAGAACCTGTCATAGATGAAATTGGGATTAAAAAGATTGCCGCAATAATTACAGACCAAGGATCTAACTATTTGAAAGCAAGGAATGAAATCCAGAAACAATACCCCAGTATACTAAGTGTAAATTGCGGTGCACACTTATTCAATCTTCTTGAAAAAGACCTTTGTAAATTACCAAGCGTAAATTCAATTCTAAGAAGAGCTCGGGATATAGTGGTTGAAATTCGGGGATCAAAATTGAAAGCTTCAAGTTTCAAAGAGGAATTCGAAAAATACAAGGAAGAAAAGAAAGCTCGAGGACGCATCATTTCCACTTGTACACTGTCACTCCCCTCAAAGCCTCGCTGGCTGGGAACCAAGGACATGATCATGAAACTTCAGCGTTTAAAAGACGTCCTGCTGCGCTTGGCAGTGGATCCAGATGGTAGCCTGTCGATGAAAGGTCGGTGCATCATCAAAGATGACGGATTCTGGAGCGCACTCGAAGAACTCAAACATTTTCTTCTACCAGTTTTTAACAGTGAGTTCTTGATTAATTTTTAAATAAATTTACTCGTGACGTTAATCCATAAAATTAAAGGGTGGGTCTCACGAACTTGATAAGGGATTCAATAAAATGACACTTCAAATTGTTCCCCAATATCTTGTAATATATTATCGTGGACTCAAGTTTTTTTACCTTGGTTAGGCAAGGGTGACCTCCCAATAATTGTATAAAGGGAGTTAATCAGATTAGATTAGTTGAAAGCAAATTATTTCAATTTAATGTCGTTACTATACAGGGAGTATTATAATATGTTGCTGTTAATATCCTTACTAATATTAATTTCGAAACTATTACCCTAACACACTAGAATGACATTATTTAACGTCACAATAGTCAAGGATCTAAACTCAGATTTCCGAGGCAATTATTATTGTCTAGGCAATTTGTACCTTCAACATGCTGGAAGCACCATATCCGACATCCCAGAAATAATAAGCTTGATAAATATTATTTATGTGAACGATTCGGCAAAGCAAACATAAAAACAAAATGCCCGCACTTGCTGACAAGAACTGAATGAATGAAATTTCATGCAATACTTCAAAATCGTTTTTCTGAGAGCAACTTCCCTCTGTTTTATTATATTGCAAATCTTTTCGACCAAAGATACAGGGGAAAGAGTTTTGAATCTGATGAAGCTAAAATGATAAGAGTGCTGCTTGAGATGGAGAAGCTGGCCTCAACTTTTGAAATTGCGTCCTCAACAACAGAACAGATGGAATTTGGTAACCAGCTTGCTGCATTTCGTCAGCAGACAGGAATATTTGGAGTAACAATTTTGTCAAGTAGCAGTCCCTTCGGGTACTGGAAAAATATGCTAACTTTTCCGTCTGCTCAAAATTTAGCCCAATTTGCTCTACGGTTGTTTGCCATTCCTCCATCAAGTGCCGGTGTTGAGAGGAGCTTTTCAGTTGAAGAGAGTCCATACAAAGTCAAGGAACCGATTATTGGGAGTTAGAATGAACAAAATCATGAAATCAAAATGGGCCTTACATTTGGAGGAAAATTTATCCAAAAATGTAACTGCAATGCCTGAATTGAAAACATTTATTTTAGATGATGGCGAAGACGGCAGTTTTACTTTTCACGAGTCCGAAGATGAAGCTGATGTTGATATTGTTGAATTAGATGAAGAATACACAGGGGAAGAAATGACGCAGGAAAACTAAGTTTTCAAACTGTTTCGAATAATTCATTCTGTAGAATCTATATTTTTGAATGAAATTTTGATTAAATAAATCTTTAAACAAGATAGGGAAATAAAGATTACTTACAAAGATTCGAATATGCCCAAAATGCCCAAATCCATTTGTCTACGTATCTGTCCACAAGCTTTTCCAATTTTTCTCCTTTTTCCAGGAAAGATCGGAGATCCGACTTCCTGAATTCACCAGGAACCTTAAAGACCAAGTTCAAGTCGACAAAACAAATTAACCTGATATTTCAGGTACAGGTCGGGTTCAGGTGGGGGTCTTGATTTTTTGCTACCTGAAAGCAGCTCTGGTTACCAGTTACCACCGTATATACACACCTAAGATGGCTTCCGCAAAAAAAAAAAATGACGTTATGATGAAGGGTTTGATTGTATGTGATTTAGGGGGAGGGGGTTAGAAATCTTCAAAATTTGAATGACGTTATTTATGAACACTCCCTTCTTTGGTGGTTAACATTCTGGTATGCCAGATTCCGGAACGTGCTAATATTTGTAAATTCAATATAGTGGATAATGAAATGATTAATATTAATATTACGACTTAGGAAAATGTACATATTGTAATGAATGAAGTAATTATTATTCGATGCCAGGGAATCTGTTACCCTCAAATCTGGAGGAAACTCTTCGGGGTTGAGCAGGACTTGACTTCTTCCAATGAGGGCCTGAGAAGAAGTATGTAATTCCCAGAAGAATACAAATTACCCTGAATTTCCTCATGGCAATAAATATGTAATTATATTTACGGCATAAATGTAGTAATAGTCAGCTACAAAGCAGCAGAACGCTTGTATTACCAAAAAAAATTTTACATTTAGTGAGTTGTAATCTACCGTAGGTAGCAGCCTCTAATAAACTGATAAACTGACAATGAGCCTGTTTATTATCTTTATAGCATAATTCTCAGACGTAGACTTCTTAAGAACCAGCTCAGGTTGCGTAATTACAGAGAGTCGATCTATAGTTGTCAACCTATGTTCTAATATGTGTAGCTATCAACATTTTATTCGTACGCTCCACACTGTATGAATCACCACAAATCACTTTCAAATGCCTCAATTGCACTCTTTGAACTCTTAGTTACTGGCAAAACAGTGATTTTTGACAGGACCAAAATGACATCGATGTTCAGGTCAAGAAGTGGATTTCGACTTGGGTAAGAACAGTGATTTTTAGCCCCTCACTGATTTTTATAAAAATTCCCAGGTACTAATTATGTAATAAATTAAGAGTTATTTCAGTCCTGCAATTTGGCAGGTTTTTGCAAACGGATTTTTACACAGCTGTGATTTGTTCTCTGGCAGCTGTCGATATATATACATGCAATTATTTTGGATAGTATAAGAAACGATACTAGAACTTCAGCATGAAAATTATATGTCACTAGCAGAAACGAAGTCACAAGGGGGCGAAGCGATAAATCGAAAAGTACCATGCGGGTGTCGCGTGTAGTATTAGTATTTGTATTTATGCGACTTCTTTTCTTTCCCTCGGGTCAAATGAATGACCCGAACCTCTCTCAAATCAACAGGTTTAATGTGCCACTCTAACAGGTTTGGATTGTGTGGGGATATTTGTGACGGTCATCGTGATGAAGAACAAACAGAGAATAATACATCACATGGTTAAAATAAGGAACATGTTTTCACTTCTGCCTTAAAATTCGTGAACGCAACCAGAGGATCCACAATGGCTGGTCATGTAATACTAAAAACATATTGATAATCAATACTCATATAATACTGAACAACAACAATACAAAGGATCACGTACTACTTGGGTGAAATTTGACACGATTGTAAATCAATCAGTACCTCACAATTATTAGGGGCAAAGTGAAACAAAGTTCCTTATTAAGAACGCCCTGACGTCTGCTTATCCGATATCACGAAAGCTGCCAAACCTATAACGACACATGTAACCTTTTCAATGAGAAGCATATTGTTTTGAGAGAAGACCCGGTCATTCGTTTGACATCAAAAGAAATCAAAAGAGATCTTATATAATCACATGCATATAATACACACGGCTCCGATAGGGGGCGCAGCCACCTGGATCTGCACCTTGCAATACTTTAATGATTATTGTTACGATATCAACAGATAGATGCTATGCAAACCATAGATAAAAATATATACCTACCTGGTTATAGCATATACATCTCACCTTTGATATAATATGAGCCCCCAGTCCGTAATAGGCATTTTGTTGGAAATGGCCGCTGGGGCAACAGTGTTGGACCATTCTTGCCCCAGCGGCCATTTCCAACAAAATGCCAACTATAGTTATACATTTTTCGATCACGTCAATTGTTTTGCACATCCCTTATGTTTGCATGCGACAAAGTGACATAAAAACAGGAAAATAACACATCACTACTATCAAATTAATTTGTGAGCAATTGTTGGAGTACGACAAGTATTGAATTACATTTTAATTCCAAGTTTTAATACTGTTTATAATGTACATTTTTGCTTAATAAACCCTTCCGTTACCCGTAAACTTTGACGGGTTTAAAATCTTTATCTCCGCCGTACCATTCCGGTAGTTGGTCCTTTGGCAAGGCCCTCAATAGTGTGGGGAGGTAGGTTCTGGGATTGGTCCCAAAAATTTGCAACCTGTGAAAATCTTTCCCGATGATTGGCTTCAGCAATTCCACGACATTCCTTGCAACGAAATTAACTGAAAGTATTTCAAGAATATTTCTCATTAAGACTGAATATTTTTAAAATATTTATTTCAAGGAACACTGAAATGCGTTATAACATTTCAAATCCATTATTAGATTTACCATTGATAAAAAACGCATCATTGGCTAATGGAAGGGCATATGCTATGGTTCTCATTTTCTTCAGGAAAAAACCCAGTGCTGAAATATTTCATTAAAATTCCGATTAAATTAAATTTTTGTTTTATTACAGTCCCTTTAAGGGGTTGCTTTCATACAGTACATCGTCCACTCCATGGTAGGTTACTAGTAAATATATAACATGGTGGACGTCCTCACCCGCTGGAGAACTGTACTGGCGGTAACTGAATCCTTCGAAATCAACGATTAATTCACCATCTTTAACGGGGAGCTCCTTCGTTGCTTTGATGTTGGTGCTGTCGTAGAGTCTCCAAAGCCATTTATCGAAATATCGGTCCACAAGTTTCTCCCATTTTTCTCCCTTCTCCAGAAAGGACCGGAGGTCCCACTTGCCGAATTCCACGACCCAAACTGTACCAACCGAACCACAATTCTCAAATGAAGTCATAAAATAATAGGATTCTCTTCATAAATGTTTTACACTGAATTATTCGACACATTACAAACTACGAATTAAAATATACCACGACATGTTTCCTGTCGGTAAGGTTACAAATTTCGCAAATCCTTATGAATAGAAAGAATTGTTTGTGTTATATACGGGTAACAAAATGTTTCTTATGCTTACAATGCTGTTTGTAGGGTCCAGCAAATAAGATATGTATTTAGAAATGGAATTCGAATGATTTTTCGTGAAATCTTAAAACTCTTAAAAGAAAATACCAGAATCGGATTTACATTTCACTATTTTCGAATTGTCATTTTAGCTTCAGAATTTTTCCCACTGATTCTAACTGGTTCTTAGATTTGGTAGTCTTTTGAGAAACGGATTCAGTTTTGGCAAGTATTGGTTCTCGCTTTCGGATTTCCTGGACAATTTCAATTGATATCCTTGAAATCGGAAAATTAATGAAATTATGACGCGTAAGAAATCAAGAACCCATCCACCATTTTAAATAATGATCTTCAAGGTTTTGTGTAATCCTGTGACCGAGCAATACCATTGAGCGAAATTCTGATGCGGATTCTCAGCACAAAAAAGTTAAATCAAATTCTAAAAGCCCAAATCGCAATAATAATTCTCAAACTCTAAAAGTGTTCAAGCTAAATTCTGAATCTAAATCGCAATCGAATAAAGAATTGAATTCTGAACTATACATGCGCAGCGGATTTGCTGATTTGGTAGAATTCTGACTCGGAAACCAAATCCAAATGGATTAACTCTAAATGCAAATCCTCCGTTTGGATTCTTACGGAAATCTAAATCCAAATATAATACGCCCGACTTTGCAATCAGCATCAAAATCTTCCTTACTTGGTCTGCCCTCGGAATCAAAACCGCTCAAATAGTATGGCAGTGCTTCGGAGAGCTCTTTTGGTGGTTCCCAATCCCCTAGGTCTGATTCTGGAATGTACTGATATTTGAGAAATAATACAATAATAATTATTATTGCAATTATTTTTATGTTTTTATTATGTTCAATTCGTATTACATTGAGTAATTATTGGATGTCGGGGAACATCCATAAGTGGGAAATGCATTATTTTGTTACCTTCAACTCCGGAGGAACTTCTTCTGGGGTAAGCTGAGCCCCACTTCTTCCGATGAGGGCAGGAGAAGCAAGTCCCAGGAGAATACAAATTGCACCGAATTTCCTCATGTCTTATCCCAATCCTATAGTTTGTTTCAGATTGGGAAAATTATAAGGCAGCCTCTAAGCAGCCAAACAATTGAAGTTCCAGAATTATACTGGGAACTTTTTAATGTTAAAATTCTCAACAACTTATTTCAATTATGTATAATTATGCATGTAATAACCTCCAACTGAACCTGCTCACTATGTACTGTGGCATTGACTCCCACGGTATGTCCTGCAGGAACCAGTTCATATGTAATCTTACTTCCTTACAAGAAAAGTACGTCTACTCTCCCTGTAGTGCCAACCCCAGGGCAGGAACAAATGTGTCTTTGGAAGGGTTCCAGCAAACTTGAATACAAATTATCGAAAAGCTTTGTAGTCCTGGAAAGAACATATCAAAATATTTAAAAAATCTCTTCCGAATATTTGATATTTCTTCAGAAAGTTTACTCCAATAATTCCTTGACTTTAGAAAATTACATTGCAAATATAGGCATTGGTTAGAAAAATATGACGTTATAAGGGAGGTCTTTATAACGTGTATCCCTATAGGGGTATATTTTAACGTAAAAATTCTCGGGTGGATGCCATGGTGTCGATAAAGGGAAAATGTTTCTATAAGGAGAGTCGTTATAGAGAGAGTCGACTCTATATGGAATCTTTCTCTATGTGAAACAGGTGATTATAATGTATTTAAGTAATAATTTATGCACATTACGAAGTGCATAAGTTCCTTGTACTCTGTAATAGCAGCAGTTTATTTCATTCTTCATGGCTGGACAAACTGGATTTTTCACACAATTGAATTAAAGATAAGAGTGTCAGATAAAGATTGATTTGTTTGCCAGGAGGGATATTCCTTTTCAGGTTTTCCATGTTTAAAAAAAATCAAGGGTAAATTTGCACGCAGAGAATAATTCTTGTGCCCTATTTCTATACTTTGAATTTTGAATAATTAAAATTTACATCTTATTGTTTTATAAAGGTGTTCTTGATTCTCGAGGTTCTTGTTCCATTATAAAAATGAAGTGATTGTTCACTTCACGTGTTCTGAAGCTAAGAAGAAGTTTAAGAATAATTTATTATTTCATGTAAAAATAATTTTTGCTGATATTAAACATGATGGTGCAGACGAACAACCAACAATCTTCTAAATCAACATTGGTTAAGCAAGATTAACGACGACAAATATTTATAAATATAACTGCTGGTTACACTCACCAGATGAGTGCAACACAAATGTGAACATGCCCGTAATGTGTTTTCTAAACTCTTAATAGTGCAAACTAGTAAATTAGATTGGATTACAATAGTTATATGATCAAGTATTTTAAATTTTTTAGCAAGTTTAAAGTAAAGAATATCACCTGAATGTCGTTTAGTTTATCCTAATCACGACCTAGCCATTATTAGCTATAATAGTTGTGGACGAAATTTTTAGTATTGTTTATTCATTCACGAAAAATTACTTGAATAATCAAGTTCAAGTTCAAGTTCACGTTCAAGTCAAGTTATGTGCCCAACTTGAACGTCAAGTTATGATCAAGTTCAAGTTCAATAAAATGAACTTGAAAATCGAGTACTTGAATACTCAAGTAAACTTGAGAAACTTGATTCATCAAGTACAAGTGCGGATACCTCGCTTAGACAATTTTTTCAAGTTCAAGTCAAGTTCAAGTCAAGTTGTCTAAAATAACTTGACTTGAACGCAGCTCTATTGATGTACACTTTCGGATTTCCAGGAAATTTGATATCCTAATCTTCAGGAAATCAATGATATTATGACGCGTAAAAAATCAAGAACCCATCCGCCATTTTAAATAGTGTTCTTCCATGTTTTCTGTGATGCTGCGGCCGAGCACTACCAATGAGCAATTTGCATTCAAATTCTAAACTCCCAAATCGCAATCTGAATCAAATCGAATGGGAAATCTCAAACCCTGCAAGTGTACAGGCGAAGCTCGGAATCTAAATCGCACTCAAATTAAGAATTGAATTTTGAATCGGAAACCAATTTCAAATCGATACTCTAAATGCAATTTTCCAATTCGATTCTTACGGAAATCTAAATCCAAATCTGATTCGACTGACTCTACATTCAGCCTCAAAATCTTCCTTACTTGGTCTGCCCTCGGAATCAAAACCGCTCAGATAGTACGGCAGTGCTTCGGCAAGCTCTTTTGGTGGTTCCCAATCCCCTGTGTCTGATTCTAGAATGTACTGATATTTGAGAAAAATATAGTAATAATTATTATTGCTAATGTTAATGATCAACTCGTATTGCGTTGAGTAGTTATTGGATGTCGGCGAACATCCATGAGTGGGAAATGCATTACTTTGTTACCTTCAACTCCGGAGGAACCTCTTCTGGGGTAAGCTGAGCCCCACTTCTTCCGATGAGGGCTGGAGAAGCAAGTCCCAAGAGGATACAAATTACACCGAATTTCCTCATGTCTTATCCCAATCCTATAGTTTGTTAGAAAAAGGATAAGGCAGCCTCTAAGCAAGCCAAGCAATTGAAGTTCCAGAATCATACTGTGAACTTTTTAATAGCTTGGAAAGTTGCAATCCTCAAGGATTTATTTCAATTATGTATACATATGTTTATATAGTTACCTTCAACTGAACCTGTCCATTACGTTTGTAGTTTGTACCTGTGGCTTTGATTGTCCTGCAGGAACCAGTTCATATGTATGTAATCTTATTTTCCTACAGGAATTTCATTTTCTTTACGTTTACAAGGATTCCGGCAAATTTCCATGTGATTATACGCGCCCTCGAAAGAACATGAAATATTAAAAAATCCTCTCAAAATATTTTTTCGATATCTTCAGAAAGTTTGCTCCAATAATTCGCTGGCGTTAAAGAATTACATTGCAAGTATATACAGAGGATACAAAAGCATGACCCTATAAGGGAGGTGTCGTTACAACTGGTATCTCTGTAAAAATTCTCGGGTCGATACCATGGTGTCCCTAAATGAGGAGTGTCGCTACAAAAAAAGTCGTAATAGAGGGAGTCAACTGTATATAAACTCTTCTTCTACCTCAAACATGTGATTTTAATTTTTTAATTAATAATACATGCACATTACGAAATTCATCGTTACTTGCAAAACGTAATCTAATTGTAAATTTAGTGAAACCGAAATATAAATGGTAGGAATACACAAGGTACAGTATGACTGTTAACCCCCTAACAATGAAGTCGTCCTGGTAGAAAATACTCACATTCCCTCAATTTCAAGCAAATTTCCTTCCCAGCATTTCCAAAATAATTTAAAGCATGCAGAGTCCGTTAAACGTATATATATATCAAAGACCCATCGACAGTTTTGCCCCTCCCTTTAGCTTGCAAACGCAAATAATCTAGAATACTTGAAGCGTTTCTTTATTTTTACCAGAATTTAGTCTGTAGCCCTAAACGTGAGACGCAGTCAAATATTTGAGTTAATTAGTATTTTTAGTTTAGATGAACAAAAATCGTATGGACAGCAAATAACTGGATACTAACTCAACCATATTCAGAATTTCTTATGAAACCCTAGGATTTGATATTTGGGTCCTTCCTACTACTTTTAGCTACAAGGAAGGTTGTTGAACGCAGAGATGCGCAGCCTTCGAAGGCTAGCCTTCCAAGAAGGCTTCCTTGAAGGCGGAAAGGTAACTTTCTTAACGTTGCAGAAGGAATGGAAGGATGTGGATACTTTTTTCTGAAGGCTGAAGGAAGCCTTTACAAAAACTAGCAGTGAAGGATTGTAAAGGAAGGGTTCCTAAATATTAGCCCTCTAAGGCCGTGAAGGCTTCCAGGTACACGAAATATCTATAACGTGAAAGCATAGCATATGTAACGACGTTTAGCTGCCAGCGCAACAATACAGCCAATTCGTGAACTCACAGCTGACAATGTGTGCCCGCTCTCTTCACTGCACTGAATCCTGCTGGGGCAAAACGTTTTTAAGCGGGTTGTAGTTTAAAATTGAAGGAAGGCTATTTTTAGAAGAAGGCTGAAGGCAAAAATGTATGTATGTATGTATGTATTTATTAAGTGCTTTAAAGAGTTGTCTACAGCACATCATACGGCTAACGCCCAGCATAGTAAATGTGGAAAAAAACAAAGTTAAGAAATTTAAGAGAAGAGACTAATCACTCATTTTTCCCCCATGCACGGAGTTTTAGTCCGGCTTGCACATACTTAGCAATTCTGAAACAATGATCGTTAGAAGATAATTTTAATATGTTGATCCAGTTCCTATTATTTACGAGTGAAATGTCTATGTAATTTAGAATGTGATGCCTAAGTGGAGATAATAGTGTACATCGAAATAAAAAATGGTAAATATCATCAAATTCCAGGCGGTTACAAATAGAGCACTGGTTTTTTTGGAAAAACTTGTATATTATGGAGTTGAATTTAATTCTTTGCGGCAGATGTGCTTGATTAGAAGCCCGGCGAATCTGAGCAATTAGGCTCTGCACCAGCAACGGGTTTTGATTCTTGATGTACGGCTCACATTGTAGATCTGATGCATCCCGGTAAAGGTTGTTGTACGAGGATAGGTCTCTTCTCACTGCATCTTCCAGTCTAAGATTTTCCCTGAGGGTATCCAGAATTTCCTTGAAAGCGTTCTTCAGTGCCTTTGGATCTTGTCTATCCCACAAATCTAAGTGGTTTAAATTTTGTAGTAGCTCCTTTATCTCCCGCGACCACGCGTTTGGTAGCTCTAACGATGCGTTGTAGCACTGTCTTGTTAGTTTGTTCTCCTCCATTGATAGTATTCTATACCATAACTGCATTGCTTGCTTCGCCACGTTAAACTTAATGTGCACCCTCCCTGTTTCCAGCCTTGCCAAGTATCCCGGGGTGCAGATTGGAAGTCTCAAGAGGCTCTTTACGAAGAAGAGGTCTTGTTTTTCCAGCCGGTCTGCCTGATTTATTCCCCAGATTGCGCTGCCATAGAGTGCAACTGATCGTACCAGGGAGTTGAATAATCTTGATCTGGCTGCCCACGATTGCGTGATGTTACCGCCTATTACCGCCCATGCTGCACTTAGCGCAGCCTTTCCCTTCTGTACTGCCCTCTGTGCTGTTAAATTGAAGCTGCCGTTCGCACTGAAAGGGACCCCTAAATAAACAAAGCTTTTCACATTTTCAACTTCTTCCGCCCCAAAAAACCATTTTTCAGAGTATCCCGCTCTTCCCGATTTTGAAAAAATCATAATTTTCGTTTTCGCCACGTTGACTCTCAGTCTGTTGTCCTCACAGTATTCTTGTAGGCACCGCAATTTCCTCTGTAGGCTACCATGGTCATGCGCCAGTATTGCGGTGTCATCAGCGTACCTCAAGGAGTGAATGAAGACATTTTGCGCAATTTTGACTGGGCAGCACCCCCTTGATTGAAAGTACTGTTCAAAGTCATTCGTAAATAAGTTGAAACATAGAGGCGATAGTAGCTCCCCCTGTAACAGCCCCGCGTTAATCTTGATTTTCCTTGTCCTCTTATTGTTACCCAACCTGATCACAGCTCCCGCTTGTTTGTACAATGTTGATAGTGTCCTTATTAGCTGTCCACTTATACCCAACGCGAAAAGTTTTCTCCACAAAGGGTTGTGCTCCACGGAGTCAAATGCTTTTTGATAGTCTACAAAAGCCACGTAAAGAGTCGCCTGTCGTTTGTTGATGAATTTGTCTACTATTGCTCTTAGTGAGAATAGAAGATCCTCGCACCCCATGTTCTTCCGAAAACCCGCTTGGGTCTCACAGATGACTTTATTTGATTCCGCCCATTTGTTGAGTCTGGTGAGGATAATCTGCGTGAACCATTTTGCGGCACAGCTTATAAGAGAAATTCCCCTGAAGTTGCCTGGGTCGCTTCGGTCCCCTTTCTTGTAAAGCATCACAAGTTCTATGTCCCCCCAAGCCGATGGAGGTTTCTGTCCCTGTAGGATCTGGTTGAAGAGTAGCAAGAATAAACTTTGAAAGCTCTCCGGCAGGGCTTTCAAGAACTCGTTCGCAATCCCGTCTGCCCCGGGTGACTTTCCACATTTCAATTTCCTTCTGTCCTCGATAACTTCATGCAATGAAATACATTTATCCATTTCGGGGTGTCTGCAGTCTATGAAATTCGGTTCCTCTTCATTGTTGTCGTTTCCAAGGAGCTTCTCAAAGTGAGCTATCCAGACCTCCTCACTTATTGTATTGTTCTCCGGCAGACTTTTGGGTTTTAATTTCCTTACTGCAGCCAAGAATTTTCTCGTGCTCTTGGAGTTACACAAGTCCTCCCTAATTGTTGCATAGTAATTTGATTTCCGCTCTTTGTAAATTTTCCGGTAGTGCCTACGCTTGACCAGGAACACCTGTCTCAATCTCTCATCAAACCCATACATACGCATCTCTCTTAGGGCGATTTTTGCTTTCATTTTTGCTGCTGTGCATTCTTTATCGAACCAAGGTTTGTTAACTTTATTCGTCCTACTGCAGTAAGCTTTACTCGTCAATCCCACCTTGTTAGCCACGGATTTAATAGATCTAAGTATGAAATCAAATAATGTTTCAGGGTCCAGCGTACCCACTTCACTTGTTTCCACTTTCTCCAGCGCCCGGATAAAATCGTCAGCCTTCTCAGGTCTCCACATAAGCTTTATATTTGGTGACTCCTTAACTGCACATTCTACTAACATGACCTTTCCGACCGTCACTTACACTGGCTGATGATCGTCCGAAACAAATTCTAAAACCTCCAGCCTATGAATCTCTTCCGCCGCAAGATCGTTGCACATTACTAAGTCAATTGCGCTTGAGCCCATGTTGCCTAAGAACGTGTAGTTTCCCGGGTAATCACCTTGACACCGGCCATTTATAATTGTGAGATTTAGGCCTTCCAACATTTCTACTACTACTGGTGCCATTTTGGAAACATGTGAGTCCACAAACACTCTTCTCCCCCGTAGGTTCTTGTTTACTATCGCCGCCCTGTTCAAGTATCCCATATTTCCCAGTCTGACATTGTAATCTCCACCCATATATATCGGTAACCCACACAACATTAACTGCTCAAGCTCCTCTTGTAGCATTTCCCATATCACCCTAGTCCTGCTCATTGCTGGATTTATATAGACATTCCATACTATCAGTGAGTCCGCGGCTCCCAGTCTTCTAAACTTCACTATCAACCACGAGCAAGAGGAGCTGATAATCTTATCCACTTTAAATTTGTCCTTTCTAAAGAGCGTGCACAGCCCTCCGCTGGGCCTTCCTCTGATGTGACATCTAATTGCAGGACTAATAATTTGCCCTTATTTGCTATATTGCATAGGCAGACTTAAGGAACTATATAGGCTCCACGTCTCACTCAAACACACGAAATCCGCACTCAACACACTTTGGACCTCCTGAGAGTTCAACTGCATAAATTTAGATAGACCGCTAATGTTCCAGTAAAGAATGCGAATAGGAAAAGGTAAGGATTTATTATGTACATATGTAAGGTTTTGGTGCGCTGTAGACTCGTCTTCCTATGCTCCTATCTCCATGTCTCTTGGTGGGGATGTATGCACTTTTTGGCTTTGCAATTGAACCCCACGCATTACTTGTCCATTCCTGGCTACGACCTTCCGACCTTCAATAATCAGTGAGTTTGACTTCCATTTGACACTCTGACCAGCCTCACGAGCCTTCTTGAATTCAGTAACCAGTACCCTTCGGTTTGCTCTTTCCTCGGCGGTTAGATCATCGTCGATATAGATTTTCGTGCCTTTGAGGCTGCCCCTTTTACTGAAAATTATGGCTTTGTCCGCCAGGTCCCGTAACTGCACGCGGAACTTTTTTGCCACCCGTAAGGGAAGGACTTTCTCTATATGGGGCTTTGTAGCAAACCTTTCATGGATAAAACCGGTCACGACCTCCCGTGCTGAGATTGATTCCGGCCATACAAGGCCAGAAATAATAAATGATCTCTTTCTCGCTGGTTCTTCCAACTCCTCCACTCTCCGCAGGAGACGAGTTATCTTCCTGTCTACCTCGTCAGAATAGCTGTCATAGGAGTCTTGATACCCCTCCAGGGCCGTTACCCGTGACTCTAGCACCTCAATCTTTTGGTTAAGGATCTCGTTGTTCCCACAGATTTTTTGCATGACCGTTAGGAATAATGTTGCTGAAAGTGGCTCCTCTGGGCTTGGTGTTGGTAGACCAAGGGAGTCACAAAATTTCCCGATGTTGGTTTGCATGTCCATGACTGTCAGCACGGTAAGTATTAGGAGGAGGAAATGTATAAAGGACTGCGGAAATAGATAAGGGAATGATAGGATCGCACTCTATACCACTGCTATCAGGCAACCGCTAAAACTCAGTGATAAGGGAGCACAGACAACACAACCTTTCCATTCCACTGCACTAACTAAACTCTGAAGGCAAAAATGAGTGTATGTATTTTGGAAGGAAGGGTGAAGTTAGGCTAATTTTTTAGAGGGCTTCATTCTACGACATGTTGAAGGGGAAATTTTTACTGAATTTTTGCCGTCGAAGGCTTGAAGGAAGGCTATTTCCTTTGCGCATCTCTGGTTGAACGTGTTTTTATCCCGTCCTTCCTATCAGGCACTTCCTGTTGCAGAATCAGTACTTATTGTTAAATGTGTAAATTGTATTATTCGTATACGATATACATACATACTTGTGTGCATTGCTATAACTATCCTCCGTCCATACTAGTTTATTGTGATTTTAGTTGTGAATAATCATCGGTCAGGTTTATGTTCAATGACTTTTTAAAACATGGTACCTGCTGCTAAAATTGTAATTTCTAAAATCCTTAAAAATCTCGAAATTGCTACATGTTGTCGCTTTCGACAACCGTGACCACAATTCGTGACATGTATCAATGAAACAACTTTAGGACAAACTTGAAAATAATTCGCACGTAAGTGTGGACAATTGAGGCCTGTTTGGCATCATTGAGCAATACATAGGCAAGGGGAAATACGAATATTATGTATGTTTTTTACACCCTGTGAGTGCATGCGATTATGTTAACCGCTGATCAAGTATTCCGTTCAATCAATACAAAAACTCAATTCTTCAGACGTGCCTTTATGTAAGAAGTGTGAAAGTACTAATTGGGGCTTGTTCCAACATGTCTGCAAAAATTGCAGGACCTTGGAACATTAGTGTTGTTTTGACACTCGCATTACCTAACTCAACAAGTTTGCTATTGTCTGTTCTACCTTTTGTAATGAAATACATTTATTTCAATAGCCTTAACTTGTTCAAGATCAAATGGACCATTGGCTCTCGATGACAAATGATTGTGAGAGCCTACCTGAAGTGTCTCATAGTATGCAATGTATGCATGAACGACAATTTGAAAACAAATACTACATGGAATCCCACAAATATATACATACATAATCATTAATAGAGGTCTTCGTGTGGAATGGTCCAGAAACGTTATCATGAGTATTTTTTTCCTTGAAGACAGTTAAATAATTAACTTACACAAGAAAGACACACGGATCTTGTTATGGAATCTATCCAGTGCTCGGCACGAGCATGCATATTACTCGGTTAACTATATTACTGGTTACCGTCTTGGTACACTTTATAATCGGATCAAAATGATACTAAAATTCTACCGGAGTATTTAGATACATTGAGAATGGAGGCATTTAAATGAAATTTATACCATCATTTCCGCATTTTGTTTTGCACATCCTTTATTTTTGATGGGAAAATGTAACAAAAACAGGAAAACAACACATCACTACAGTACAATCAAATTAATTTGGGAACAAATGTTGGCGTACGACAAGTATTGAATTACATTTTAATTCCAAGTCCAATAATTATTATTTAAAGTAATTACATATTAGTTTTCATTCATGGGAACACTTCAGTTATCCGTAAACTTTGACAGGTTTGAAATCCTTATCTCCGCCGTACCATTCGGGTAGTTGGTCCTTCGGCAAGGCCTTCAGTAGTGCAGGGAGGTAGGTTCTTGGGTTCGTTCCGAAAATTTGTATCCTGTGAAAATCTTTCCCAATGATTGGCTTCAGCAGTTCCACAACATTCCTTGCAACGAAATTAACTGAAAGTATTACAAGAATATTTTTCATTAGGACTGAATATTTTTAAAATATTTATTTAAAGAAACGCTGAAATGCGTTAGAGCATTTCAAATCCATTATTAGATTTACCATTGATAAAAAACGCATCATTGGCTAATGGAAGTGCATATGCTATGGTTCTCATTTTCTTCAGGAAAAAACCCAGAGCTGAAATATTTCATTAAAATTCCGATTACACTTAATTTTTGTTTCATTACAGTTCCTTTAAGGGGGTGCTCTTATACAGTACATCGTCCACGCCATAATAGGTTACTAGTAAATGCATAACATGGCGGATGTCCTCACCCGCTGGAGAACTGTACTGGCGGTAACTGAACCCCTCAAAGTCAACGATTAATTCCCCATCTTTAACGGGAAGCTCCTTCGTTGCTTTGATGTTGGTGCTGTCGTATAATCTCCAAAGCCATTTGTCAAAGTATCGGTCCACGAGCTTCTCCCATTTTTCTCCCTTCTCCAAAAATTGACGGAGGTCCCACTTGCCGAATTCCCAGACCCAAACTGTGAACCACAATTCTCTAATCATGTCACAAAATCCTCTTCACACATTTTTACACGGAATTATCAGACGTATTAAATACAAGGTAAAACATTTCGCAAGACATTATGAATAGAATGACCTGTATTGTGTTACATACGGAGAACAGAATTTCTGCATTTCTTAAGCTGGTCGTGGGGTCTAGCAAATCAGATTTGGATTTGGAAATGGAATTCAAATGAAGTTTTGTGGAATCTTAAAACTCTTAACAGAAAATACCGAATCAACATTATAGCTTCAGAATTTATCGCTCATACTCTAACTGGTTCTTAAATTGGGGGACATTTGAGAAACGGCTTTAGTTTAGATAGGTGTTAGTTCACACTTTCAGAAAAATTTCAATTGATATCCTTGCCATTGGGGAATCAATTATGGGGTATAAGAAATCAAGAACGCATAGATAAGACCGAGGAATACCATTATGATGCGGATTCTCAGCACAAAAAGGTTAAATCAAATCCTAAAGGCCCAAAACGCAATCTGAATCCAAATTGAATACGAAATTTCAAACTCCACACATTCTGAATCGAAATCACAATCGAATGAACAATTGAATTCTGAACTCCATATGCGCAGTGAATTTGCTCAATTCTAAGGATTTCAAAATTGGTAGAATTCTGAATCGGAAAACAAATTCAAATAGACACTCTAAATGCAAATTATCAATTCGATTCTTATGGAAATCTAAATTCAAATCTGATTCGCCTGACTCTACAACCAGCCTCAAAATCTTCCTTACTTGGTCTGCCCTCGGGATCAAAACCGCTCAGATAGTATGGCAGTGCTTCGGAGAGCTCTTTTGGTGGTTCCCAATCCCCTAGGTCTGATTCTGGAATGTACTGATATTTGAGAAGTAATACAGTAATAATTATTATTGCTAATGGAAATGCTCAATTCGTATTACATTTAGTAGTTATTGGATGTCGGGGTACGTCCATGATTGGGAAATGTATTTTTTTACCTTCAACTCAGGAGGAACTTCTTCTGGGGTAAGCTGAGCCCCACTTCTTCCGATGAGGGCTGGAGAAGCAAGTGCCAGGAGAATACAAATTGCACCGAATTTCCTCATGGCTTATCCGAATCCTATTGTTTGTTACAGATTGGGAAAATTATAAGTCAGCGACTAATTGTAAGCAGCCACACAACTGAAGTTCCAGAATTATTCTGGGAAGTTTTGAACAACTTAGAAACTTAACAACCTTGGGTGTTTTTTCGATTACGTACATAGTCTATTTACTATAGTGTTTCCCACGGAATGACAAAATACCTGTACAACAAAATACAATGTCATGTATATGTAATGCTAGGGAAATTTTAAACATGCCTATATAAACGGACGGTTGTATAAGAGGAAACCACCATATAGGAATTTTTTGTCAATATTTATTAACCTCCAATTAAACCAGCTCACAATGTACTGTGGCATTGATTCCCAAGGTATTTCTTACATGAACATGTTCATATGGAATCTACTCTACCTGTAGTGACAACTGACAACGCCACGGCAGAAATAAAGGAGTCGTTGTAAGGGAATGCCACTGTAAGCATTCCAGCAAATTTAAATACAAATCGTCAAAAATCTGTTTTTTATTGTCTTTCAAGTCTTGCCTATAACAATTTTGCTAGTTTTTACATCGCTTGTTTAATTATTAGCAGGGGTGGATTAATAAAATAATTTTTACCCGGGGCCTAATCCTCAAAATATATTTGTGGGCCTTTGCACATGTAATCTGGGGGCCTTAATCAACATTTGTTTTACCCTGGCCGGGCCAGGGTGAGCCACCCCGTAAATCCACCCCTTATTATTAGCGGTTGGGACGCAGCCCGTTTAACTTAACCTAATACAGCTTGGAGCCATTCAGGCCCACTAGCTATATGCTGTATGGTGGGACGAATCCATTCCATACCCGTTTGACTGTCGGTCTGTGCGTCTCCTTGCCACACTTTTGTGGCTCAAAACAAAGGTAGAGACAAGGTCCCCGCGTTTGCATGCCGTCCGCCATATGAGGCCATGTAGTTTTGAGCACATACTTGGTGAATCTGCACATCATCCCCGCAGTCACGTAATATGTATACCACCGCCACAGAGTCTTTAGAGGATAGGTAGAGAGAGAAACTGAAGTTACAGGAGAGAGAAAAGATACGCCAATGTCGGAGATAGAGACAATGGTTTATAGAAACAATACTCAGATGACCGAAATGCCTGCATTTGCAGTGCATGTACGTATAGTGCTGTCCATGGAAATTTGGTACCCATTCCTGTTCCTGTGCCTGTACCCATTTTTTCCAGGAACTAAAGCAATGGTCATGTTCCTGTTCCCATAAAAATGGGTACCAATTCAAAGTTCCTAGACATGTCACACAAAAATCAATTTAAATAATATAAATCACAAGTTTTTATTCAATTAAAAAAAACCATGTGGCCAATAAATACCTACTACTAACTGGGATACTAACTCAACTATGTTCAGCATTTCTTATGAAGCTCTAGGATTTGATACATCAGTTCTTTTTAAGCCTTTTAGCTACAGTCAAGGTCGTTGAATTTGTTTTACTTCCTGCTGAAGACCCAATACTGGGAATCTTGTTATAGCGTACGCCTTTATAACGGAAATCTCATTATAGCGGACGCATTTATAACGGAAATTTCATAATACCTTGGACACATTTGCATTTCCCCGCCATAAGTTGCTATGTTAACAATGTATAACATGTGCTTTTAGCGGACATGTTTATAACGGAATATTTCCTATACCGGACCCTTATATGTACCCTAGGAAATAATTTGTGTGCATATAGCGGACTTCGGTTCCCTTTGCTGAAACCATCGTTTGCAACACCGGTTCACTCACTATACATGTAAGTGGTCGGGGTTAGAAAATCATTTGGACTCAAAGTTTATTCATTTTATGCTACATATCTATGGCGTTTCAGTTCAGTTCGGTTCGGTGGCTGAACTGAATCGAAATTTCATGAACCAAACTGAACTGAACTGAAAATATTCAGTTTTGAACTGAACCGATCCGACCACTAGTCAGAGCTGCGTTCAAGTTCAAGTATAACTTGAAGAACACTGAACTCAAGTTCCAGTGAAATTAGAATTTTACCTTGAATTTTCAAGTTCAATTTTGATCAAGTCCAAGTTATTGATTTACTACTTGATTGCAAAGTAAAGTCAAGTTCAATTACACTAAATAGAAGTACTTGAATACAACTTGAGTATAAATTGAGTTTTTGTCACTGAAAAGCAATGTAAGCATTGTGTGGCAGCTGAAGTACATGCTGAGCAGAAGTAATGATAGGTGAACTTGGGACTGTCACAAGGAGAGAGCAAATCTTTGTTGCCATAGTGCAAAATTATTAGTATTATTGTTTCTTATTTTGATGAAGCTGTATCTATACAAATTATTATGAATTATGCTTATTGTTCATGGGATGAGTTGGGGTTCAGAGGAATGGTGGTAAGGGGATTAGGATTCTTGGTTGCGAATGAACCAGACGTACTTTTACTTGCATTAAAGTTCTAGAATTGTTTTCCTACTATCTCTTTTCACGGTTATTCGCACTGGGTAGCCAAAAGGCTACTATTAGTGAAAACGGAACTTTTAAGGGTTAGGAACAGTCAACTGTACTCACAAAGGAAATGGTCTTTCAATAACTATTCTACCAACAAAGGGTTGGGAGAGAAAAGTTTAAAACAAGAATAATAGGTGCAATCAATCTGAGACAGCACTCACAGCACACATTGAGTATTAGAGGCATGATTGCATCCCACTAAAAATAATTATGAACGGCAATCATCATAATAATGACATCTTTGTTTGTTTTTATTCCATCGACATTAAAGTTGCTCCACGATGCCCAGAGGTCAAGAGCGAGAATTAATTCTACTGTTTCCATACTTATGGTAGTACTATTCCGACTTATTGTTTTATATGGATGTTCTTGATACTCAGGGTTTTTATACCATCATAAAAATCAAGTTATTGTTCAGTTCACCTGTTCTGAAGCTAAAAAAGAGGTTTAAGAGCAATTTATTATTCCCTGTAAGAATAATTTTTGCTGATATTAACCATGATGGGGCAGATGAACAACAAACAATCATATAAACCAACATTGGTTAAGTAAATTAACGACGACAAATATTCATGAATATAACTGTTGGTTACACTCACCAGATGAGTTCAAGACTAGTGTGAACAGGCCAATAAAATGATCGCTAACCTCTTAATTATGGAAATTAGTAAATTATACCACAATGCCTACAGTTATTTGATCAAGTGTTTTAAATTTTTTGGCAATTTTAAAGCAAAGAATATCATCCGCATGGCGTTTGGTTTATTAAAATTACGGCCTAATCATTGTCAGCAATAATAATTGTAGACGAAATTTCTAACATTGTTTATTCATTTACGAAAAAATACTTGAATAATCAAGTTCAAGTACAAGTTCACGTTCAAGTCAAGTTATGTGCCCAACTTGAACGTCAAGTTCTTATCAAGTTCAAGTTCTATAAAATGAACTTGAAAATCGTGTACTTGAATACTCTAGTTGCTTGAGAAACTTGATTCATCAAGTACATGTGCGGATACTTTATTAGACATTTTTTTCAAATTCAAGACAAGTTTAAGTCAAGTTGTCTAAAATAACTTGACTTGAACGCAGCTCTGAACGCGATTGAGCAGTAAGGATTGGACCTGGTTTGCGAATTTGTTGCCGGAGTGTTTTATAGGCGGAGAATGTCTTCCTGCACATATGCTAATGAATTCGAATCTTGAGTAAATTCTTTGAAACTGTAAAAGTCTCTTTTTTCAGCCATCCTGACTTTGATGCGCATTCCTGGGGACTGCATCCAGAGTTTGTGAACTTCAAGGGTGGAAGTCCCAGAAATCTAAAGCCTAATAGGCACTATAGGCAGGTGAAGAGAAACTAGAACGCGTCTGCCCTTTTTTTAGTATCCCTGCTCAAACACTGACGTCAAGGTTATGCAGTATATTGCAATATTTTATTTTAGTGTCTCATAAAATCGTATTTCAGTGAATTCATAGAACTTCTGGCTGTCGTTTGAGGGACACGACCATCGAATTATGTATTTGTCAAACCGTTTTTTGTGCCTAGTTTAATATTCACTGCGTTCACTGTTTCTTCCAGTTCAAGGAACGAAATACCACTATCTAAGCACAGTGATCCCACCATTAGCACAACTTGAATCAAATCAACAGATGTAGTAACAAACATACTTGTCTCGTTTGTTGCTAAACTTAGTAAAGCTATTCTTTTTCCCACTGCACATGCCAATGACAACTATTCTTAGGTATTGAGATCATTTTTAACGATCTTAGCCAGAAACGAAATCTTCCAATTAAACTTCGACCTCATAAACTTTTATTGGTAATTGTAAAGCAACACTATTACAGTGGTGTTCCTTACAATTGCAGTTTCATTAAAAATGCGTTAAAAATTAAACTATTAAAAGCATTTTACATACAGGACAGTATTTAAATCCATGCGTATAGTTTTTGTTAGTATTCTGCTGGACTTTATGGTAATTTATCACAAATTTTAGTTATGTTAGCCCAAAATTCGACAACGTAATGGTTTTGTCAAACACTTGGAAATCAGGTCTATATTCAAAATGATCAGGTGACCCTCATTGCCCCAGTGTTGAGATTATTATTTTTCTGCAATGCTAACTGGTTAGTATCTTAGTGTACTAATATTTTGCAAAAGATTTCCTTTGCTATAGTAACCAGGAAAATGTATTAATACAAATTTTAGGAAGACTTATCCATGGAAAACGAATTGTGAATATTGTGATCCATAACTACAACGTGCAAGGCACTTTCCCTACAATTGTGATGAAAGACTCGTATTTTCGTACATTCCCTTTTCAGTTTGACGGTGAAACAGTATGCATAAAACCAGGCCTTGTACAATATTCTGAATCAAACAACCTATATTATTTTAATTAAATATACATCTCCTGAATTTCAAAAGTTGTGCAAACATGCGTTACAATTTTCAGGACAAAAACGGCAGAAATATTGTACATATCAATCTTGCGGCGAAAATATTTTAAAAAATTTGAATGATTTACACATACGCTCCTTCAATAAAAAAAGTTGAACTGAGACAATGAAAACAGCATTGAGAGATCTCTTAATTATATTTAAAAATCAATTTGAGAATCAAAAAACGAATGCCTCGCGCCTTTACCAGGGTTTGAGTTGGAGAAACAATGCGTCTGGTCGACTCTTTGAAATGGGGCACGTTTGACTTTCCTACATGAAAAAATTAATCTTTGGTATTTGGAAAAGCTAAAATGTTTGTCCACGCAAAGGACACGAACCCTTAAAATAGGAAGGAGTAACCCTTAGGGTTAGCAGACTGTATTACTTATCTGTTTCGTAATCCTCCTGTCATTTAATCGTGCCAACAAAAATCTCATGTAATAAATTCTCCACTTCAAAAGTAATCGATTCCGAAAGTTTACATCATGTACATGTTCTTTTGACGCAATTTCAATTAGTCGTATGATTCGGACTTACAGTGAGATATTTTTGGACATATGATCAGTCTTTCCTTCCACATACGACCCTGAAGTGAAATACCAGGTTCAATTAATACCCCATGTAGCACAGTCAACACGTAACACGTGTATATGCTGTGTGCGCTAACAACGTGAATCTTTTACACGTGTAATAAACGTTTTCGTTACGTTCATATCCGGCCGTCGAAAGTGTAAACGAATTTAAATTTTCCCGCGTATGTTACGATCAATAATGCACACGCGGTGAACATGAATGATCTCTCTTATTGAAGGGGCTTCTTTGTGTAACGGACCTTGCTGACTACCCGTGGAAATTTTTTAAAAATATTTAACTGAAGACTTTTGGTTAGGATTGCTGGTAAGTAGTAATAATTAATATTGCCTTCAAAACATTCTGAGTTTCACATAGTTCATTATAGTTTTTACATTTATACGTTAGTTAGTTGAAATGAGACGATATTCAAACCGTCATGTTAATCGTCTAGCAGCTACAGAAGTTAACAGTGTGTTAAGTTTTAATCTGGACATTGCACCAAAATGTGATGTATTTAACAATGTAAATAGTGCAGAGTGCAACTTCGTCGATATATTACCCAATATAGAATGCACCAACAGTGCAAATATAAACAATACTGACCCATCGTTGGAACCAAAAAAAATCAGTTCGAAGACAATTCACCAATAATTTACAACGAAAATTCCAATTTGCATTCAGCATTGCTTCGATGGAAGTTTGAAGAAAACTTAAGCCAGAAATCAATGTCCAAACTATTGAAACTTTTACGAAATGAAGCTGGCTTTAAACGTCTACCATTGGACTCCCGGACATTCGTGAAAACCCCGAGGTTGACGCATACTCAGAAATTCCAAACAGGTGAATACTATCATTTCGGGGTTGTATTTACGTTGAAAGAAATCTACCAAAATCGTTTGCCCCCAGATGAAATCCTACTTGACGTAAACATCGATGGGTTGCCTGTGTGGAAAAGTAGCTCCAGCCAGTTTTGGCCAATACAATGCGATGTGTACAATGACTCGAAGTGCGTTCCATTTGTTGTCGGGATTTACTATGGTAATTCGAAATCATTATGTAGGAATGAGTATCTACATGATTTTGTCGAAGTTTTTGTGGTCGAAGGTGTAGAACTATGTGGGAAATTGATACAAGTGGAAATAAGAGCTTTCATATGTGATGCACCTGCGAAATCGTTTATATTAGGTACAGTTTCTCACAATGGTTATTATGGGTGTCACAAGTGTAATCAAAAGGGAAAATATTACAACCATCGCGTTGTATTTTATAAAAAACCAAAGGAACGTCGATGTGATAAATCCTTTCGTGAGCAAACCAACAGACAGTATCATATTGGTAATACTATTTTAGTAGATTTGCCAATAGATATTGTAAAAGTTTTTCCTAACGATTACGTGCATCTTCTTGGTTTAGGAGTTATGAAAAAACTGTTGGTTCTTTGGACACATGGGAAAAACTTGAAATGTCGAATGAGTTGTAAAGAAATAATTAAGGTGTCTAAGTGTCTGTGTGCATTACAAAAATTTGTACCGTCCGAATTTAACCGAAAGCCCAGAAGTTTGTCTGAATTGCTTCGGTGGAAGTTCACAGAGTATAGGAATCTTTTATTATATTTTGCCCCAGTTGTTCTGCTTAAAATATTGAAAACTGAATACTATGAGCATTTTATGTGCTTGCAAGTTGCCATATTTATTTTATGTGACACTCGGGCCTCCAATGAACTTATGGTTTATGCAGAAAAACTGCTGCAATATTTTGTAGCAAAGTTTCAGAAATTATACGGATTTCACAATTTGTCTTACAATATTCATGGTCTTCTGCATCTGGTTGAAGACCGACATTGTTTTGGGTCTTTGGATAATTTTAGTGCATGCGAGTTTGAAAATAATATGCAGAACATCAAAAAACTGGTGAGAGGAAAATCAAAGCTATTACAGCAAGTCATAAAAAGAATCAAAGAAAAACATAATCCACGAGACCAGATACAAGACACCTCAAAAGCAAAATTTCCTTCTGTATGAGCAAATCATAATTTGGGCCCCTTGATTACACATGAACCGCAAGAACAATATAAAATTATAAAATTTGAAGACTTTTTGTTAAAAATCAAATCTTGTGATAGTTACCTTGAAACCATCGAAGGGTACATTTATAAATTAGAGAATATTGTCTCCAGCCACAACAAAATTAATTTGATTGCTTCACCTTGTACATACCAGGAAAGCCTTTTCAACTTTCCGTGCAATTCTTCGTTGATAGGAATTCAATGCGTGAAATTTAGTGAAAAGACTAAACTCGAAATTTGTCATATTTGTGTGGTAAAACGGAAAGTTTTTTTAATGCCAATGAAAGCTAATCAACATGCAGCCTTTCCTTTGCTACATACATAAAGGTTCAAATCCTAAAGTAATTAATTTAAATTAATTTTTCCTCCAGAACATGTCTTTTTGCACAGTAGAATTTTGCTACCCAAATGGAGATACGGATTTAAATGTAGTGCCAATATCATGGATACACTCGAAGGACACAAAATGTTTTTGGCCATCGCACGTAAAACCTTCGTCAATTTCAAAAATGGTGTCAAAGTTAACTCCCTCGGCGGAGCACTGGGACGTATTTACACTGAAGAAATTTTTTGGAAAATACGGTAACCAAGCTTAAAATACTAATAAAAATGTTCCACTTCATTTTTAGCTACGGTTTAAAGCAACTACTGGTTATATATATCTCCATTTGAAATAACATGTATGCAACCAGTTTTACAAAACTAAATAATTAATTTGGATGTACATGAAAATCCATCATGTCGTTCTTTTTAAGTAATAATAATATATGCTCTTCGCGTTTCTACTATGTTAGGGACAGAACTTGAAGCACGACAGAAAGAAACGTTGGCAGTTTATACATCTGACGTCAACACAGACTGTGGTATTAAAAGAAAAAGGAGGCAGAACAAAATTTTTGACCCCACAGATTTCAGCGCACCAAAAAAGGGGCCTAAATTTCGACGGATCCCAGATGCTCCGATCTATTCTGAGGAATCTGGTGGCTCTGAAGAATCTGACAGTTCTTTAACCATACCCAAATTAATTTCGCCTAAATCTAACGGCATTTCAAAGTCATCCTGCCGGTAATTTCATTTTTATCCCAAAAGTGTTTTAAAACTATGGATATGCACTATATGGATGGCGTAATTGTAGAAACGTTTTTGCAATATAAACATTTTTGGTAATCACGACGAACCAAGTAGTTTATTACCACAATGTTAGAGAACCAAAATTTGACCTCCTTAGAGCGGGTTGATTCTTCGACGATTGAAGGAAGCGTGTCCAAAACACCACGGTAAATAAGTATCCTGAGGTACCCCGAGGTCCGATTTTTGCATTTGTCCCTGATTTATTGACTAAATCCCCGATTCAGGAACTAGATCACTTGTTTTGAAATTCAAACATCTGGTTTCTTACAACAAACTAAGCGACTTTTAAAAAATCTTTTTTAAGAACCATATCCCCGACATTGTTCAGCAGATACAAATAATCTTTAGTTTTTATATGCGAACCCCAGATTTTGTTAAGGATATTATAGTTATTTAACAAATTGGTTTTTGAAAACCGCATAAACGAATGCAATCACCGGGATCAGTGGTCCCACAATCCTTCAGAAACCGGACCTGTGGGTATATAAGTAGCGGTAGTAAAATTTTATAGAATTAACTATTAAATGTTAATTCATCTGTAATATCCAGGAGTTTAAAAAAAGATCAGACAATATTTATCCCAATGGGAAAGCAGTTTCTATAAATCGTGAAGGGACCCAAAAGAGAAGCATGCAAAAGATTCATACAATTGCAATTACTGATTCAGAATCCGATGTGCCAGCAAATAAATCCGTCAAATCACAGTCTGTAGACTTGCAAAGGTTTTTAAAATTTCAACGCCAATGTAGTGTCATATATCTTGAATTTGTTTAAAATTGTGTTTATCTTCGGTTTAGGAAGTTTGAGAAGCAGGAATTTGT
Organism: Allacma fusca; assembly: GCA_947179485.1. NCBI lineage: Eukaryota > Metazoa > Arthropoda > Collembola > Symphypleona > Sminthuridae > Allacma > Allacma fusca. Next base: position 4,146,471 of record OX359245.1, on the reverse strand, counting down.
AAAAGACGTCAGAGAGAATTCCGATTATAAATTGGACTGTGTTAATACAGGCAAGTTAAGTCTTAAATTGGTTTGCAAATTATGTTACACTGTATATTATTGACAATACGTATTTGTTTTTTCCAGCATTCCAAAAGCAAGTTCTTCATTCTTTGACTGTAATTAAAACTCGCTTGAAGCATGTTGACGAGACACAGGAAATTTTGTTGCAAAGGCAAATGGATGGATTTTCCAAGAAACAATGGCGAATTGAACTTCCACTGAGAAATATTGAAGACGTTCAAGCTTTGGAATCGACACTTAGCGATGATGAGTATTTTGATGAATTGGTACTAAAAAATTTAAAAATCTATTATGTTAGATTAGTAATTATGTCAATAGTAATTGTATAGTCTTATGAAACTGTCCTCGGTTTACCGATTGTGGTTGAGATTACTAGCAATTTGCAATTTTTATTTAATCTATTCGCATCAAATCACTTGGTGGAACATGTGTCGGTGATTGTACCAGAAGAATTTTAAGAAAACGTTTTCCTGACAACGCGGCTAAAGAAATTAATTGGAAAGGCAAAAATGGAAAAATCGCTATGGCTGACCTAAAGTTGTCAAATTTAGTTACAGGTTAACGTTTTCGTAATGTAAGAATAATCTATTTTCAGAAATGTGTTGTTTCAAGATTTTTTGATATTTTGTATAGAAACCGTGAACGGTTTTTTTGGTTCGAAAAAGTCAAATAATTTGCTTGTTGAAGGCTCCATTAAAGAGTGGCTCAAACAAGCTCCGAATCGGATTGCGCAGTAAGTTTACTCAATACATCACAACGGTTACTCTACGCGTAAAGTTTATTTACATTATGTAAGGACCAAAGTGCATAAAAATTATATTTCAAAACTGTTGTTCCAGAAAAATCAAAAGACAGATTATCCAGCCTTCTGGTCATCTTCAAGCTCATCATTCAGATATTGACTAATTATTACTTTCAACAACAAGAATCATAAAAGTGATTTCAACATTAAATTTAGCTACGCTTTTATAATGAAGGCTTTTATCAGGATTAGATTTTGAGTATGCCAGAATTATTTTCTTATCACTACCTACCTATGGGCAAATAATTTTGAGTATAACCTTATCCCAGTTAATCTTGTCTTAAAATTCACTGTATGTATGCATCAGGCTGAATAAATATTGGTATATGCAATTGTATCGTAACTAAAATTGCTTGAAAATTCTATTTCTTATATCGAATTTAAAAAAATAAATGTGTGGGAATTTCACGTTGATAAAACGTTTCCAATAACACGTTGATTTTGTGGGACATGTACACCTTCAAAACACGTATTCAAAACTATTAGCACACCTTGACAACACGTTATTTCAACGTCGATGCGTGTGTCCATATACGTATACAACACGTGTCTTCTACGTTTATGTGCTACATGGGACTTCACTTCATGAGTTCCAAACTATTTGTATCTACTTGTTCTTCTCATTTTATTTGAGGTTTCGTTTAACTTTCCTTTCTGATTCATCGTTCTTGTCATCAAAATGTAAGTCAAAATGTATTCAACGGAAAACATCTTTAACTTGACTTTAATCCACATATGTAATTGTGCCCTTTACTGACAAAATATCTTCTAGTTTTTTCATAATTTGCTTAAATCGTCGTAGGTCAAAAACTGGAGACATAGATATATCATGATGCCCTTAGAGAGCGGCATCTCTTTTTAATTCACACAAATGAGATTGATGTATTTAATTCAAATGATCAAAAGAAACTCACTGGTAGTTGCCAAACAATAATTTTTGATCTGATCCAAATCTCAAGTGAAACAGAAAACATTAACTTTCATTAATATTTTCAATAGAACACCATTAGAATGTAATCAAACATTTCTGATACAAATACAAATTTCCCAATCGAGATAACTTCAAACTACAATTTTTACAAAATCGTTCTTTATAACTCCAAGCAAAATGTAAGCTTAAATATTTTAAAGTAATTTTTATTTAAAATAACAATAAATGTCAAGGCAAAATGTTGATAAATCCGTGTTACTAAATTTAAAGGGAAAATATTCTCTGTCGTATCGAATCCGGATTGGATGATCTGACAAACGCAATTCTTCAATTGAAAACCGAAAATGAAATCCTGCGAAAAGAGATATTTGGAGTTTCAACTTCTTCAATTTTCGAGGCAAAGGGGTTAATGGAAACCACAACCTTGAGAGAAATTATCGAAAAAGCTGAATTTTTTCTTAAAAGAATCAACGACAATAATTTAAGCGAAGACGGCGAACAAGAAAATCCAGGGAAATCAAAATCCAAAGTCAAAGTGGAAACAATTGACAAAGAAGAAAGTGGCAGCGAAAGTTCCGACGAATCAGAGGAAGAATTTGAAGTTGTCGAAATTCGCTCTAAAACTGAGTTGAAGGAAAGAGAATTTTTGAAGGAAACTTTCAATAAATTGGTAAAAGAGAAAAAAGCCAAAGATGGTGAAAGCCTCCAAGGAACTTCTGTTGAAACAATTTCCAGCTCAATTCGTTTGCCATACGCTGTAATGCCAACTTGCACGATTAAACTGAGTGAGTTTTTTTTTCAAATAATTAAATCCCAAATCGTTATCGTAAATAATGAAATCATTGAAAACATAATATTGCATTAAAATCATTTTTAGCCAACCATTTAGACTCTGCTCTCACCGATCCTCAGTGCTATTTTCGGAGAGCTTCAGAAAATGTCGGACCTACGAAAGTTGATGGAAATTTCAGCGAAGTGTTTTCTTTCAAAGGAACTGTGTATGTTAAAGAAAATGCATCATTTTTAAAATCACAATAAATTGCTTCAATTTGATTACATTCCTTCGGAATCTGAATGAAACGAAATGAGAATGAAATTCTAGAATATAATTAAGAAAATCATTCGTAATTGCTAATTAATATTATTTAGAATTTTCTATTTTGGTTGTTGTTGTTTTAATGGATTCATTTATTTCAGGTATTATTGTGACTTCTTGTGTTCATTCGCAATTTCCAGCGTCTTGAGATTATTCATTCGTTGCTTCAGCTTTTATAAAGGTGATATTTATTTTGGAATTGGATTCACCCCCGCGGACGTTACTACTGATAAAACATTGGATGACACATTATTGAAAATGTCCTCCGTACCAGATGTTTGGGTTCAAGTACGAACTTCTGAAATTGTAAGAAATGTTACATTGATTACGTACAGCTCAATTCCATCAATATATTTCCTTCCAGAATGAATGGAGCAAAGTCCCACTAGAGCTTTTCGTGACCCACGGAAATTTACTTATGAGAGGTCACATGACCAACGGTTCAAGATCTATCATTCACGTCGAAATCTTGGAATTCGGTTCCTTGGATGTGTCTCCACGCTCGGTGATTGGAGGTAAACAACGGATCCTGGATGGGAAACGTTTAGAGTCGATTCAATCCCCAGATAATGACCAAACAAGTTCAAAATTTGGCGACCGAAAATGAAATCCCGCGAAAAGAGATATTTGGAGTTTCATCTTCTTCAATTTTCGAGACAAAGGGGTTAATGGAAACCAGAACCTTAAGAGAAATTATCGAAAAAGCTGGTTTTTTCTCAAAAGAATCAACGACAATAATTTAAGCGAAGATGGCGAACAAGAAAATCCGGGGAAATCAAAATCCAAAGGCAAAGTGGAACCAACTGACAAAGAAGAAAGTGGCAGCGAAAGTTCCGACGAATCAGAGGAAGAATTTGAAGTTGTCGAAATTCGCTCTAAAACTGAGTTGAAGGAAAGAGAATTTTTGAAGGAAACTTGCAATAAATTGGTAAAAGAGAAAAAAGCCAAAGATGGTGAAAGCCTCCAAGGAACTTCTGTTGAAACAATTTCCAACTCAATTTGTTTGTCAAGCGCTGTAATGCCAACTTGCACGATTAAACTGAGTGAGTTTTTTAAAAATAATTAAATCCCAAATCGTTCTCGTAATTAATGAAATCATTGAAAGCATAATATTACATTAAAATCATTTTTAGCCAACCATCTAGACTCCGCTCTCACCGAACCTGAGTGTTATTTCCGGAGAGCTTCAGAAAATGTCACTACGAAAGTTGATGGAAATTTCAACGAAGCTTTTTCTTTCAAAGGAACTGTGTATGTTAAAGAAAATACATCATTTTTAAAATCACAATAAATTGCTTCAATTTGATTATATTCCTTCGGAATCTGAATGAAAGGAAATGAGAATGAAATTCTGAAATTGTCGCCAACAAAACCGGGGGCGACACCGAACCCGGCCGTCAAAAGCTCAGTGAGATATGACATAGACAAAATTGACACAGCTGTAGGAAGAAACGTACTAATTACTTTCAAGCCTACCGTATTAGGAAAATGAATACGTGTAGGAATCCACTAGGTGTTTCTGAACAGTAAAAATTACCTCTTTAATTAAACAGTAAACACAAATATTAATACACAAAATATTCCCCAAACTTATTCCCAAAATCTCAACTATTTTCTGAATTGCAATTATCTCAGTATCAAAACTATTTCATTAGAAAATTATTAAACAAAAATCCACTTTAACTTTGAAAATAATATAATTAATTGAATCAACAAATTAATATAAAATAACAGCCTATTTGGTTTAAAAGGAATCAGGTAAGTGCAGAGAGATTTACAAGTTGCCTTGACTCTCTGACTTCAGGACGCTGAATCATTTCCTTCTGGAACTTCACCTTCCAAATTCACTCCGGAGTGAAGTTCCATTACCTTACAACGTAATTCCCTTTACCATCATCGTTACAATAATTAACATTAACATTCCTTTCTTTTCTATTCTTAACTATGTAACGACCACCAGTAACATTAGAATCATAACGTTCATTGTGAACACCTGCAGTAACACCTGCAGCACACTTAACGTCAGCACGGTCACCCCAAACTCCAGATATAACTTCCACTACCTCCATAACCTTCTTCTCATTGGTTAGCTTCGACTCCACAGCCTTAGGCAAGTCACGTAGACTTTTATCTGAAGTCTGAGCTGCGTTGGTCGACGACAGAAATATAATTAAGAAAATCGTTCGTAATTGCAACGTTTTAAAAATATTATTTCAAGTGTAAAGCTATTTTGGTTGTTGTTTTTTAATGGACTCATTTGTTTCAGGTATTATTGTGACTTCTTGTGTTCATTCGCAATTTCCAGCGTCTTGAGATTATTCATTCGTTGCTTCAGCTTTTATAAAGGTGATATTTATTTTGGAATTGGATTCACCCCCGCGGACGTTACTACTGATAAAACATTGGATGACACATTATTGAAAATGTCCTCCGTACCAGATGTTTGGGTTCAAGTACGAACTTCTGAAATTGTAAGAAATGTTACATTGATTACGTACAGCTCAATTCCATCAATATATTTCCTTCCAGAATGAATGGAGCAAAGTCCCACTAGAGCTTTTCGTGACCCACGGAAATTTACTTATGAGAGGTCACATGACCAACGGTTCAAGATCTATCATTCACGTCGAAATCTTGGAATTCAGTTCCTTGGATGTGTCTCCACCCTCGGTGATTGGAGGTAAACAACGGATCCTGGATGGGAAAAGTTTAGAGTCGATTCGATCCCCAGATAATGCCCACACAAGTTCAAAATTTGGCGGAAAAATCCTTAGGTTTTCCTGCGTGGTTGAAATAGGTCAGTTTATCAAAAATTTCCCATTTTTACAGTGAAACATATTGCAAATTAGTAGTTATACTGTGTTACGTTTTTAGTAAATTGTTTGGGCGTTCCTTTGAGTAACCGGAACAGTTGGTACTGTAATTCCGAAGCTAATAGTTCTTTGCTAAATGAAATTCTTTCTATGCATCGAGAAAGTTTTTTGCATCGGATGATACGTATGACCACCTTTTCTGACGATTTACTGATGAAGGAAAATTTTCCCTTCAGTTATATCAACATTATTGAATTCAAATTCCATATATTTAACAGCAGTTTTTGAAGTGAAGTTGTGTTGATTTGTTTTACGCAGGAACTTGGAAGCAATGTTTTCCTACGAGATCATTTCAACGGATATTGCTTTGGTAATTGCTCTGGAAGTTGGGTCTGGAGGCAAATCGTTTGCTGCAGCATTTATGCCCCTTCCAGCTGTCACGGGGGAAAAACAACTAAAAACATTGATGGATAAAAATCAATCGAAAATTCATGATTACAAGAAATATTCGAAAGTAACTTTTTTTGTCAACTGTTTCAGTCAATTTTCTGGAATTATTCTATTTGAGGTTTTAATTATTGCAGGCGAGCCAAGGAATGCAATTAATTGCAATAAGAAATATTCGAGCGGAAATTTTCATGACCGAGCAAGAGAAATCAACATTGAAAATACAAATTTTTGCGGTTTAATTATTGTTGCATCGGCGTTTTAATTTTACACTCATCCGGTAACAGTTTGTTGTGAAATATACATTATGGCCTTGAAAAATTTTTAAATCTAATATTTTGAAATCCTTCTTTGAAAACCTTTAATTGAAAGAATGGATTTTTCCCAGCAATAATTAAATTTTATTTCATGTTATTTAACTAAAAAAATGGGAGCGACTTAAAAATAAAATCTTAATTATTTCCAGTATAACTTAAAAACATTCCACAACCAAATTACACAGCACAAATGATAAACACTTAATATTGGAAGGAGTAACCCGTAGCGACATCAGACTGTATGCCTTATCCGTTTCATAATACTGTTTAAACCACATGTCATTTAATCTTGTCATCAATATCTTTTGTAATAAATTACACACTTCAAAGTAATCCCTTGCGAAAGTTTGCCTAATGTACGTTGTTTTTACGTAATTTTATTTGGTCGTATGATTCGTACATACAACGAGATATTTTTGGACGTACATATATTCAGTTGTTCCTTCCAACATTACGTCCCTCAAGTGAAATAGCAGATTCAATTTATATTTTATATTTCATTTTGCTAAACTAATGAGTTCCAAAATATTTGCATCTACTGTTTCGTAACATTTTGTCTGAGTCTGACGCTTTATCTTTACTTTCTGGTTCATCGTTCATCGTTCTTGTCATCAAAATGTAAGTCAAAATGTGTACACAGAAAAACATCCATGACTTGCCTTGAATACACAGTGTGGGAATGAGAAGAGTAGAAAAATATTGGCTCTTTTTCTGGCAAAATGTTTTCTAGATTTAAAAAAATAACATTTGAATCGTCGTAGCTCAAAAAATGTGGAAACAGCGCTTTAGCATGTAGATCAAAGTTTGGAATGTTTTAAAATTTTAAAGATTTTTGAACTTTTATTAGGGTGGCGTCAGCTCCCCAGTGAAATAGCTTTGTCCGTACGTCCGTGTAAGGACACACGATGTCTCAAAAACTACTGAACCGATTTCAATGAAATTTTTTATAGATATTACTTGTGTTAACCTTAAGTATGAATTCATATTTGGTCGGAATCGGCCGGATAGTTTCTGAGAAACAAATTCTTGAAATTTCGAACTTCAAGTCAAATCACAGTTATCTCCAAAAATATTAAATCAATCATCTCTTGTTAATCCACGCTAGTGTTTCTGTTTGGTATCGGGAATTCCCGAGGTTCCGGTTCGGTTTCGGTTCCGGTACGGTTTCGGGTCAAGGTTTTAAAGAACCGTTACATTTCGGTCCGGTTTCGGGTCATCGGTTTATGAACCATCAAATTTCGGTCCGGTTTCGGGAACAAAAATCAAAACCGAAAGTTTTCGGGAAGGGTTTGTTAAAGCAACCGTTTTGGATGAAAACGCGGAACTTGCTTTGTGAAGCCAGCATTTGTCAACTATCATTTGAAAAGGCGACACAATTTTGAATTCCATAAAAATGAATCATATACATTTTCTGTCGGTTCGGAAAGAAACCGGAACCGGTTCGGGAACCGCTTTTATTTTCCAGATCGGTTCCGGGAAGCCAAAAATGTCCCGGACTCGAAAATATCGGTTCCGGTTTCGGGAACAGAATTGGGATTTTTTTCGGTTCGGGAAAACGAGTCGGGTCGAGTCCATGTTTTGGTACCGTTCAGAAACACTAATCCACGCCAATGAGATTGATGCAATAAATTAAAATGATCACATCCGTAGCCCCTTTTCTCTTTTCGCGGAGGTAATTTTCTCTATTCCTTCAAGCGTCAATATTTTCTGGTTTTAATATAACCCTTGATGGGTCGGTGCACCGATTAAAAATTTTGAATCGCTTACAATCTGGTTTTACAAATAAAATATGACGCACTTTGTGCGGACAACGCCTGTTTATATTCCAAGCCCATGAGAGCGACGTAATTAATTCAATTGATCAAAAGAAACTCATTGACAGCTGTTAACCAATAATTTGTGTTCTGGTCTGAATCTCAAGTGAAGTAAAATACATGAACTTTCTTTAATTTTTTAACAGAACACCTTCAGACGGAAATCAAAACTTTCTGACAGAAATACACATTTTACTAATTCTACGGATTCCACTTCTACGGAACTTCAATTTTTGTTAAATCGTTTTTTGTAATCCCAAGGAAAATGTAAGTACCAATATTTTAAAATGATGTTTACGTCCGATAAATTTCAAGGCAAAAATTGTATACGCTTGTAACTAAATTCAAAGGGAAAATATTCTCCTTCGTATCGAATCCCGATTGGATGATTCGATCAAAGCTTTTCATCAACTGAAAACCGAAAATAAAATTCTGCGAAATGAGATATTTGGCGTTTCATCTGATCCGAATTTCGAGCCGTCGGGATTATTGGACACCAGAACCTTGAGAGAAATTGTCGAAAAAACTGAATTTCTGGTCAAAAGAATCAACGACATCATTTTAAGCGAAGAAAGTGAAAAAGATAATCTGAGGGAGTCAAAATCCAAAGGCGAGGTGGAAACAATTGATAAAGACGAAAGTGACAACGAAAATTCCGGAGAATCAGCAGAAGAATATGATTTTGTGGAAATTCGTTCTGAAACACAAACTGCGGAAAGAGAATTTTTGAAGGAAACTTTCAATAAATTGATAAAAGACAAAAAAGCCACAGATGGTGAAAGTCTTCGAGGAACTTCTGTTCAAATGATTTCCAACTCAATTCCTTTGCACTACGCTGTAAACACATCTTGCACGATTAAATTGAGTGAGTTTTTTCAAATAATTTTTCAAATCGTTGCTGTAAATACAGAAATTATTTAAAGCATAAATCATTTGAAACTCATTTTCAGCCAACTTTTTAGACTCCGCTCTCACCGATCCGCAGTTTCTTTTTTATAGTAGTTCAAAAGATAGCGGACCTTTAAAAGTCAAAGGAAGTTTTAGTGAAGCTTTTGCTTTCAAAGGGGGCGGGTAAGTTAAAGATATTGTATCGTTTTTAAAACCACAATAAATTGTTTCAACTTGATTCAACATTCCTTCAGAATCTCAAAGAGGGAAATGAGGATAAAATTATTGAAACAATTAAGAAACTCCTACGTAATAATTGCGTTTAAAAAATATTATTCCAATTGGGATTATGCTTGTTTAGTTGTTTTAATCTATTCATTTGTTTCAGGTACAATTGTTCCTTCTTGTGCTCATTTGCAATTTCCCGGGTCTTGAGGTTATTCATTCGTTGCTATATTTATTCTGACGGCGATATTAGACTCGGCATTGGATTCACACCCGCAGACGTTTCTATTGATCAAAAATTGGGTTCCAAGTTATGGAGGATGCAATCCTCACCAGATGTTTGGATTCATATAAGAACTTTTGAAAGAAGAAACTTTTGTTAGAAATATCTCAAGGATTATCTCAACGATAACGAATTATTATAAACCAATTTCGTCAGTTTATTTTCTTCCAGGATGGAAGGAGCAGAGTCCCATTAGAGCTTTTCGTGACTCATGGAAATTTACTTATGAGAGGTCACATGACCAATGTTCCAAGATCTATCCTTCATGTCGAAATCTTGGAATTCAGAACCTTGTCTGTGTCTCCACGTTCGGTGATTGGAGGGAAACAACGGATCCTCGAGGGAAAAACTTTAGAGTCGATTCGATCCCCAGATAATGCCCAAACAAGTTCAAAATTTGTCGGAAAAATCCTTAGGTTTTCTTGCGTGGTTGAAATAGGTCAGTTTATCAAAAATTTCAAATTTTTTACAGTGAAACATATTGCAAATTAGTAGTTACACTGTGTTATTTTTTTTAGTAAATTGTTTGGGCGTTCCTTTGAGTAATCGGAACAATTGGTACTGTAATTCCGAAGCTAATATTTTCTTGCCTCTGGAAATACTTCCTCTGCATCGAGAAAGTTTTTTCGCATCGGATGAAACGTATGAGCATCTTTTCTGGCGTTTTGCTGATGAAGGAAAATTTCCCTACATTTATATGAATATTATTGAATTCAAAATCTGTTTAGATATTTAATTTCAATTTTTGAAGTGAAATTGTGTTGATTTATATTACGCAGGAACTTGGAATCAATGTTTTCCTACGAGATCATTTCAACGGATATTGCTTTGGTAATTGCTTTGAAAGTTGGGTCTGGAGGCAAATCATTTGCTGCAGCATTTGTGCCCCTTCCAGGTGTCACGGGGAAAAAAGAACTTGAAGCATTGATGGATGAAAATCAATGGAAAACTCATGATTACAAGAAATATTTGAAAGTAACTATTTCTGTTTTCAAAATCTGTTTTTATCAATTTTTCTGGAACTCTACTCGAGATTTTAAATTTTTCAGGCAAGCGAAGAAATGCAAATAATTGCGATAAGAAATATTCGAGCAGAGATTGTCATCACGGGGGAAGAGATATCAGTTTTGAAAATACGAACTTTTGCGGTTTAATTCTTACATCGCCTTTTTGTCTTTACACTCACGTAATAACAATTGTGAGATGTTGCATTTAAAAATTAAAAACACAAATATTTTGGAATCCGGCTTTACAGAATTTGAATTGAAACATTGAATGATTGGATTTGTCTCTAATATGTAATTATGTTTCCGGTTTTAAACTAAAGTGGGATACAAACAGGGGTGGATTAATAAAATAATTTTTACCCTGGCCCAAAGCCTCAAAATGACTTTGTGTGCTTTTCCAAATGTAATCTGAAGGCCTGTGATAATTTTATTTTAACCCTGGCCCTAATTTGTTTACAATGGCCGGGCCTTTCTAGGCCATCCCGTAAATCCACCCCTGGATCCCAAAAAAATAAAAACCTGTTGAGTTTGAGTTCAAGCTCCAAATAAATGATAGAATTCTAGTAATTCAAACAAAACCATCCCGCGACCGAATTTAAAGACCTGATTAAAAAATATATAACCCATTATAATGTACATTACTGATTCTTGCATTTATCTACATTTTTGTAGGAAAAAACCAAAAAGTGTTTAGAAAAATTGCTTGGAAATACTACGGGCTGCATTCTTGTCGTTTAATTGCTCAAGAATTCTTGTAAAACGTTACAATGAAACCTTGGCTCAATGATCAAATCTGGGCTAACAATTTTAGTTGCTCTGACCGCAATGTTTTACCTAAGAGAGTGACATTAGAATAAAATAAATCCTTATGAAATTCGCAATACAAGCAGTTTTAAAATACAGTATGATCATGAACTACAGACCGTTAGCACACAAATGTCAAGATCAGAAACTCTACATTTTCTCATCGTTTCTTTTGCAAACAGATTTCAACAACCAGTTTTCTGTCGTTGATAAATATATGAGTTTGGAAGGGTTTGCCGAGATAAAGTATATTGGACATGCCATAGTGTTTGGTGTAGAAATATTTTTATACGATTTTTTAAAATTGAATTGATACTGTTGGATAGTTAATCAAGGTGAAATCTAGTGTGTATATAGGTTACTACTCTTTACCTATCGTTATGTGTTAACTATCAGTAATTTAGTTGACTTGTAGTTCTAGAAAAAATAGCAAATTGACATGAATGTGATCAACGAACATGAGCAATGGTTTACTGTGCTAAAATATAGTACAGTTATAATAAGCTTTAAAGAAATCAGATGGCTATCAGACATATGAGGATAAACATCACAATTGAAATCCTCTTGTTACATGTTATACAGTTTGTAATAAAGCGTATAGTACTTGTTATTTATACAAAGAAATTTTGGCACATCACCTGAGTCAGCTATGCAACTATTCAGATACATATGCACCAAAGATGCTTACCTTTTGTGTAAGATAGAGCGGAGCAAAGGTGGGCAAAATAGTTTGCCTCGCCTATATCCTACATATATTTTTAATACCCGATCCTGCCTACATTTTGCCTACATTAATGTCGCTAAAACAAATACACCGACATATACGGAAGGATTATTCGCAAGCCTACCTAGTTGTCTACTTTTTTTAAAAGAAAACTATAGCCTACATATACGCCTGCATATTCTTAAAAAAATCCACAGCCTACATTTACGCCTACATAATTGTAGCCTATATTTGCGTCTGTGAGTAATATGTAACAGTTTATAGGGAATCTGTGCTGATATAGGAACGCCTGAGTTGTCTCCCTACAAGGATTTCCCCTATGTCAAATTGGTTATCTCCCGGCGTTATACGTTTTATTAATTCATCCCAAACTTAGGTCGTATATCATACATAATTGAAGTACCTCCACTAACAATAAGAGAGTTATATATAGTATTTATGATAGCGCCAATATATATATTTGTTTGTAGTTCCCCTCCGCCCTTGACATCACCTGGGAAAACTTTAACTTTTTAAGAAACATAATAACATTATTTATTACTATTAGGGAACTTACTGCAAGACTTTTGAAGTGTTCTTTTCCTTAGAAAATATACATAACCCCATGTATGCACCCTCAGGATAACTAATTTGAATACTTCGTGAAAATTTAACAAATTTTTAATTATAACTGCACTTAGAAACAACATTACTTTCCTAGCTATTCATAAATTTTAGTAAACAAATGTAAGGAAGCACTATTTAAACAGTAGAAAATGTCCACAGCATAGTAAGTACATCTACCTAACATATAAATGCATGTAAAATGTGCGCCTACATTTAGCCAAAATTTATATGAATAAGTTATTATGCCCAACACATTTTATAGGCAATCTACACAACAAGTTATCCCCCTATCCTATAATGCCTACAATTAACATGAGATTTTTTTTGCAGCCTATATTTTGCCTACTTGTAGGCCCTACATGTAGGGGAGGCGCCCACCTTTGGAGCGGAGTATTAAAAAGAGGATGGAACGATCATTGTAAATCTTTGTAATGTCAACATCGGGTCATGGGCGAAAGCAGAGATGCGCAGCCTTCGAAGGCCAGCCTTCCAAGAAGGCTTCCTTGAAGGCGGAAAGGTAACTTTCTTAACGTTGCAGAAGGAATGGAAGGATGGGGATACCTTTTTCGGAAGGCTGAAGGAGGCCTTCACAAAAACTAGTGGTGAAGGATTGTGAAGGAAGGGTACCTAAATATTAGCCTTCTAAGGCCGTAAAGGCTTCCAGGTACACGAAATATCTGTAACGTGAAAGCACAGCAATATGCAACGACATTTTGCTGCTAGAACAACAATATAGCCAATTCGTGAATTCCCAACTGACAACATGTGTCCGCTCTCTTCACTGGACTGAATCCTGGTGGTGCAAAACGTTTTTAAGCGGGTTGTAGTATAAAATTGAAGGAAGGCTATTTTTAGAAGAAGGCTGAAGGCAAAAATGAGCATATGTATTTTGGAAGGAAGGGTGAAGATAGGCAGATTTTTTAGAGGGCTTCATTCTGAGACATGTTGAAGGGGAAATTTTAACAGAATTTTCGCCTTCGAAGGATTGAAGGAAGGCTATTTACTTTGCGCATCTCTGGGCGAAAGCCTATACGACCTTAAATAGATAAATACAAAATACATTGAAAAGAGGAACTGACTGAACAGTATCACAAACCCACCTCCATTTTCCTCCTTTTATGACCTCTGTATTGAATTCTTGAATCGAACAAAATTATGAGAAACAAAATTTGAAAAATCCGGAAAATTTGATATTTATTGTTCTTATTTTTCCAAATTATTGAACCAAATAACAGATTATTTAACTACAATGGATAGGTTGGAAAATTATAAAATAAAATAATCTCAATTAGTAGGGGAAATTATTCAATTATTGGGGCCGAAAACGCAATCTGAACAAAAATCGAATACGAAATCTCAAAATCTGCAAGTGTACAATCTAAGTTGTGAATCTAAATCTGAGAATTGAATTCTGAACTCAACGTGTACGGTGGATTTGCTCAATTTGGAGGATTTCAGAATTTGTACAATTCTGAATCTTGACCGAATCTAAATCGGTACTCTTAATGGAAATTCTCCCGTGGATTCATACGTAAATTCAAATCTGATTCTCCCGAATCGCAAAATCTTTATATTGACGAATTACGTACACACGTTTTGGGTACTGAAGATTCGGAAAGATAATTATAGAAATATTAGAAAGCAGAAAAGGAAGCACAATTTCTCTACAATGAGTAACATGTACTGAGTTCATAAGTCAGTCTGGGGTCTCCTGTGAATCCAGTCAGCAATCCGTGGAATATTTCCCTCTCTGGGAAAAGACACTTCCAGAACTAGATAACTCCTCCCAAGGTCCATACAATAAACTTGGTTGCGAAAAGTAATAGATACTTAGGTGTGGTAACTTCCTGGATGTTCATCAGAGCAGCTGCTTTGGCTTCAATCTCCATTGCAAAATGAAGAGCCCGCCAAAGGCTTTAACCAGCACAATGGATTCGCATTAATTTAAAATACTTTCCTTTAAACTTTGAACGAACATCTTCAGAGTTAAAATGAGTCTTGATATAAAACAAAATTCTGTTTCACTTTTATAGAACCCCCTCAGGGAATCATTAATCTCATCTATCTTTCGATGGTCGCTGACTGGGAATGGGTAATACACTCGAATTCCAAGACGGGCACATGACCAATTAGTAACTGTAAAAATGATTCTTTCCACTATAAATCCTCAATGTTTTTATCAGCACCTGAAAATTCATACGACAGCTTTGACTTATAAAGCAGTTAATAACTTATCCAATGCTTAATCTCCATTCATGTTCTGACATTTGAAATCGTGAGTGAACAAGTGAACAATTATGAACAACATGAAATCATTTACTGTATACATTCAGAAGAATGTTATATAATTTTTGGCGACTAAATTGTACAACTAAATGTAAAGGTGTGTAACTCTGTATACAAACCCAAACACAATTTTCATTATCACGCTTATTCACTGTTTAAGGCGTAAGTACTTATTTTAAGAGACTAGAATAAACTCCAACAAGTCTCTAAAATATTTAATGTTTCAACATACCCCACTATGCAAAGCAATTTTGTTCAACGCATGATAATCACAGTCCGATCGATTTCTTTGAATACAAGTTGAATGTAGTGTCCATAGCCCATGTATGATCAAACTACTTCGTTTCAAGTATTCGTGCACAAAGTCAGGTTATTCATTCACAAACTGAAGTACATACTTGGGTTATTTTTTTAACCTTACCATAATTTTTTTACTTTGACGGGTCATGGTGAGTAAATATTATACCAGGTGATCTTTTTGTTAGCAACTGTACAATAAGGACTATATTCAAACTCATCAGTTTATCAGGCGACCTTGGTTTAAAACAGGACAGTCCTGATCAAATCAAGACTTCGTCATTCTAGTAACGGCCGATAAGGAAAACGTCGACTTGTTGCTTTAGTTGTGCTACTTCCATAACAAACTGCACGTTGATATTGTTTTTTTTGGTGGATGCGTGTAGCAAAGAAGCAAAGTGGGTGAACCATGAATACTATATACGATGTCTCTAGGGGTGAATTATTAAAATAATTTTCATCCTGACCCTAATAAGTCTCCAAATGAATTGAGGTGCTTCCCACTTCCAATCTGAGGGAATTTTTAATTTTTTTAACTCGACTCTAAATGTTTTACACTAGCCGGGCCAGGGTGTGAAAATAATATACAATGCAATAGTTTTGTTATCTACTGTACAATCAGGACTATATTCAAAATCATCAGGTTATCAGGTGACCTTGGTTTAAAGCAGGACAGTCCTGATCGAATCAGGAATTCGTCGTTCTAGGAACAGCCGATAATGATGTCAACATGTTGCTTTTGTTGTGCTGCTTCCATAACGCACTGCACTTTGATTTAGGGGTTTTATTTTTGGTGGTTGCGTGTAGCAATGGAGAAAAGAGGATGAAGCCAATTGAACATGGTTACTGAGGACGAGAACCTTACATTTACCCTTTATTTTTTATAACTTGTAAGCTTAAACAAAAAGATATTTTCACTCAGTAACCATCAACCATTCAAGTAGTCCAGATGGAAGTCTGGGCTAATATTTTTTATTATTGCTGAGCTGTGTTGTGTTGTTCCTTTGTCACATCTTTAGCGTCTTATACTAGGATTTTAAGATGGCGTAATCTAAATTTCAAATTATTATTTCAATTGTTTATACATTCTTCAATATTCACTTATATAATTGTGCATTTTGAAGTACGCCGAAACGTGCTGTTACCTCTGCAGAAATGGACCAGCCGACGCGACGCGTATTTTCATACGCTTGTTGGCTGAAGCTGCTTGCCTGCTAATACTCAGTCTTGTAATACCAGTTCTTGGAAACTTCTTGGAGAACTTTTTGATCGGTTGATATCAACTATAGACTTGTTTGAGTGGTTTTTTGCTTCATGATTTTAACCCAAGGTTCATGAACACCCTAGCGACAATGCAACAAGAAAATCCCTTCTAAGAAATTCCCCTTCGCGTTGTGCCGCCACAGATAATTCAAGCTGGTGCCCTGCCAAATGTGACGACAAGCAATAAGTGCCTCACCGAAGTTTGTGTATTCGTAGTTATACTAGTAAAGTTAAATATTTGTTTTATTATTGTTCAAAAGGAATCTCTTTACACGGAATAATGTTGATTGATGCTTCACACTTTCTCGTCATAATGTTCACAATAATGTTTACATTGTATTAAATTTGAAAACATTTCATAAAACAATGATCTGCATCGTGACTTATTCCTTAGTTGAATGCAGTAATTAATGACAGGAGTATTTAACCAGATTAGTTGCTTAGTGATGCATCAATAAAAATCTTAATAAGTTTACTTCATATATGTGGGAATGAAAATTTTATATTCTGAAAAACCTTCACAATTCAAGTCAAGTTCACGCTCGGGTCATGGTCATGTCAAGAGTTGCCCTGGTAAACTTGGCCAGGTTGAATTCACGCAAAAGGTACCGTTCAGTTTAATACCGTCAGAAAAACCGACTTGACTGTCATGGTAAAGTTAAGGTCAGGGTCACGTTTGGGATTTACTTGACTTAAGCGTAGTTCTACACACGGCGTTTTGAGAAAATAATATTTCTGGTCACAGGTTCTGTCAGCTTGGTGATTACAAGAAATAGAGAGCAACCCCCAAAAATCGATCTTCAGCATTTGTAGTTTGTTTACATCCCAATATGTTTTCAATTTGTTTAAATGAGCTTGACTATTTAAAGTGTTCGAAGGATGTTTTTAATAATTAAAGAAGTGCGAAAAACATGGAAAACAAAAAAGGTGTAATTTTGGATAAATTTTTAAACGCCGGCAAAGGATAATTTGCATTTCAATGAAGTAAAAAACATTCTAGTTGGTGTATATTGGTGTCAATATTATTTTCTGTGCCGGTCAATATTTTTATTTAAAGAGTCACTGAAACAAGACAATTTTCAGTAATACTTACCCCACTCGAAGCATGGGTTGCATCCAAGAATTTCCAAGTGTAAAGCGAAATATCATTACTTGTGTCGATTCCTTCAAATAAACTACAGATATAGTAAACACTGATACCAAGAATGGAGAACATTAAGACTGACAGCGATTATTTAAATCCCAAATCGTGTGTAATTATGACTGGTCAATGTGTTGTTGACTTGCAACACCGACTCTGACTGGCGAAAACGGGAATGAATGCAATGCTTTAATTTATTGGTGTTAAAGGCTAGTTTGCAAATATGTGTAAATATGCAAAATTAGTCTCGTGCAATAATTCTAGATCAGCTTACAAATTGCATGCTCTTCACTTTTATCACTGTATGTTTTGCGAGTTCTTAAGAGTTCAATTGCGTGATTACCATATCCACTTCAATCACCATACAAACAGCACAGACATCATAGGTTTGGTATTATATTTGAATTGACAAATTGCATGTTTTCCTATTTGCATGGGTTCACTGCAGGATATAAGTTGCACTGAGATTTGATGCTTGATTATTTGGCGTGAATATCTATTTTGCGTTTGGTCTTAAAGCATTATATAAGCATTCTATTCCCTTCACTGTACATTAAGTACATACTGATATTCTGCAATAATTGCAATTAATTGCAAGGTAATTATTAGTTTTTCAGCGGTAAGCAGCTTGAATTTTAAAGTTCTGATTTTGTGACTTGTGTTGAATGAACATGGACGGAAGTTAACGCATGAAGGGCATTTACATGTTTTTGAAGGTTAAAGGAACGAAGTGCGAAGGAAGGGTAAATACTCAGAAGGTTTCATTTTACTGAACGATGAAGGAACGGGTAGTTGGAACCGGTTCTCCTTCTGAAGGATGAACGAAGGTGATTTCAAATGGACACCTGTGATTTAATTTGAACACGTAAGAAAATACGTATTGTAAGCTTTGAATAATTCACCGTTGCAAAACGTTCAAAAGTACACACGTTCAAGGGGCGTGAATGTTTCGATTATTTCCATTTACAATTTATTCCCATTTTAATTTTTTTCAATGCGTTCATTATCACATCCTGAATTTCAAATGTATTTAAGTAAAATGTAATTTACGCTGCAACTTGTATACTGAGCCCGCAATTATCAATTACAAAAATAACAAAATATTTAAATGAAGAAGGTCTGGCTAGGGGAAATTTCAATCAAACATTCCATCAATCCCCTATAACAATCTTTTTCAAGTATGAATAAAATCCTTCTTTGAAAAAAGAAAACTCAGATTCGATGCTACTTTGGGATCAATGTTCAAACCCTTATAAAACAAATAAATTTGGATTTCAAATTAAAGTTTCATCCCGAAAACGAAGGGGTGAATCCGAGTTGAAGGTAACTACAGTGAAAAATCCAGGTATAAAAAATTGAGAATACAAATTTGAGGGTATGCTTAAAATCCATATACAGTACAAGACGAAATTTTATTAATTTTAGATGGAAATTACAAAAATCCCAAACCAAATTTACTCCTCCTACAACATTTTAGATAGCTTTGATGGCTTTGGAAAAATATAAATGCACGAGATAAAAAACGTCCCTGAAAAATTATTATCCGATTTTCTTAAAGCAAGCGGTAAATTTTGCTGAAAGATAATGCAGTCTTCAAAACTGAATTACTTAATTTAACACGCATTAATTAAAGTATTGTAGTTGTACAAACATAGTTTCATTTTCGCATGATTGCAGTAAATAATTTGAGCAAGCCAGTAAATGGCTGTACTCTGCAGACCAGCCTTTAAAAGTTAATAAATAGTGTCAAAAATTAATTATTTAGAACAAGTTGATTTCATTCTTTATCACGTTTCTTTATCCACATAATGTTTTAACGCAAAAGAGTACAAATGGGTTTCTAATTGGATACACTGTAACAAGTTATATTTTTTTCAGGTTTCCAAATGTAAGAGATTTTTAAAATAAGTTCTTTGTATTATCGTTAGTCACGTAACATAATAATAATTATATATATTGTAACATTCTATATTTGTCAACTGTATTTGGAGAACACTGTGGGATATGCCAAAATAATAAATTTTGTAGAAATTCATTTTAACGTATATACGTTTAACGTGAAGCAAAGTTTGCAATTTTGTACCTTTTCAATTTCAAGCATTCTTTCAAGGCAATAAATGTAATTATTAGAAAAATATTCAAAGTTGCTATGTGAATAACGTTTTGAATGTTTGAAACGTCATTCTACACGGCGAGGTTAATATCGGTTCAGGATTATAATATTGACTTGTAAGAGTATATAATGAGAGTTTCACGTAGCTGATTTCAGACGAGAAAGCAACGGTTTATTAGATCGGGAATCACCAGCGAAAATAAAAACGTTTTACTTGTTATACTTTGTTGTCCCCTCGTCAATCTTGATCGAATTTTAAATTCAATTCGGGGCTCAAAAGAAGAAAAACGTTTTTAAACGCATTTTTGGGAACATGTTTTTGAATGCTTTTTTCAAAGTAGAAATCCCCTGAAATCTAAGTGTATGTGGGACGCTTATAATGTACGACGATAAAAATTGGCAAATTAATAATTTTAATTTCGACGTCAATTTGATGGCTGACCAATGTAGTACACGGTTATGTTTCGCATAAATTATCCACAGTTTGTGGTCACCTGATGTAAGTCATTTGTGGAAGCAGTGTGTACCTATTAGGCATGATATTCACGATATAACGATACGATATTCTCGTTAATATCGTATATTTTTGACGAACGATATTGAACGATAATTCTCGTTTTTTTCTAACGATATATCGTCACAATAAGGTATCGCACAATCTAGTGATAATCGCTGAAACTGCATGTTAACAGCCAAAATGCCCTGGTTCATAGCGCTGGAACCATTAAAAACTCACTAGATATTACACTATTTCGTTGCTCGGTAGTTTGTTTAAGAACAGCAACAACAATTAGCAAGCCGTAATCAACCCATCTTTTTTATGAATCAAATTTACAATTTTACCAAATTTGCAGAGCTAGAAATTTGCATGGCAAATCTGCATTACTCCTGACACATTTAAAAAACTTTTAAAATGCCCACACCAATTCGTCCAATAAGCATTGAGATAATTTATTAATAATAATAAATAATAATTGAGGATGAGGAGATAATAGTGGGACGATTGCTGAGAAAATTGTAAACTAAGATACAGTGACGGGGTCGCACATAGATTTTTGAGATTTGAATGACAACTGTTAATATCAATTGATTTTAGGTATTTTTACCATAATAGTAAATTTTGGTTTCCGAATAATATTTCTTAAATATATACCAAAAAATGAATTTCGCGTCAATTGTACATATAACAGGTACGTGAAACCACTTTAAGAAACCCATTTGCATGGTTTTTTGTAGTACCCACCATGTTTTTACAGTATAAAAATTTAGCGTTCATATCGTTCTTCAAAATCCATATCGGGAATTTTTGAATAAAGGATAACGATATTAACGAGAGTCTAAAAATGAACGATAATATCATGCCTAGTACCTATTATTTCATTACGTAACCAGTTTAATACTATTAAAAATTTTTACATATCGGTTGATACTCACATACATATATACTATGCAACATATATATAATTACGACTTGATAAGCCTATTGGAACGGTTCGGGATCCGATATTAATGCTGAGAACTTCTTAGGAGAAATCATGAAACATGGCTGTCTTACAGAAAACATCAAGTCAGCTTACGCGTTCTGGTGGGAATCCATTAAGCTAAGGAACAACGCAGAATAAGGACATAGTATCACCCACTCACATACTAGTTAGTAATGGATCATGAAATCGTGTAATTAAATATACCATAAAAACCGAAAGAACGATATAGTTTTTGATGACCCTTGTTATGACTGGGTACCTTTTTATCTATACAAAAGACATATCACACGCTTTTTCCACTATTCTGTACAGGCAAACGTCCACTCTGATGTGATAATTTATACATACCCCTACCTACAGTGGACTGACAAAAGATTGTGGTTGCTTTTCATCTTGTGTGGTAGGGAATTTAGTGGTGGTGCCAAGCAGGCGCGTAGCCAGGAACTGGCCAAGGGTGGGCAACATTAATTAGAACGTACATATGGAAACTGACATATTCTATGGGAAATCCAATTCACGAATGTAAAACGCATCAAATTTTGCAAACTGAATTTCAGAGTTTAAAATTCTCCACGTTTTACGATTCAATAAAATTTGAATAATTTTGGACCAGATTTTCAATTGGGTTTGATCCGATTTCGGCTGGGATCGATAGACCTGGGTTCGCTTCTATTGTTTCAGCTGGTTCTTAACCTACTGTTCCTGTGACACACGTCTTTGCTTCGAAAAGAAACTGCGGATATCAGGCGTGCTTGACCTTTTCATAATGAAGAATTAATTACAATTCACTAATTTAATAATTCTATCCAGCTTAAAAATTCCCTCGAAGCGATGCGTGTAAGTTACAAGAGCTAAAAGCTTTTAATATGAAAATATTTAAAGCCGCTGTTAGGGTTTATTCTTTTATTACGTCATCACCAAAGGGGTGAGGGGGGACGAGAAGAAATGACGATGATGAAGGTAGGGGGGAGGGTTTAGTAGAAATGACGACAGTAACATCATCCACGGGAAAATCAAATTTTTACTGAGCTTATTACTAAAAAATTAAAAGCAAAAGCTGAAAAAAGCTGAAAGTGATCTGCGTAGACAACAGTCTATTCATAGTACTATTAATTGTATGAGTGTGAAACGTACTGGATTCGACGTGTTTAGACTCCTTCATATTAATACGAATCAAAACTGTTCCACGGGATATTGTCACCGGCAAAACATGTGCCACGGGTGTATCAGTGGTTACTGATGACGTAATAAGAGGGGGGAGGGGGGTGTAAACAGTCGATGATGAACATGATGATGTTCTGGACAAGGGGGAGGGGGGGTAAAAATATGGCAAATTTTTGATGACGTAATAAAATAATGATCCCTAATACCATACTTTTGTTTCCGTTGCACCTTGAAGTCGAATCGACGAGGCAAAGTGAAATCGGGATTTCGCAATGCATTCAAATCACCCGCTAAGCAAAAATGAACACAATAAAAATATACTCTAGAATCACCTAAAACGTCTCTTTAGTGAATGGTTTATTACCCACGGCTTCTTCCCGTCAAAAGTTGACCCATCCATACGGGCGAAAATCGTATCGAAATGCTTTTTCATTTCGACAGAAATTTATTGATCTAGAAATATCTTTGCTCAAGCAATGGACAAACATTGCGATACGATTTTCGCGCGTATGGATGGGTCAATTAATGACGGGAGGAGCCGTGGGTAATAAATCATTCACACGAAACATGTAAACTTCATGGGTGATTCTAGAGTTATGCTGTTTATACGCAGAGATTTACATGGATTACTGAATATGTTGAGTTTCGCAGATTTCTTTTACAAATTAAAAAAATGGTACTGTCCAATCACTGAAAAGGTTTGCATGTCTCGGTATGGACTGATTTATTTTTAACTTTTTGAGTGATTTGAGAGTATTTTATTTCGAATGGGGGGGGGTCAATTGCCCCTTTGCCCCCCCTTGGCTACGCGCCTGGTGCCAAGCACATTGACTGCAGAAGTGTACACAAAGATCCTGACCGAAAATTTGCGTTCGTAGACGACAAAACTGAAAATTAATCGCAACCGCATATTTCAAAAAGACAATAATCCAAAGCACACCGAGAAATCGG
Organism: Allacma fusca; assembly: GCA_947179485.1. Lineage (NCBI taxonomy): Eukaryota > Metazoa > Arthropoda > Collembola > Symphypleona > Sminthuridae > Allacma > Allacma fusca. Next base: position 4,122,952 of record OX359245.1, on the reverse strand, counting down.
TGAAGGAATTGTTCAAAAATAACCGTGTGACGCTAATGGAAGCTCTAAAGGAATAATGGCCAACTATACCCCCCAGCGAAACCCAAACATCTCGTGTATTTCGTTCCAAACCGTATTTATGAGATTATTAAAGGTAACGGAGGATACTCGCTACTAAACATAAAAATCCTTTTGTCCCTCTGTTAGTTTTTTTCGTACCAGCTGACGTAAGTGTTGAAATAATTCAGATTATTGATGCGAAAATTCGTTCCAATAAGCGGATTTAACATATACATATATATGTTTGTAAAACTGGACTATTTCTGGAGTAGATAGATAGATATTTATTGGTCGATTCGGCCTTAGCTCTTACAACCTGCACATTGCAAATACAAGTTTAAAGTTGAAAATAATTAAAGTAAAATAGCAAATATATATGTTGTTTATATTTATTTAACTTCTTTAAGTGGACTAGAAGGTACAGTGGTCGGATTTTTGTAAATCTCCCTGGAAGATTTACAAATTTCTCTGCTGAATATTATACTGTATCGCTGCTGGAAAAGTCCTCAACGATTTCAAAAATCCCTGCTGAAAAAAAGGACAATGATTTTCAAAATACCTGTTGGCAAAGAAAAATCCCTAGAAGACGTGCAATCCCTGCCAATTTAGGACAATCAATCTAAAAATCTCTGTTTGCCTAACCAACTTCCCTAAAACACGCCAAAAAATTTGAAAATCCCTGCCAAGAGAAGGTCAACGATTTTAAAAATCCCTGTTCGTATTTCTGGAGTATGTACGTCCGAAAAAAACAGTTTCTTTAAAATTGTCTACTCGAACAATCTTTTGTCAGTCCGCTGTATATATGACAAATTATTTGTTATTATTTTAACTTATTTTTCTCCATCCAATATCATCAGTTTGCTATCTTGTAATTAAGCCATGCGGGTTGTAAAGGCTAAGGCCAAATTGACCAATAAATATCTATCTATCTAAATATTAATTATGTATCACCGTAATCATTTGGTGTTATCCAACCGCTTTCCGGTTTCTAGCTTTGAATTTTCAGTATGACCATAACCATTTGCCTCCAGCTAACACAAGGGAGCGATTGGTAAAATACTTTATTCCCCCAGTTTCTAGAAAATTGTGTTCCAGAATTTTCTCAAATTTTTTTCATTGACCTGGGCCAAGATTTGAAGTCACAGGTGACAAGTACAAATGAGTAGCAAAATTGAATTTTTAGAATGTAAATTTTTCCGTTTTATTGATTCTCACAACAAATATTTTTCCAAACATTTTTCGAGCCTTCCAGATAAGATAAATTGTGGGCTTCCCTTTGAGGTATTTTACATGTTTTAGGGCTGCGAATTGTGGGAAGTTGACTTTAGCAAACTGAACAACGTTGAGAAATCATACGTCTTGAGCGAGAAAGTCGAAGGATGAAGGATTTTTGATTGTACGATTTATAATAGAAAATACAGTTATGAAAATACTTCCATACTACATGGCTCAAAATCAGAGCTGCGTTCAAGTGCAAGTATAACTTGAACAGTTCAAGTGCGTATCAAGTTCAAGTCAAGTCAAGTGCAGACAATTTTGTAACTTGAAACTTGAACATCAAGTTCAAGTGAAATTATAATTTTAACTTGAATTTTCAAGTTCAAGTTCGATCAAGTTCAAGTTAATGATTTATTCCTTGATTGAAAAATCAAGTCAAGTTCAAGTACACTGAATGAAAGTACTTGAATAAAACGTGAGTATAACTTGAGTTTTTTCACAGAAAACCAATATAAGCATTTCGTAATTAGTGGCATCATTACATCCCACCAAAAATAATATTGGGCGTATATTTTTTTCTTTTTACTCCATCGACATTAAAGTCGCTTCCACGATGCCCAGTGGTCGAGAACGAGAATAATTCTTATGTCCTGTTTCCATACTTTGAATTATCAAAGGTTCTTTCATATTGTTTTATAAGGATGTTCATTATATTCTGAGTTCTTGTTCCATTATAAAAATGAAGTTATTGTGCAATTCACTTGTTCTGAAACTAAGAAGTTTAAGAAAAATCTATTATTCCACGTAAGAATAATTTTTGCTGATATTAAACGTGATGGAGCAGACGAACAACAAACAATCTTATACATCAATATTGGTTAAGAAAAATTAACGACGACAGATATTCATGAATATAACTGCTGGTAACACTCACCAGATGAGTGCAACACTACTGTGAACAGGCCAATAATATGATTGTTAACCTCTTAATTGTGAAAATTTGTAAAACAGATTACAATGTTTACAGGTAAACTTTTTAGCAATTTTAAAGTAAAGGATATCTTCCGCATGCCGTTTAGTTTATCCTAAATACGGGTTAACCATTATCAGCTATAATAATTGTGGACGAAGTTTCTAGTATTGTTTATTTACTTACAAAATAACGACTTGAATAATCAAGTTCAAGTACAAGTTCAAGTTCACGTTCAAGTCAAGTTATGTGTCCAACTTTAACGTCAAGTTCTTATCAAGAAAGTTCATTAAAATGCACTTGAAAATCGTGTACTTGAGTACTCAAGTTGCTTCAGAAACTTGATTCATCAAGTACAAGTGCGGATACCTAGTTTAGACAATTTTTTCAAGTTCAAGTCAAGCTCAAGTCAAGTTGTCTAAAATAACTTGACTTGAACGCAGCTCTGCTCAAAATTCATTGGGTTTCATTTCGAGTCTTGCATGATAATTCTGAGTAGGAAAAAATATAATATTAATAACATCGACCTAGTCTCTCCACAATTTCAAGACCTACAAAAAATTAAAAACTAGCTCGAAAATCGTACTTTAAAAATTTAAATATTAAAGCCAGCAGGAACGACTACTAATTTTAAACAGGATTTAATATTTTTAACTATGGCACCACATGATTATGTAGTAATGGCGCATGTTTGGGTATTTGCTAAACACGAGTACTAAATTTTCAATTTTCGTATAATTACTTAAAATTTAACTTAAAAAAAGTGTTCAAATTTCCTACTTATTACACAATTCTGAAACACGTCACCCCAATTCCCTTTATACATTTAGACAGCGAAATGGCATAAGTTTTTAAAAATGTAACAACGGATTGTACAGCCTAGGATTCTAGTGAAAAACATCTAGAGTGGCGTCAAAGTAATTCTGAATTTAATGTCCTTCACTCCTTGCAAAACTTGGCCAATAACAGCATCCTTTCTGGGATTGTAATTTTTTTATTTTGAATTTACAGGGAGGCCATATTCATTTGCCGTTCACGGTCAAAAAGGAGCAATTCGTAAAATATTTTACCCCAACAGTTGATAGGAAATTTGGTTGCAGATTTTCTTCATTGTTGCATGGCGTTCAAATTATTTTCGCTGTCGAAGTAATAAGTGGAAGCACGTTTCACTTGAAAGCAAATTTAGTATCTACAAATTGCGTGAAAAGAAATTATTTCAAGGTGCGTGAAAGTCATAAAATTATTTTCTGAACAAACGTTTGCGTTCATATAAGCAAATAAAAAATTCTAAATAATGTCCATAAAGGCCCATTACGATCCTTTTTAACGTAAAGACATCAAACACAAATCCCGAAGACCCATATATGTTTCTGTAAACGAGCGTCAAAGTATTGTCTCAAAAACATTTTCTGTGACAATAGTAAAATGAAGAATTTGAGGTTCTAAAGAAACTTAGATTTCCCTCCACAATTGAGATCTTACATTTCAAAACTATAACTTATATATAAAACAGAGGACTAACTAATATATAAGACTTTGGAATTGTAAATACCTTTGTAATTTTCCACACCGTATTATATTAATGACCCCAAATCTTGACCCAATGCATTCCAATTTCGGAAACTTCACAGATGACAAATTGTCAGAAAAATAAATAGGATTAGAAAAGTATCATTTAATACTCCGTCAGGAGTCAATTCAGATTTCTGACCTTCTTTCACATCTCACTCCATTCGGATTCCTTCCCACGTTCAGCTATCCAGCTTTGATACTTTTGTGAATTGCAATTCCTTTGCTTCTTTGCATAAACTAGTAATAAGCTAATTTAATAATTAAAAAAAATTAATTGATTAATATGTAGATAAATATATATTAATGTAATAATAATTAAAATTATTGTAATAATTAAGGAATTATTGCAGTCCCATAATTCAATCAGTATTTAAGATGGAGAGTGTTCTTTGAAGTGTTCTAGCGAGATTTGAATGTCAAATTGGAAAAGCGCTGGCTGGGATTCCAATTTCAAAAACATATCCTGGATTTGTATAAGGTGCCAAGGAACGATTAACCTGGATCCAGACAAGAGGTCGAAGGGGTCAGGAGCTTGAAAAATGATGCAATGCAAATGATGTGTTTTGGATTGCTAATTTCTTGATCTTATTTATTCTCACACAGGTGTTGTTTCAGAAAATGTTCTTCATAGAGAATTATTTGGGTTGTTTCCCGTGGAAGTACTTCTGGACTTTGAAAATTGTGAACATGAACCTGAAGCAGTGTGAACAACTTTGTCAGACAATCAGCGTCTGATGAAAGAAACTCAGGAGGATTTAAAGATAGGGGAAGAATTTGTATCCTCACATTTTTGATGGAATGTTGGGTGCTTCCAAAAATATTTCAAGGAATTTTAGTTTTTTATGAAAAAATACTTTTAATCGGATTTTGTTTTTTACTAGGGGAAAATTAATGTAACAAGTGCCAATGGGTGGACACCTTTTAAAATTACATGTGTTCAAAAGAAATAAAAACTTGAATTTGAAGTTCCATCAAACAAATTATGAAGCGCCATTTAAATAAATACTTCCAACCGCTGACATAATATAAATAATTAGTAACAACACAAACATTCAGAAATTAAATTCCTGCTGAATTTTCCCTCAGTCCATCAAATGCATCGTTGATTTCTACAAATTTAAAACATTTTCGGTACACGTGGTCACAGTCTTCGGCAGATAAATGAGATGATAGAATCTGTATCCAACTCAAAATAAGCGAAAATCAAATAAATGGAGTGAAAGGTTTGTCATATTACAAATATTTTATCTCACGCTACTTTAGCCAATTCTCAATGAAAAATGTCGTGGCGTCATTCTTTCATTTCATAATTTTCTTACCGTGTAAAATACGGGTTTAAAAAAATGCATGCAAAGAAATTTTCCGCTCATATATTTTAAAAACTGTCCGTCTTGAATGGCAAAGTGTTACATGAATTTAATAATTAATTTGTGTAATTTTTAGGGTGATAATAAGCATTTGTTTTTTTTTCTATCCAGCACAAAAACGAGAGTTACACCTCCTAATATTTCATTACTCCAGTTTGAAGGAATTTGAGTTTCAGCTTTTTTAAGTCTACTTTATTGGGCCAGGTCAGGTTTTGAAATCATGGAGGTCAGAGCTTGAAGGTACATTGAATTTCCTTGAGAATCGAATTTTTTTGGTTTTTTAAATTCTTAGACAAAATTTGATTGAAAAATTACATTGACGCTGGTTTACGGAAACGTTTATGGGCCTTCCGGGGTTGTTTGATATCTTTACGTTGAGAATTGTCGGCATGAGCCTTAAGTATTCGGAACAGCGCTGAAAGAAAATCATTGATGGGAGGAACAAAATATTAAACGAACACATGGATTTTCGGGCATTTTATGGATTTTCGGGCATTTATTCAATTTTTGGGCATTTTATGGATTTTTGGGCATTTAATCAATTTTTGGGCATTTCATGGATTTTTGGGGATTTTTGGGTTTTGGGGGATTTTATAGATTTTGGGGGATTTTATGGGTTTTGGGGAATTTTATGGATTTTGGGGGATTTTATGAATTTTTGGGGATTTTATGAATTTTTGGGGATTTTATGGATTTTTGGGGATTTTATGGATTTTGGGGGATTTTATGGATTTTTGGGGATTTTATGGATTTTGGGGGATTTTATGGATTTTGGGGGATTTTATGGATTTTGGGGGATTTTATGGATTTTTGGGGATTTTATGGATTTTGGGGGATTTTATGGATTTTGGGGGATTTTATGGATTTTTGGGGATTTTATGGATTTTTGGGGATTTTATGGATTTTTGGGGATTTTTGGGGATTTTATGGATTTTTGGGGATTTTATAGATTTTTGGGGATTTTATGGATTTTGTGGGATTTTATGGATTTTGTGGGATTTTATGGATTTTGGGGGATTTTATGGATTTTGTGGGATTTTATGGATTTTGGGGGATTTTATGGATTTTGTGGGATTTTATGGATTTTGGGGGATTTTATGGATTTTGTGGGATTTTATGGATTTTGGGGGATTTTATGGATTTTGTGGGATTTTATGGATTTTGGGGGATTTTATGGATTTTGTGGGATTTTATGGATTTTGGGGGATTTTATGGATTTTTGAGGATTTTATGGATTTGGGGGGATTTTATGGATTTTTGGGGATTTTATGGATTTTGGGGGATTTTATGGATTTTGTGGGATTTTATGGATTTTGGGGGATTTTATGGATTTTGTGGGATTTTATGGATTTTGGGGGATTTTATGGATTTTGTGGGATTTTATGGATTTTGGGGGATTTTATGGATTTTGTGGGATTTTATGGATTTTGGGGGATTTTATGGATTTTGTGGGATTTTATGGATTTTGGGGGATTTTATGGATTTTGTGGGATTTTATGGATTTTGGGGGATTTTATGGATTTTTGAGGATTTTATGGATTTGGGGGGATTTTATGGATTTTTGGGCATTTAATCAATTTTTGGGCATTTCATGGATTTTTGGGGATTTTTGGGTTTTGGGGGATTTTATAGATTTTGGGGGATTTTATGGGTTTTGGGGAATTTTATGGATTTTGGGGGATTTTATGAATTTTTGGGGATTTTATGAATTTTTGGGGATTTTATGGATTTTTGGGGATTTTATGGATTTTGGGGGATTTTATGGATTTTTGGGGATTTTATGGATTTTGGGGGATTTTATGGATTTTGGGGGATTTTATGGATTTTGGGGGATTTTATGGATTTTTGGGGATTTTATGGATTTTGGGGGATTTTATGGATTTTGGGGGATTTTATGGATTTTTGGGGATTTTATGGATTTTTGGGGATTTTATGGATTTTTGGGGATTTTTGGGGATTTTATGGATTTTTGGGGATTTTATAGATTTTTGGGGATTTTATGGATTTTGTGGGATTTTATGGATTTTGTGGGATTTTATGGATTTTGGGGGATTTTATGGATTTTGTGGGATTTTATGGATTTTGGGGGATTTTATGGATTTTGTGGGATTTTATGGATTTTGGGGGATTTTATGGATTTTGTGGGATTTTATGGATTTTGGGGGATTTTATGGATTTTGTGGGATTTTATGGATTTTGGGGGATTTTATGGATTTTGTGGGATTTTATGGATTTTGGGGGATTTTATGGATTTTTGAGGATTTTATGGATTTGGGGGGATTTTATGGATTTTTGGGGATTTTATGGATTTTGGGGGATTTTATGGATTTTGTGGGATTTTATGGATTTTGGGGGATTTTATGGATTTTGTGGGATTTTATGGATTTTGGGGGATTTTATGGATTTTGTGGGATTTTATGGATTTTGGGGGATTTTATGGATTTTGTGGGATTTTATGGATTTTGGGGGATTTTATGGATTTTGTGGGATTTTATGGATTTTGGGGGATTTTATGGATTTTGTGGGATTTTATGGATTTTGGGGGATTTTATGGATTTTTGAGGATTTTATGGATTTGGGGGGATTTTATGGATTTTTGGGCATTTAATCAATTTTTGGGCATTTCATGGATTTTTGGGGATTTTTGGGTTTTGGGGGATTTTATAGATTTTGGGGGATTTTATGGGTTTTGGGGAATTTTATGGATTTTGGGGGATTTTATGAATTTTTGGGGATTTTATGAATTTTTGGGGATTTTATGGATTTTTGGGGATTTTATGGATTTTGGGGGATTTTATGGATTTTTGGGGATTTTATGGATTTTGGGGGATTTTATGGATTTTGGGGGATTTTATGGATTTTGGGGGATTTTATGGATTTTTGGGGATTTTATGGATTTTGGGGGATTTTATGGATTTTGGGGGATTTTATGGATTTTTGGGGATTTTATGGATTTTTGGGGATTTTATGGATTTTTGGGGATTTTTGGGGATTTTATGGATTTTTGGGGATTTTATAGATTTTTGGGGATTTTATGGATTTTGTGGGATTTTATGGATTTTGTGGGATTTTATGGATTTTGGGGGATTTTATGGATTTTTGGGGATTTTATGGATTTTTGGGGATTTTATGGATTTTGGGGGATTTTATGGATTTTTGGGGATTTTATGGATTTTGGGGGATTTTATGGATTTTGGGGGATTTTATGGATTTTGGGGGATTTTATGGATTTTTGGGGATTTTATGGATTTTGGGGGATTTTATGGATTTTGGGGGATTTTATGGATTTTTGGGGATTTTATGGATTTTTGGGGATTTTATGGATTTTTGGGGATTTTTGGGGATTTTATGGATTTTTGGGGATTTTATAGATTTTTGGGGATTTTATGGATTTTGTGGGATTTTATGGATTTTGTGGGATTTTATGGATTTTGGGGGATTTTATGGATTTTGTGGGATTTTATGGATTTTGGGGGATTTTATGGATTTTGTGGGATTTTATGGATTTTGGGGGATTTTATGGATTTTGTGGGATTTTATGGATTTTGGGGGATTTTATGGATTTTGTGGGATTTTATGGATTTTGGGGGATTTTATGGATTTTGTGGGATTTTATGGATTTTGGGGGATTTTATGGATTTTTGAGGATTTTATGGATTTGGGGGGATTTTATGGATTTTTGGGGATTTTATGGATTTTGGGGGATTTTGGGGGATTTTATAGCATTTCATGGATTTTTGGTCATTTCATGAACTTTTGGGCATTTCATGGATTTTTGGGCATTTCATGAATTTTTTTGCAGTTCATGGATTTTTGAGAATTCTTTGTAGACTTTAGCTATATAGATGGCTAGAATATTAATTACGTACCATTATTACGCTATGAATTATTATGTAAAAACAACATGAAAATCAAAAAATTATATAAAAATAATTTTGTAAACCCGAATTACTTGGTGGGTCATTGGTGAAAGCCTACAGGATACCAAATAAATAAATACAAAATACAAAAAATATTAAATAATAATGAACGATTATTTAGCGCGAATATACATACGTACAAGCAATGCTTTAACTCAAATATGCATGCCACTTATATGTCCTAAATTCTATTCTAGTAGGATTGTTGGATCATTTGTAATTTCTGGTCCGCTCGAAACCCGAACTGAAAAATAAATGTAGGCCCAAGCCGGATCTTAACTCTGTTTCATTGTTTTAGCGCAGCGCGAACCCGGTTGTAGTCCGAGGGAAGTTCGTATTTACAGCCCGAACCAGGCCAAAAACCCGACAGGGACGGGTTCGGGCCGGCCCGAATCAAGCAGCCAGCTTCCGGGTCATTAAACTAACTCGACCCAAACATGAACCCGAACCTGACTTTCATGTATTTTGTCAGAGTAAACTTAACTTATAATCATAAGATCTATCCTAATACTTTTACTAGTAAATGATGTTAAGGCACAAATGCGTAAAATTATATTAATTTTAAAAAATATTGATTTATTGAAACCATAAAATACTAATAATTTCATTATTGTATTAAAAATAATAGTTGTTATGGGCGTCTCAAAGAAGTGATCAGCTAGTAAAAAACTGAACAGCCAGATTTTCATGACATGGTTCATGATCTCTTATGATGATAGAATGGATTTTTTTTATTTTGGAATTTGCAACTGAGCGGGGATGTTTTGAACGTGGAGATGTGTCCGGATGTTCCTGGGCATGTTTTTTATCACCTGAAGCTACTTTTTCATAAAGATAAGGTGTATTTTTTAGCAAAGTAAGCTTACGTTCCTATCAAGCTATAAAGATTCCCTATTCCATTGCTTAACGATTCCTCATTGAGACAAGAAAACTTGGGGCATAAAAACGTTTATTTAATCATTTATTTAAAAAACAAATCTTTAATAATTAATATTTATTTCACACAAATTATTTAATTATTTATTTTTAAAAAAATTATTTAATTATTTATGTCAAAAAAAATCTTTAATTATTTATTTCAAAATCAGTTTAATTATTTATTTCAAAAACGTTTTAATTATTTATTTCAAAAACATTTTAATTATTTACTTCGAAAAGATTTTCTTTTATCATTTATTTTCAAAAATAATCTGAGCGGCTTCCCTCTAAAAGTACAAAATACTAAGGGAAAACAAGGCAATCAAATCACTGAAACTGCATTGCTGAAGGCAGAAAATACAGCCAAAATTCAAGGTCATAGAAGTTGTATCCGCGATTCAAAAAGACGATGGGAGAAGCCCAAAGCTGATGTAAATCAGATACAGCTGCTGAGGACATAGTGAACGGGGTAAAAGTAACGGTTGGATGAGGAATGAAAAATGGATTTTTCAATTATTTGAAAATAATTTAATAATTTTAACTGTCGCATGTCGCATATATATGTATGTATGTGTTTGAAGTTATGGACTCATTTGAGCGCCATATTATCTTGCTCATAACCTTACTCCTTGTGTTTATGGATCGTACTCACAATTCACAACGTGTGAGGATCTTTTAGATGGTTCTTCTGAAAGCCCTTGAAATTGTCTACACTCTTTAAAAAATTATCCGGTTTTTAGTTTTAATTTGAAAATTTCACCTGCACTATTCCAAACAATTTCATATGTTTACTCCACTCCTGCATCAAGAGTTTTTACCTGCACCACGTATGTTTGATTAACCTATCCTGCTCACAAATAATTAGTTGTAAATACACAAGATATGTAAATAAATTAATGATGTGAAACAGTTCCCGTTTATAACTAAACCAGAAATTACCACGTGTCCGTGTCCCTTCTTTAAAAAGAAGACATGTCACAGTCTAACCTATAACCAGTTTCCGGATACGTATCTACGATCCTTAAGCTTCAAACTATTGAGCACTTACATATGTATTTGAAACAAAACATAATTAGATGTTATTACAATAATTATTTATAACGTATTTATTCAAACTGGGAACGTCAATTATTACTATAGCTACACATATAAGCAAAATATTTTCACATTACAAATACTACAACAATAATATTTCTATAAACACTTTTACATCTTACATTTAAACATTGATATAATAATAATTATTATTTCATTATTACATTTTATTTATATAATAGCTATCCATAAATTTGGACAGGTTTGGAGCCTTTAGATCCCCCATAGGACTCTGGAAGTTGGTTCTGAGGAATGTTCCTGAGCAGAACCCGTCGGTAGCTCTTGGAATTAGCCCCATAAATCTCTACTCTACTAAATTCCTTCCCAAGGACTGGTCTTAGTAAGTTAAGCAAGTTTTTCGCCAGGAAATTTGCTGGAATAAAATTTCATTCAAAAATTAATTACTTGGCTTGGTTTCAGTAAATACAAATTCTAGCTCTAAATAATTTGTATGAAAGTTCAAAGTTAGAATCAAATTTTAGCTGTTACCATTGATAATATAAGCTCCGCTTGTAATTGGAATTGCTGCTGTCACCGTCCTCAATTTTTTAATGATGAAGCCCAAAGCTGGAAATTTTTACAATTAATTCTCATTGATGAAATCAACGTAAGTTCTAAAATTCCTGATAATGCATTTGAATCCATGCTCTTGTGAGCATTCATTCAAGTAAAGTATATATGCTAAATTTTGTGGTATTTAATATCAACCTTAATTTGTATCAAAATCTGAAACATTTGCGTTTTTTATATCGGAAATAAAATGCAATGAAATATAAAAATAAAATTTGGGGTATAGTCTGCAGATATAAGAAAAATAAATTTACCTGCAGGAGAATTCATCTGTTGAAGATCGTAGCCCTCCATATCAAATATAACTACACATTCCTTCACAGGCTTTTCTGGAGTGGCTTTGATGGGTAAACTTTTCCATAATCTCCAAAGGAATTTATCCACGTATTTATCAAAGAGCTTATCCCAGATTTCCCCTCTTTCCAAAATTGAGCGGAGATCCCACTTCCCGAATTCCACCACCCAAACTGTAAAATATTGTCAACCATTAAATTATTTCCAATTAATACTTCATAATTAATTTAAAAATAGAAACTTTATACAACTTATAAAGTTTCTATTTTTAAATAGAATTTTTAGACGTTGGAGTGGGAAAATGAGAATAAAAATAGGTAGATTAAATTTTACCAGGTCGGTTCTCAAAGTCAAATCCGCTCAAATAGTACACTAGATTTTTGGTTAGCTCTTCCGGCTCCTCCCATTTTTCTAAGTCCAAGTGCAAAATATACTGTGGAAATAATTCATTAATATTTTAGCAGAGCTGAACATTATTAGAGATAAAAAAAAGGTAATAATTATTGACTATACTGTATGCTTAAAATTGTAATACCCTCAAACTCTGCGGGATTTCCTCCTCGGAAAGCTGAGCCAGAAGTCCCGTCGTTAAAGACAACAACAAAATCAGGACTGATACGGCTCTCATGTTAAAATTTGCTGATCAGATGTCCTTCGAAGGATGTAATCTAACTAAAGGTTAAAATTACGGGTTTTCGCTTTTAAGTATAAACCCAAGACCAATTTCCATATGTACATGCTTGAAGAAACACTTTCCTAGGAGGAACTAGTTCCTCAATAAAATTCCAATTTACAGTGAGTAGCTTGGCAACAATTTTTTTCTCCCTTGTTTACAATCAAAAATCCCCCTGATTAGGCTAGTACCATTAGCATATACGCATAGATGCAGTACATAATCATCCTGAAGCTTCTTTAAAGGTTCCATTAAGGTAGGGGAAAGTATTAAAAAGGAAAATCTTTTATTTACAAACTTTTGGATTTAACATTCCAGTAAATTGTAAGAAATCGAAAATAGACATGTCAAAATTCTATCTACAATTATTCCCTTTCAGTCACGTTTGCTTCTTAACTATAAGTTATTCATGACATTTTTACGGAGCCAGCGTTACTCAAATGAATCTTCCGTAATGGACTAAAATTGTCTTGATGTTTAATCCATACCTGTATAATATTTTGGGATAATTTCATTAGGCAAGTCTTATACAATCATCATTAGCTCTCAGGTAGTATTATCTTAGTTTAAATTGATAGGACTCAAGAGCTTGTAGAACTCATTTACCTTTTGACGGGTTCGTCCTAATTGAGTATCTCAATGGAACTAGTATGTACAATGTGGTAAGAAATATTTGTCTTACTCCTTTCCTCTAGCTGACTAACTGCAAGCAAATCTATATTTCATTGAGACATGTCGCACGATGCCCCCGGATTTTAAAAATCTCTCAAAACTTACAATAATTAGAGTATTTTTTATTGAGAAACTCCAATAATTGCTGCCAAATTTGATACATAAATGAGGACATTTCCCTATCCATATTACTGTAATGTCTCAAAACGCACACATTTGATGCACAGTTTTTGTGAACATGAGAGTGCGAGAGAGAAAGAAACATTATCTTCGGCACCCTGTACAATAACAACAGTGTCGGTTCCAGAAAGGGTTTCCACTGAAATATTTTCCAAGTTAGCACTTTTATAATAGCACAACTTCGGAATGAAATTAAACCTGAAATTCAAGTTATTCCGGTGACAGTTTTTAATATGATGACTATTTATAGTAGAGCTAATGGGTCGGCTAAATTCCAGTTAGGCAAGTAGGGGCAGAAAAATTCTAAGACCAACCTAACAGGTTCGGCAGTCAGTCATTATAGTTTCATTATTACAGTTATCAATCCGATATGCTCACCTTCACAACATAATAAAAGGGAAAGGGAAATTACCTTCAAAATTGCATAAGCACACACGTATTACATACAATTTGTGACATTTTTGTCTCTAAATATCCGAATATCTTGACAACAAATTTTAAAATCACAAACTATAAACTTGAGAGCTACTTTGAGATATGCATTGATACAAGAAATGAGACTAATTTTCAGTTAGAAGCTAGAAGTCACCAGTTCGATCCACTTGAAACCAGTACAGTAAATTTCCCATATAGTGGTTTCCTCTTAGATGGCATTCCCTCTTTAATGGCATCAAAAAAAACCCTCCCTAGAGGTTTGCAATGTTAAAGGTATACAGTATAGTGGCACCCGCTATAATGGTATTCCCTCTATAATGTCACTATTATGTGTTACGGTGGCTCAGACAATGTGAAATTATATTGGCAGTTGACATAAAATTAGCTAGATAATGGCTACAAAAGTATAACATGATGTTATAAAACGTGCGGGCGGTTAATAATGCTTATGTCGGTTGGTTCAATTTTAATTTCGAACGTTAATACAGTTTGATTATTATTGGGGTTTAGTGACTTAAGTTAAAACGAACAGTTATAACACAAAACATTGCCATGTTTGCCTTGGCTCACTTCTAATAGGTTTCAATTCGTGCTGGTTTTTTTAAATAAATTGAATTATTATATTGAAGATTTAAAATGACATTAAACAGACAGTCAAGCAAAACCTCATTGTGAAAAAACCGCAGAGTACTCAGTGGAAGTAATTCCCATTGCCATAATTCCAGGATTTTGGTTTCTGGAATGGTGACCTTGCAGTCGAAAAGTTTGTTACGACTAATATTATTAATAGTATGAGGAAACCTAAGGTTGCTGAACATCTTAAACTCAATGAAGCTTAGCATACCTCATAATTTTGAGTAGTCTGTAAAAATAAATATATTTATAAATGTGTTTAGTTACAGTTATTGTCTAAAAACATTAATAGTATATAGTTAACCATTAGTAACATACAGTGGCATCCCTTTATAGTGGCAGGAATTTGTTACTCCCTTGGAAACCACTATATAGGAAATTCACTGTATCATTCAAAAGTGTCCAAATGCGACTTACAATTTTTGGCCCATCTTATATCCTTGCTACCTTTAAAATTAACATTAAGACTGATAAACATAACTGTTACAGTATGATGAAGGGCCTGTATTTATCTGACTATCGTAACCTAACTCTTAAATATTTAATTATTTTAAAAGTATAGCTATCGCACCAAAAATAGTAAATGTTCCTACGTGCGTTTGGAGGAGGATCCTCTTTATAAACATTGATTGAAGACAGTTTTTCCTTTGAAGATTCTCCTTGATAAAGATGTTACGCAGTTTATTTCTTACAGAATTTTAATGTGGACATCTAACAATAGCATTACAAGGAATAGATCTTCGTCGTCGCTTATTGTTAGATTACATATTATTACTTGACATGATGTCTTTGACTTTCCTGTTTGTATACATTCCATTTAATCTCCTGTGATAGGAATAAGCGAATTCCGGTTCTAATGTTTTGCATGAGTTTACGACTTCCTTCCATCGTTCCATCAAATTGTAAGTCCTTGGCTGTTGTGACTGACAAGTGACTGATTGTGAGACCGATCTTTCTACTTATTTCGTGGAATTGCTTCATTGTTCTTCCCTCTACCATTGCTTTCACTTATCTTCATTAATTAACCATGGGTTATTGTAAATAACAGGTATTTTGGAAAAGTTGCTACACAAGGTATTCTCTACTTCTTTGCCCGAATTCATCTTTTAGGACAGCTTGAATGAATAATATACTTCCGACTTGTTTCCACCATTTGAATTGCTCTCGTTTCACGTTTGTTCTTTGCTCTTAAAAGCATCCAATGCTCAGGCAGCCATCAGGCTTTGTAAAGAATCTCCAGATGAATTGACGTGTTCATACTGTGTCCATTTGTTTTGTTAAAACACATCAACGAATTTAAAAACGTACCCTTCCTGTCACCGGACTCAGTTTTATGAGAATATTCTTCGGTTTGATATCCCGATGAATTATGTCATTATTTTCATGGAGGTGGGTAATAGCCTTCGAAATGTGGGAAAGAACAGCTCGAACATCCTTTTTACTTAATTCATTCACATTTTCAGGCTGTCTTAACAAAAATCTCAAGTACCACCGTAGGAAAATTCCATGAACAAAAGTAGTGCATACGTTCCTGTAAAGGAAAAAACTGGGCTGTCGACAAATGAGACAATATCAGACTTAAGCATTTATACTAAAATTATTTTTTTAAGTTATAAGTTTTTGAAACATTTAAAACTCCATTCAGAACTACAAGTCCTCATAGCTTTCTACACCAGAATCAAGAGACATCGTCGAAATTCCTGGTGTATCTATAGCTTCAAAAATATTCCAAAACATCTAGAAATCGGTCATTTTTTTAAAATCTCTGCGGTGACACGGTCAGTAGCCAATCACCCTCACCACATCCGGATACAGAAGGACTTTTACAATGCTGAAACTTTCCAGGGTTAATTTTGTCGCAGCCCCGATTTTGCTTTACAAGATCTTGTGATCTTACTCAATAGGAAGTGACCTACTGAATAACAGCACAGGTCAAACTAGGTGAAATTTCTGCAGGGAGTTCAACTATATGTACATATGTGGCCTCGAAGGGAACGGAGACTGAGCTCCAATTGAATCTGACAGGTTGTTGGGTCATATTCAAACACAACGTGTACAAAAATAATTGATTATATAAATCCTTCCCATTTTGATATTAAGCAAGTTGGATCTCAGTTTGGATTTGTAAACATGCTCATTATTATTTATTGATAGGTCGCATCAATGGTTGAGCAATATTCCAGGAGTGTATAATAAAATATTCCGTTATGCCACAACGGACATGTACATATAAAAAATCTTCTTTTTTTACTTCCCCTGTAACCCAATCCCTGTCCTTTACATCATCATCATTGAGGCCTTTGTAAAGGCTAATCAGACGGGATTCATTCATTGCAAAAACATTCCTACGTTATCTATCCATATCATCTTGACGTGGTTATTGCATTAGAGCCAGAGTGGAACGGGATCTGTATCCGCAGCATTGGATATGAAATAGGCAGTGCACTCTGCTCAAATCTTGCATAACTTTTTCCATAATATGCTCCTCATACTCCTCATTCATACTCCTGTTTTTTTTATTCATAACCTAATATGAAGGATACAGTAGACTTATTTTGTGAGGACTCCCCTAAAAGCATCAAAATTGGGCTGTCGTAAAATGCCTCTTATAAGGACAAAAATGACCATATTTTCTCATCCGGGTTTGGATATACCCCATAAATTTTTTTGCCCATACTTATAGACAAGATTAGGCAAGATTAGACAAGATAAAGTCTCTAAATCACAAGAGGACACTGTAACATGGAAGAATCCACAGGAATAATAATTGCAGAACAGGACATGTGGAAGTCCTCTATAAAAACCCAGTTTCAAGGCTCAGGCAAATCTTGTAAGGAAAAATGTTCATCCCCTCTAAGTAAGTTAGCCCAAGCTCAGAATCAGTCAATTCTTACTTGGGGCTTGAAAACTTGCTGTACCAAAAAGCATTATATCACTAGACCTGTACTTGAGGCCTTCTCAAAGGCCTTCACCCATACAAAAGTATATCTTCTCAAGCTTCAAAGGATTCCTTAAAGAAATATGTCCCGAGACCTTATAATTTTCTTACACAAGGGAGGAAAAAATCTGGAAACTTTAAACCTTTAAGATTGAAGATGTGAGCCTATCAAGATTCCGTGTGTGTATACCTCTATAAAAACCATTGCATATACATTTACAGTGCAATCTCTGCATGCAGAGCACCCCTACAAGCCCCAAAATGTGCAATTTACATCAAACTACTGTTACATATGTACATACGTAATGGGGGAAAAATTGTCACAACAATGACAGCCAACTTCTTCAAAAATTATTTATCCCAAAATGTTTTATCTCTAAAGCCTCCGTAGTTTTTACTGTTCCTTACAAAGCTATACAATTATTGCTGAAAAATATTTTATTCAGACCAAAATTAAGTAAAAATCTCCAAAATGTTTCCCCATACAGAGGGCAGATATGGTCCTTTAAACCAGAAGGTCTGTGAGAACCCATGTATCAACATTTCCACACTTTTGAAAAAACTCTCATTTTGAAAAAATCCACATGTCCAAATATCTTGGCCCCTATTTAGTAGAGCAGACATGCTATTTTATATAAAAATAAAAGGGACCTGGAATACCATCAGTTGACTGTATACGTTACTCCTCCGAGGATAAAAATTGTGCTCAACAATAAGATTGCATCAAAATATTTATTTAAATATCTCTAAATGATTTTTTTAAAGTCTCTTATACATTGAGAGCTTACTGTATAGAGAAATACATGTCCTCTGTGTATAGTCATATAGCGTTTGAACATATATTCTGGAATGGAAGGAGAGGAAGAATTAAAAGGCTCTCTCTTATTAGCTCTCATTCAATAAAAAAGCCGGGACTATAGCTCCTAAAATATATGTATAGAAAATTCAATTATAATAAATTTTGGAGAGTATTATTTGGAATATGTGTAGAGTCGGGTGTGTGTAGTGTAGTGCTTAAAAGGGAGTCGTCTCACTCTTGAGGGTCTCACTCGGTCGTCGACAGTTGAAGTTGAAGGGGAGAGGGAAGGGAACTCTGGAATTCACACTTTACAACAGCAACAGCATAACTGCTGTCCCAAAAACGAGCCTGCACTTTTTACTATTACAGCATTATTATACAGAAGGAATACATAGCTTGGTGCTGCAACAGGAGCCAGAAGCAACTGCAACTGCAACGACTACTACTGTCCGCTCCCAATTCAGTTAATAACAAGCATGGCATGGCAGCCCCAACAACTCCTTCTCTCTCGGCTGTAACAAAGGAGGAACAATCTCCACCAACAATTTAACCGACAATAATTTTTTTTTAAATTTAACCCTCATTCCTAACCGTTGTGTATACATTTTTATATATGGGACCCTGTCATAAATTATTACTTGATCACTTCCGAATCCCTGGCACAAGAGTTGGTGTACATTGTTTGTAATCGTGCTCTCCCATAATTATTGTAATAGTCAGTGGAGATGTTTTAATTTTGTTTTTTGACATTATTGTTGATAAATGAAGTCGGATTTGGGAACTACAGCAATATTTTCTACACGAAGAACTTTGTACAGGAGATAGATCCGTCCCTGTGATATAATTTCGGAGTTGACAGAATCCTGGGAGAGTTGTTCGGAGATTATCAAATATTCGGATTTTATTGGATTTAAATTTGTTTACTGATTCTGACTCCGGATTCAATGGACTGTGTCGAGACAATGAAGCTGGACCTGGACAGTAGTAGCAGTTGTGTGAAGGCGAGTATACTATCGGTAAGTTAAATAATTTTAAAGATTTATCAATTCTGGGATATTTAATATTTTTGTAAAAATATTTGGGATTTTGTTTTTGTATATGGAGGAATTGTTTGAAATTTGAAGGGTGGGGTTGAAGTTAAGGGTAAGGTTTTTTTTGGACAAGTTGATTACAAAAAGGGGTTGGTATGTGAATTGACAGTGGGGGTTTGAAATTGTTTTAATTTTGGATCTGATGGTATTTTGATTATGTTTTTGTTGGGTTTTGTTTTTTAGAGCGCATTTCAACTGGCGTTGAAATTAGACAACATGACGGAACTGGAGAAGTTGCTCAATGACTCCAATATTAACAGTATGGATGAGACTGGGATGACCCTGTTGCATAAAAGCATCATCGCTAATCGGATTGATTTTGTAAGTTCATTTGGGGGATATTGTGTGTAGTGAGGGGTGGATATTTTTTAAATTGTAAACTGAGCTGGATTTTAAAAACTGGGTTGCTCTTTGTGAAGTTAGAAATACCTTTGCTGTTATGAATTGGAAGAGAGAGGGAGGTTTTTTTTAAATTTCTGGTGGTTTTCAATTGGATTTAAAATGTTGGGAAATGGTATTCAAAATGTTTGATTAGAAATGTTGAAATGGAGGTGATTTTGAAAATAGTTATGTAGTTAGATTTGGTGATCTGGTGTCAGAGCTTAATTTTTGAAGAGTTCCGGACACTTAGGAAGGATTTACTGTATTTGTTACTATTGGTGAGGGAGTTGGGTAAAGATATCCCGTCAGAGATGGATTGGTTAATTTTTTTGATTGGAGGTTTTTTTAAACAAAATGGTTTAGTATATTGGAAACTACGGACCAATGAAGTTTTGTGAAGGTGGAAATATTATAGTAATGCAATTTTAAAAGACAGCTAGATGCAGCGACGTCTTGTGGGATTTTGAGTTTGGGAGGTCAATTCGTTGATTTTAATCCCTTGGATTCTAAAGAATCGCTGGAGGAATATTTTAGGTTATCATTTTCGGTGTTGCTAAATGTAAAATTTGTTTTTTTTTTAAATTCCAGGTACGCACATTGATTAGCTTAGGCGCTAACTTGAGACTGTCAACCCGGGATGGGTGGTCGGCGCTTCATTTGGCTGCTTTCCTGGGTTTCAGCGATATCCTCGTATTACTCCTTAACTTCTGGGATTGAGAACAATATCTAGTCGGATATTATCATCAATGAATCATTGTTTTTACTTCCTATTGATTTTTGCTACTGTTATTTATTAGTTATGTTTTATTTGTATTGTACAATATTATTATGAGACAATATTTATTATTGTTAGGATATTACTAGTAATTATAGAACCTCTTGTACTGACGTACCACGTATTCAATCGCAAGACTTAAACTTTGTAGATAGTAAGTTTATATATATATTTATAATACATACACACAACATGTTCACTCCACTGACCATTCAATTGTTTTCACATTCTACACACAAAATATAATTACATTCTAAACATATACATGTTCATTCAAATCTTAATTACTCAACGATGACACTCATTACAAGTAATTTTTAAGAGAATGAATAAATTTTTTACTTATTGTTATTTCAATAATTGTACCTCTCAACAATGCCGTCCTCATTATTTTGTTAAAAATGAAAAGCACTCTGTAAAAAAGCATATAAATTTCTCTCTTGTAGTAATATCATGCTCTTTTAACGAGAAAAATCAACATTTTGGACCTACTGATAAAACACTCCTATTGCTAGATTTGTATATTAATTTACTGTCCTAGTGAGATCACACTATTACATATATATGAGCCTACTTTCCAACTTCTGTAATAATTACAACATTCATACAATCTAAACCAAAAGTACCGTAGGACAGAATCAAGCACACCACAAAGATCAGGGAACCAGAGTCTCTCCAAAAAAATATACGACAGCAAAAAATGAAGGGACATTTCCCCAGTTTTTGTGAAGCATTTTCTACAAAGATGATGAAGAAGATGGAAGGTAACAGAACATAATAAAGGTATCACAAAAACAAGCATCCGTTTGTATGATTTAAACTTAAGGAGCAAAAAAAAAAGAATTTAATTTTCTAAAACTTTTTTCATAATTATTTTTTTTAAGGAGGACCACTTAACACTACATCCATGTTTATGGGCATGTAACTAATTACGGAGATAATAGTCTTGTGAAAAATTGCCCACAAAAAAAAATGATATGAGAATATTTTTTTCGAATATATTCTTCCTCCCTTGTGTGCACATTCCCATGTGAGGACGTCCACTCCATGTACATACGGCTGGCAATAGCACAACTACTTAAATATAAGCATGTAATAAATTCTACAGTAACTCCAAGTTCCCAAATTTTTTTCTCATCGTGGGAACGTCCTTGCCTCTTTCTCTCTCTCTCTCTCTCACTCGCTTTGGTTCCCTCACTTGGCTTGGCTTGGCTCCTTTTCTTCATCTTGTTCTTCTTTTTGGTCACATAACGAAATCAAGCTAAGCTATAGTGTAAGAAAGGGCCCGGCAATAATGCCGAGAGAAAGGATCAAAATAATATGTATGAGAAAGAGAGAGAGAGAGAGGGAGATGAAGGAATCAAAGGGAAGGGAAATGTGTACTCCAGTATATGGATACACCCGAAACCAAAATATGTACACATAAATCCCTGGTCCTAAGGTTGGTGTCTGTGTGGAACCCAATTCCACACCGTCGACCTTAACTCATTGTGAAAAGTTTTTTCGAATCCCTCTCTTTTGACAAAAGGGGGATGCGATGCTCTAACCTTACGAAACATTAGCCCACATTCCCTTGAACATTGCATATATATATGTGAGATAGAGATACGATGATGAGGACTTTGGGTGATCTGAGGTCCGACTCTTCGTCTATATGCAATATGTGTGGCAACTCCACAAAGAGATTACAAGACGATTACCAAGTGGTTACGAAGGAGGATATAGGCAAACCAAAGAACTTGAGGGAAATGTACACACAAGATCCTACGTTCAAAATTATTCTAAGCACTTACATATAGATACAGTAGTAAGGAACAAAATATTTATACAAAAATTGTAGGAACAAAAATATACTTACATATCACAGTGCCCCTACAAATCCTACCTTCAACACAACCCATACACACTATTTTATCTATGCACACGCTACAAATTCTATGGATAAATTCTTACAGGGATGTTATACTATAGAACCCCATGTATGTAATATGCACATATGCTTGAGTAAAAACTTACTCTCCAGAGATTCTCATCCTTTTTCCCGTTGTTAAGAATGAAATTCCTTGGAAGAAAATACTTCATTGAAACTTTTGCTCCAGCATTTTTCTATCCTCTATCCGCTGGACCAACAACACAATACACAAATATTGACCTTCCTTCTCCCATAGGTCTAGTACTAGGTTTGAGCATAGCTGAAGTATAGATGTCATCTCTGGGAAAAATCTTAAATACATACATATGTACCTATGTACATACCCTTACAAGCTACTAGTCTTCTCCAATACAAGATTTATCCGCCTTTTTTCCTTGAGTCTCTCTCTCTTGTCTTGACTAAGGTCATGTTAAATTATGCCCCGTCATTTCATAACACTCTGGAGCTTTACTTATATGACTATTGAATTACATGGACCTTGCTTGTACTTACACCAAGACTTGTGGCAACTCTAATGAAATGATTTTTCAAAATATTTTCCTAAAATTCCCCCCATCCCCTCAATATAATTATGTACCTATATTTCCTTCCTATTCCTTCAATTTATCAGTTACTATGCTGATAACTTTGAAATAGGCCGACGGGATAGGAGTGTGGGATCCGTTTATTTACCTTCTTCGAGCTCCGTAATGGGAGAACCCTGTTTACATAACTGTGTTCTGTTTGTTATATGATTTGGGTCTGGTCTATAGTCCCAGGACTTTTATTTTTCTACAAGTATTTATCTTTAAAAAAATATATAAAAAAGAATTTTAAATAAAGTGTTATAGATTCATGACGAATATTTGTTTTACTTTTTAATAAAAATCCAAGGAATTTTACTACGGCTTCAATCAATATTTAGTGTAGCTTGAATTTGTGCACTTAGTTGTAATACAGTAATCGTCTTCATATTTTAACAAGATAAGAAAATCCTGCCCAAAATTTTGTTCCCAAGAATTTTCTTATCTTGGAACTCTGATAGAACTAAATGCCGCTCAATAAGCTCAAAGAGGAAATACATAAGGGTTTTATTTGGAAGGGCGGATAAGAAAGGGAAAGGGAAACTGCTTTTATTTATTTGTGCAACATATATATTGTGAAAAGAGAAAGTGTCCTTTGATCCGATCAAAAAAAAACTTGAAGAGGACAATACATCTCAAACAAGAATTTACATGTGAATCAAAGTCGTTGATATACGCTATTAAATGCAACAAATGCCCTGATGTAATATATATAGGGCAAACGGAAAGACATCTTGGGGATAGATTTGCGGAACACAGGAGGGATGTGTTGAATAAACAGTATAAAAATGTTTCCCAACATTTTAATCTAACTGGACATAGTGTGGATGATATGCTAGTTACTGGATTGAAGTACGCTTCAAGAGATGAAAAAGTCAGAATTGAAACCGAAAACCGAATGATCCATTTCTTCAATTCTAATGCATTACCTGGACTAAACATCAAATTTACATATTAAGGAAACATCGAAACCTCAGGACGAAAGTTCGACGGGTGTGGCAATCCCGGGGTTATCTTAGCCAAAATTTTTTTAAATGGCTTAACTAATTCATATTTTTAAAAAATAGTTTATTATGATTATTTTAAATAATCGAAAAATCAATAATTTCAATTTTTCAATTTTTATTGATTGTAGTATGCATTATATTGAATGTTACTACTAGTATATCATTTGCCTGACGAAGAGTAAAAGCTCGAAACGTTGCTGCGAATAAAATATAAGCCTTGTGTTAAAAAGTGAACTTCTACCCTTATTTAATATATTATATATATTTCACTTCGCGTCTTTAACTAATTAAAACAATATTACAAGGAATGTTTATAAGTATATATTTATTATACGGGGTGGAAATCAAGTAATTAAAATTACAATAACTACTTTGACACCGGGCCGAATTGTCAGTATACAAAATCCCAAAGGAGCGAAATGTATTCCCTGCTCCATTAAAATTATTATTCTTAGATGAAGATTTGCATACTCGGATAAAACAACAAGAAAAAATATTTTAGCATTTCATTCCACTCCAAAATTAATTACCTCCCTACTTTTACTGTAATACACAGAGAGCATATTAAATTTTATAATAGCCAAAACTTTGGTCCTCGAGGGATGCACTCATAAAAGGATAAAGTCCAGAGTAAAAGTGTAAGTTCCTTCTTTTAAATTCCCAATTACTGTGCCTTGTCAGGAGTTTTGTATAGACATTGTATCCAAACCCATACAGTTCTCACTTATTGTTAGACAGGGAAGGAACAGAAAAATAAATGAGCTCTGTCCTATTACTCGGGGTCACTAAAGAGGTCATAAAGGAATTAAGATAATTTCAGTCCTTATCATTTGTTTATGTGTGTTCCGCGGCGGTGGAATGACTTTCAAGCAAAATATTACCCAGCATCTCTCTACAAATCTCTACTTTTACACATGCACAAACAAATGCAGCTTAATTATGTGGCTAGTGCTATAGCGCCTTTGAAACCTATATTTATACACATATTGTCTCTAAAAGTAATGCCCGAGAGTCCAGGATCTTTATAAAGAAGCCTCAATGTAAACTTGTAAGTATCTATCCCAAAATCCGTAAAAATAAAACAGTCACATAATATTGAGTGGAATGTAATTATCTCACTTATGTTAAAGGATAGGGCCTTGACATACAAAGCATATACATACTAAATATCCATAAAGGAGAAAAAGTATTTTGTAACAGTCATATATATACACTGCTGATTGGGAGTTAAATACAGTTTATAATTATTACATGTACAAAGCTACATATGTCATGGAGCCTCCAAAACTACATATGTACATACATGCTCAACTATATCTACTCAAAGCCTGTATCCCAGAACATTGTCAAGTGCAGACTTTTAATCTGTGAAAAACCTCCCCTTCTCTGATATTCTCCTGCCATGCATTCCATTGACCGTGGGAAAGGTCTAGTCTTCAAATGTACATATGAATACACTCGGGCTTCATTGCCTATATAGTAGTACACTATGTATATATGTATATATATAGGCTGATGTCCATATTATCTTCCAGTCCTTTCCCTTACAATACCCACAAAGTCAGACAGACATTTGAGAGAAAATCGTGCAGAGATAGAGGCTCTCTCATACCCTACAAGTTTGTACAAACCATTCACTACTATATACTCACATGTACTAGTAGTATTATATATAAAACATTTAATTTCCCCAAAACTGTTTGACCTGTCGTCCTGGTGGAGTAGATATACACATTATTAAAGGAATACACATCAAAACATGATTATCCCCGCAACTCTTTAGGATTTCAGGAGGACCTGAGAGTGTGTGTGAACGTAACTGCTGAGAAATGTGTCTATAACTTGGCTTTTCTCACCCCCAGAATTAATTCACAAGAGTATGACAATTTTTTACTCGCCCATATTCCCTCCAATTCTCACAAACAAAATATTTAATCCTACATGTCCATTTTAGGTCTCAAAAATCCATCCCGGCCGGAGTATACGTTGAGGCTCAGGACTAACTTGTACCTATACACAAAAAGCTATTTATTATTTATGTGTCTCTCAAAAACTTGAGAGGACCATATTGACCCCTGACTTTTCCCCTGTTTGTTCCCCAGGACTGGAGAGACTCTTCTTGATATGAACGCCCTTTTGGAGCTGTCAAGCTAAAATCCATATGAGACTCGGCTTGAGTCCTCAACTATTGTATATACATATGTATATAAATGCTATGAGATCGGAGCATCTTAACATATAAGGTGTAATCCTGAACCCTGACCTTTTCCTGTCCGGCTCTTTACAGAGATGCTGGGATCAAAATCCACAAAAGTTCTTGGAGCAATTTGACTTACAAATAGTCTCTAAAAAATTATGAACAGAAAGAGTATATGTGTAAGTTTAACTATGGAAGGGGAAAAAATACATTGGGAATTAGGGGCTATGGATTTGTAAGGCTGGAGTTGAAAAGTGATTCCGGAGGAGTTTGAATATTCCAAGCTCTCATTAATTTGACTCGTGCCAAGGGATTCCAGGAACCGTGGGATTTTCCTCGAGTGAAAATAAATTTGATGCGAAAAAGGAAACGGACCCAATCGCACAAGACTTTTTTTTGTTCCGGTGTAAGTTCAGATTTGAGAGGGACACGGGCCCTGGAAGAGTTGTTGTACGAGCTCACGCATTGGCACCCGTCTCTCTCTCTCTTTCACTAGTATTTTTAACGGACAGCCGCCGGATCATCAAACTCACACACACTCATTTATAGAGATACACATCGATATTATGGGGCGAAGATTGTATGTACGTATGAGTGTTTATATAATTATTAGCCCCGGAGTATACAAGGAGGGACAAAAGGACCCTGTCCCCTTATCACCAACGACAAGCCGAGCCGCCCGTCCAGACCGTCCCTCCTCTCAGTTGATTTCCGTTGGAAACTTCTACTTTTTGCCATTCTCACGACTCCCGGCACTTCTCCGTGTCGGTTGATCTACTTTTCTCAGCGTTTAGATTACACTCACTCATGTTCTACTATTAGGATTATTATTCGTCCGCACTCTCACTCTCTCTCTCTCTCACTCTCCTCTGCCTCGGATGTATTAACCCTACATAAATGTATATTTGACCAATGTCTCATTAGAAATTCCCGTTACACTTACGTATGATCGAGGATGGGGATTGCAAAGTTTATTTGATCGGAGCCACTGCACTAGACATAGGACTCATTTAATTAAGGCTTCTTATATATGGTAACATTGTTATCACGGTTTTATGCTATAAAAGGGGTGCGGGTTTTCGGGCTGGTGCCGGATCTATTGAGGGATCTTCAACCTGCCTGGGCACGTGCTATGTGGTGGGGATTCCCTCCTTGTAAATTCATTAGTTCGGGTGATATTTTTTTTTATGTCTGGAGTGTTCTCAACATATGAGTCATGATGAACAAAATCACGCACAGTATCATATGTGTATAAAAATAATCTTATGCATTTTGTGCTATTTATTTAAATTGTACGTGGGAAGGTTTGTTTTTTATTAATATTTGAGAAAATTGTAATATTCTACTCATATGGGAAGAATTTATTCCATACTGAGCTCTCATTGACAGTCAAAACATTGGGCGATTGGGCAGTAGGAAAACATTTTGTATTTGAGTAGAAAGCAGTTTAGCAGACCATCTTGGGTTGAGGTGAGTTTGGAGAACTGGTATAGTTATGATTTATGGCGTCAAAACTTGTCAATGTTAAATTTATTTTTAGGGGAGAGGTGAAACTGATCCGTATTACATTCCCTCGTACAGTATTACGTGCATGTACACTTTTAAGTAAATACTGAAATGATGATAAATGGTAATCGTATGTGTATTTACTAAAATGATGATAAATGGTAATGCTAACGCTAGGAAATATTAATAGTAAAAAAGATTTTGTGCATTATTTAAAATGTTACAGTATCTGCATACGCCAAAGCAATTGATAGAGATTTACGTAATTCCTGGAATGATAATAATGGTCACATTAGATTGTACAAGTAGATACTGCAATTTGCATTTTAATTTTTTCGGAAAAGATATATTCCATGGTATATTGTATTTTGACTTTTTTTCGGAACGTATTTCATTTTGCATTTTCACGGCCAAACGAGGGTAAATGATAATAACATGTTCATTTATACTAAAATGACAGTAAATGGTACGGTTTTTATTTAATTCATCTGTGTGTTGACCTAAGGGGACAGGAACAAGTCCCTGATATTCATTTTAATTTAACGTGCAAAATTCCACATGACAAAATGTTCTACAATTGAGGGGATCCATTACAATTGAAAGTCATTAGCAATTAGTGCTTACAATTAGCCTCTACATAAGAAGGACCTGCAGAATGCAAAATATGTAGATATCCAGATCCAAAAATAATAGTGCATTAATTACCAGTGACATATTTTGTTCTTTACAATCATAGTCCTTAACATCCTTTGAATTGGCAGAAAACAAATCTTTTGACAAGGTATAAATTAATACTCCGCATCTATAAAATGTACATTGTTCCCACTTGGAAAAAAACTTGTTTACAATCTATTGACAAAAACAGAATGACACATATTGCTCATACGAGAAGGAATGTTTACAAATGAATAGTATTACTCATACAGAAGCCGGAAGGAAAAAAACTATGACACACATCATCCCTATACTCTTACCATGTCCCTACTAAACGGAGATGATCAAACCGTTTCCTGTCACATTTCCACGCAGAAGGGAAAAAAATGCAAAAATTCTCTGGAGTTGACGGAAGTTCCGGTACATTTCCGTTGGTGAATCCACACTGGAAATTAAAGGATGATACAATTTTTATTGAATGCTCTTGTTAATTACTTGATGAATGATGGGCTCATCATTTAGTAAATCCAAGGATGATAATATGACGGAAGTGTCAAAACTGTGTCTGGAGATCTCCCCTCCACTCCATTGCAGTATTTAGTAATGGAGTGAGAAGTAGGGAAATTGTTGGAAGTTCCCGTGTGAGCTTAAAAAAGGGATGATTACATGTGTAAGTAGTATTTAAGCAGGGGTTGGTGTAAATATAGAGCTAGGGAGAATTATTGGACAGGATGTGCCATAAATATAAGTATGTACGCTCCATGCATAAGATAGCCTTCCAGAGACTGGGCCTCAAGAGTATATCTATTTCCAGTGTGAATTTTCTCTGTGGATTTTCCTCTCTCCTTGAAACCCATATGTTCTATGATTTTGAGAGTATTACTATAAATATACAATGTGTTTAAAAAGTAAGAGCTACTGTATATAATAAATGAATTTTGACTTATATAAATATTAAAATATGTATGAAGGAGTTGAGACAGTGTGTATATGTTATAGGGTAGTTTTTTCATATATAAAGGAATGATCCACCCAGTGGAAGTTCCATTTGAAGGGTGGATCGTGGAATTTTAGAGAATACACAGACACGGGCTTTTTCAATGGATTTTTCCCATGCTTCTCTTATACATAATAGTTTCCTTCCCATTCATTTTAAAATGAGTGTATATACATAAATACATAAATAGCATTTCCTTAGGATGGGATCCTTCAGCTCTGAACACTATTTCTTGTCCCTGTTTCGTGGTCCTTTGCTAATATTCGTTGTGGATTTTCTTACAGAGTCTCGTTCTCATAATCATAATCGGGCCTTGAGAGAGAGAGAGACTATATCTATATGATGGCAAAGGATAATAAAAAATTTCCTCACACGACCCACCGTAAATTTCGTGGTTTTCGTCTGTCCCGTGCGAGTTTCTTATTCTGGATGGAAAAATCTATGGGAAAAAGGAGATTCCAAGGGAATGTGTCCATTACTTGACTTGAAATGTATGACGAGAATTTTCACATTCATCTCTTCCGTATACCTTCCTTTAATTTTGGAATGTGTATATGTATACATTTATATAATTACATACATAGTTGTAGTTATATGCATGGGAGCGCTTGTGCATGAACAAAAATGTACATTGCATATTTTGTCGTATCAGATGACTATAAGGAACATAGCATTTCGGAATGTATGGGGTTCCAGAGGATGTGTTTACAATTTAACGTATTTATGAATGTATGGTTCGTTGTGGATTTTGCTATTTCGTAAGAATGTGCACAATTGCACAAAAGTCATTTCTATAAGGAATAATTAAATGTATTACATAAAATTGCGTGCAGGGTCTTTTACATATATAGAAGGAAGGAAATAATGGTTTTTAACTTCTTTTTTTTAATGTAATTCAAAGTTAAGGTGGAAAGTTCACAGAAATTCTAAGGCTAATGGACACGTTCTTTTACATATTGTTGTAATAATGAGATGAAATGTGAAATGTGAAATGTAATGATTAAAAATGTTGGAAAGTTCCTCAGGGAATCTTTGTGGGGTGGAGGAATGCATGGGCCATGTGAAATTTTTTGGGACTATTTAGTCCTGGTGAAAAATTTCTCATCTCTTTCAGGGATTTTCGTGTGAAATCTCCCATGGACTTGGTCCCAGCTCCCTGCCTCATCTCCCTTCTTCATGAACAGTTTTGAGATAGAGATGTTAACAAATTAGAGGTTTATTCAACAGAGATGAGTTTGGCTAGGAATTTTGCTTGAAGTTTTAGAGGACAAATATGTTGTTGTTGTGTGTCGAGTCTGTTTGTATATTTTTTAGTATGATCCTCTCTGATGATATTTCTTGTATACATAGTTTGTATAGACTTCAACATCGGGATAGTTTGCATTAGTTTGTGGATCAACTCTTTTAATAGGAATTGCTGGATTTGGGACGGAAGAAGTCAATGGGTGTCATGGATCTTCTGGTAATAACGGAATTGGCTTTTGGCATGATCTTTTTGTGCTGAGCTGCTCTTTCGCTCTTGGACTTCAAACAGTCCGTGCAGGTTTTGTTGTGGTAGTGCTCGTAGCAAAAGGGCTGATTGTCCACTTCGTAGTAAGAGCGAGGGTCCAAAATTAGTTGACATTCCTGAAAAAAATAATTACAGAGCACGAGTTAAAAAAATAGTTTAAAAATTCTGGTACTTAGAATAAATCTCTTATAGCGATATCAAATAGCTAAGCGTAATTAAATGGCTGCTGTGAGAAAGTCTCCCATGAAAAAACCTTCTATATCAAAATATTTGGAGGAATTCTCACTTTGCCCCAATGCTAAATTCCTATACATATAATAGCATTTAATTACTGTGTAGTAAAGTTATTGTCTCACTGGAGGTGCTTTTACAAGTACAGTGATACAAATGTATAAATATTTCAAAATACCTTGCAAATAAAGCATTCAGGGTGATACTCCTTGCCCAATGCAATGACAGAGTCCCCAGTAAGGGCCTGAGAAACCGGCCTTTTGCAAGTCTCACATCTGGGAGCGAAGAGTTTTTTCCAGTCGGATTTGCAGTAGGCCTTGTCATTCACAGCAATGTAATTATCTTCCTTGAGGATCTTGGAACAAGCAGCACAACGAAGGCAGCAGTCCTTATGGAAACGTTTGCCCAAAGCTAGGATCCCATTCTGGATACAAAATCATCATATACTTTTAGATACATATAATTAGTACATCTATATATTAACAAGACTAAACCCCGATATATACAGCCTTCCCAAGTCCCCACAGACCCACATGCTGTTTCCATTTGCATTTTTAATTATCCTAAAGAACTTATTACGCCGAGATTTTTTTTTTTGTGGGGGTGATAAAAACATCTATGATTTACATGACGAATGGGCTCCGCACAGAAATTGCATCTCGGGGAGAACAATTTATGATAGTCGTTCTCACAGTACACTTCCCCGTCCATCTTCCGGAAATTGTTCCCCGGCAAGGGCTTCGCACACTCATAGCACACAAAATGTTCCTTATGGAAGATGCTTCCCAATGCCATTGTCGCATTCTGAATTAAACAACCAAAAACAAAAAAGGAATAAATCTCACAATGCCCCAATCCCATTTCTATTATGCTTACCCACGTATAACAGCACCAGCTCTCTTAAATAATTATAATAATAAATAACTTTAATAATAATTATTCTAAAAATTAAATTAATAAAAAACATACCTTCTCATCCTTAATCGGCAACTCACAAGCCCGACACTTGGGAGAGAACAACAAATGGTAATCCTCCTCACAATAGAAACTTCCGTTCCTCTCCATAAAGTTCAAATGACAAATCGGCATTGAACATTTCTTGCAGGTGAAACATAAAGGATGGTAGTTTCTTTGCAAGACCTTTAGTGGGACCTGATTTAAAATTTTAAAATAGTAAAAATTCCACAATTTTAGAACTCGAAAATTGTAACTCTGGTAACATCTTCAGTATGCCTTTTAAATGCAAGTATCTTTGACAAAATTAATGTAAATACATCCAAAATGTCCAGGATACATTCTCCTAGTACTTACCTACCAATGATATGTACACAGTTTATTCATTTAATTTAAATTGTATTTATTTAGTACTGAAATAATACCTCAAAAATAGTCTTGGCGCAAGCAAAGCACCGGGAAAAGGCCAAATAATTGTAATCTGCCTCACAATATGCTTTCCCCTTCACTTCGTGATAATTCCCGCTATTGAGGACCTTCCCGCATTGAGAGCATTGGAAACAGTCCATGTGCCAGCGCTTGTTCATGGCCCATGTTTCAGGTAGCTAAGATAATACAAAAAATAATTATTAAAAATCAAATTAGCTAAATAATTTTTTTTTAAAATTACACAGAATTAAAATAAATCAAAACAGAGGATATTACATCAAAAATCGGCAATTTGCAAGCATGACATTCCCGATGACCTGGCGGGGTCGTCGGGGACGGAGTTGTGCTCTTCCAATCAGAAGACAGACTCTCCAAGGACCTCTTCCAGGACAAGTCCTTCAAGCTTTGGAGTCTCCGCGGAGTAGTGTCTGAAATTGGAGGGTAAGGACAAAAATTTTAGGAAACTAATAAAAAATTTTTAGCTATATTTTAAAAATTATAACATCAGATTAATTCAATATTTTTAGTTGGGAAAGGAACCTCACCCGGATACTCCTTCATGAAGACCATGTTATTGCTGTAATGATGCTGTTTTATCAGGATGCAGTAGTATCGTAAAATGTAAACCGTCCGCAACAAACTCTTGTAAAGAACTGATTCAAAATGAAGTCATGCAATTTAAATTTAATGGGAAAAGGCAGATATAAATCCTGTGTAAGGTGAAAACAACACCCTTCAAAATAAAATGCGAGTCAAGAGGACGTGGAGAGGGTATTAAAGATGAAGTTGTTGTGAGTGTTGTGATGATGGTCCCAGAAAAATACTTTCGAAGGTAGGTAAGTAAATAAATATACTTATATACTCTCAACATGTAATTTCTTACTAGTATTAATATATAAGGAATTAAATTCTATATACACATTTATTTATTAGTAATAGGATGCTTCTGTTTTTTTCCCCTCACAGTTGATTACTATTTGCAAGGGATGTTCGCGATATCTCCTGAACCTAAAATATTTTTGACAGAGCCGACCAACCGAGCAAGCCATATTTAGGTACAAATACAGTGGACTCTTCGAAGAGGATCAACCCTCAAAGGTCCAAGATTTGATTTATTTTTTCTTCATATTAACTTAATATCAAACTGACTTAACAGATTAATGTTATTAGGGATGAATATAGGGTTTCGGAATTAATTTCGACTCTCGATGACATCGGTGATGTTCAAGAATTTGTTGCTCTTCAAGAGTGGTCCGGATGCGGAGGGGTCACTTCATGTAATTCGTAATGTATGGATTATGTTGGCTGCACTGGATGAGGAATATTCGCAAAAAGCAAATCCCCAGCAAGCCATTTAAGGTAAGACAAGATGCGCAGATGAGTATTTTTAAAGGTTTAAACTCGTTAGTCCCAGAAAAATATGCGTAGGTCATGTGTAAATCCACACACACATATTACTATTCCTAAGCCATTAGTAGAGTCAGAAACACACACACCCTTGCAAAAATACATGTTTGCAATGTTCAATCAATCCCCTCTGAAATATTAAAAAAAAAACATTAAATCATGTATATCGGCTCGTATGAAATTAATAAGTATACTTATTCCTGTTATGTATTTTTATTTATAAAGGGACTGACTCAGGAGAGGGAAAAAAATTCAATAAAAAGCAATATGCGTGTCGAATTCATCATGGGGAACCTCCAATCTGGGACCTAATCTCAATAATAAGCACCTGGGAATGTCTTCATCGTCGTGGTCCTCAACTGATGGGTCATAAATCTGACTTTTGTAGAGTTATATAGGAAAAGAGCAATTTTTCTACATCCTCCGGTCACGGGTCACCTCTTTTTTCAAGAAGAAAGTGAGGATATTTTTGCATCAGCTATTATTATGGCAGGTTATGGCTTCAGATTTTCATCAAGGTCTATAACTAAGCCAATTTCCCTGTATCTATATAGGTATGTAGAAAATTAAAATTATTATTTTTGTATGGATAATAAATAGTTAGTCATGTCTTGTACAGCTAATGCTGTGTACGTGTATGTATAGTTTAATATTGAGATCCTTAAATTATTGCAGCAATTCTGTCATTAAAATTTACATCTGAATACTAACCTAATTATTAATTTTGAAGGGAGAAAAAAAATTGAGCTTCATTAATGGAAAGGAAATGAATATATGTGAAATTTAAATTGGCAAACAAATAATAATTATTATTCACAACAGAAATATCAAGTAGCAAAATAGATGGACAAAGAGAAATCAAAGAAATCTCCCATCCAGGGGATTCTTCTACCTTTGCATAATATTTGCATATAAATATTGAGTCACAGGGTACAAGTCTTCAAAGTAAAAAGAAAATCAGTAATAAAATTGCAAGTATACACATTTTAGGTCTTGTATGTATCTCGAGTGTGTGGTCATTATTAGGGCGTCAATTGAAGGAGAAAAAGTGTTCTGTTTGATGGGCGTTTGCTGAGATAAAGCCTAAAATGTGCAGTCAGATGGATCATCAATCACCATCCCAAGCTCCAAATTCGGGTGAGGTTAGTTAGATATCTATAATGTTGAAAATTCTATACACAAGACTAGTACATAATTAACTTTCTGGTGCTTTATTTTTTTAGCGTGATTGGACTCCGCAAAAAAATAAAAAATTGACGTGTGAGTGAGGAGTGTTATGTAATGGGACTGGGATTATGGAACGCTGGAAGGATTTTGTGAGTGTTTTAATTCTATATGGACAAGTTTTAGATCCTTTAGGATAGGATCTTCCCAGAGGGTGGGATAGGTTTTTCTGATGATTAAAAACAGGATTAGATAATAATTATTATTTCCAGGATGGTATTAAAACTGGATCATCTCAATCTGTCCCACTTGATTGATGCAAAATCGCCGATAGCCTATTAGAACTGAATTAACCTTTAGAATTTTTAATTGTTGTACATTTTAACCTTCAACAAAATTTAAAGAAAACTTTCCTGAATCAGATAATTATTCCCACCGAATTCCAGTAACTAAAATAATTATTCTCAGTTAAGTTTAGCCAATTCAGAATTGAGATAATTATGTTTCGATGAAAAAGAATAATTATTATTATTGTCTCAAAGCTTGATCACATAACGTTACCACTGCAAAATTATTATTGCGAATGTTCACTTATGGTTTTCATTCTTCCTTTTGTTCCTGGCACACAAAGCTCCTTTTAGTTACTTTGTGCTAGTAGTAATGTAAAATGTGAAATCGGAATAAATAATACTCAGGGAAAAAATGTCTGTCTGCTCAAGGCTGTATGATTAAGTAATGAGTTCCATTTTGGAGGTGTTTGTAGTTTTTTTTCGTGGAAATATTTTCAAACCCTCTGGAATCTTTAATGTCACTGGAGGCAAAATAATTATTAATGTTTGCAATGTATTTTTATGGTTGCTTTTGAATTTAATTTCTTAATAATTACCAGCATAAGAATATATATCCAGGGAGGTTTGAGACACGACCAAAAACTAAGGAGCCAAAATTGAGGTAATGTGCTCACTTTTTTAATGACAAGTTTTATGTTTTGCAGAAACACGTTTCCTAGTTTTAGTGTTGATTTATATGTGCATTATTTATGGTCACGTCTTTAGTTTCGTGCTTTGGAGTCCAGTCTATAATTGGGAATGCAAAAGAAATGCGGGGATTGGAATTATTACAGGTTCAAAAAGGCTTTAAATAATATCATCAGCAAAATAAGCAAGAAAGAATACGTAAAGGAGTGAGAGCTTTCGGAATAAAAGCCATATCACAGAGAATATGTTTTAAACAGACGAGATATGCACAAATTAACAAATATGGTCATGTATTATTGTCACAAATATGCCTTTACTTTTCTTAAATGTAGATATGTAACAATTACATAAAATTTCAAGTTTTGGCTTTGAAACCATTTATGTTTAAGTAACAGAGGCCCAGTTTTGTATCTTTACACCTCATGGCTTTCAAAGCCTTAACCTTCATTTAGGAGTTTAATAGTTCAGGAGGTTAATATAGCAAACACAAGCTACTCAAACAATTGTATACTCCTGTCAATCATATTTTATAAGTATGAATTATGAATGCGGGGTGAAGTAAGAAGACATGTGGGAATGTCATACAAAAATTGCTTATGTACAAGGTATGGGAGATGATACATGTATTTAAGAATTAAACGTGACTATGTACATACAATAGGGATGGGATATAGGAGATGAAGAATGGAAATGAGCTCTTTTGGCCCGTACATATGTACATATGTACACAAGTGTGAATAAAAGGTCTCAATGTCATCAGAAGCAGCATTGAACTTTCTCAAGGTATTGGAGAGAGATGAGGTAGACCACATTGTGAAATCTCTATTGTCATTGAGGAACAATAAGTCTGACCTGCATATTATATTGGTCTGGTAAAGGTTTACAAAGGGTTTTAGCCTTTTTCACACAAGGGGCTCCGACATAAAGTTGTTATGAGATAGGATCCTCAGGAAAATTAAACATGATAACTGTTCCTATTGTGAGGACTTCCTTTCTTTTTAAAAGTATCACTTGTTAAAAATTTACCTTAAATCCCATAGTTTTTCAGAAGTTGTTGTTATTTTGAAGGCGATTTTCCTTTTTGATTTTTAAACAGGTCTTAGCACATTAAATTTTTGTCGGGACAATTTTTAGTAATTCATTTATTTATTATTTTATGAATTTGCCATATTTTGTCATTCGTATATAAATTCACGGTGACTCCTGAAAAATCTTCCCCCACCCCTAATTCCCTGATACAAATGCTATTAAATATTGGAAATGCTAAAACTACAATTTAGGAATTAATTTACTACTATTAATTTTATGGATTTGATCAGTCCTCTTGCTAGTGTCATTCTTGGGCTTACAAAAGCAAAATTCTCTCATGGCTTTCCCCTCATAAGAGACATTGCCAATGCACCAGCTCTGCCTCCCGTACTCATTTGATCGAGTGATCCCGACGAGCTCCAAGCTTTTGACAGTCAAATTTCTCCCATTCCCCCAAGTCACTTTTATTCTCCCATCAAACCGAGCAGGTTTGGGAGTAGCCCCAAAAGAAATCACATACTCATGCTCAGTCCCATTCCTATTAATCATCCTCAACCACCTTATCATCTCCAGGCTGGAGCTCCACTCTTGACACTTGTCCCTAAATGCAGAACGCCTCACCTTATGATTTAGCTCTTGCACTATGAAATCTAACAGCAATAATTTCAACTCCTCAGCCCTGCTGTCAGTATCATTTTTGCTCGGAGCTATCAGTAGTTCCTCTTCGGGATAAATTCCATTGCAAATACAATGCTCCCTAGGGATGTTAGTATTGGAGCAAGTTCTGTCCGGGCGGAGAGTTACCAGCAAACTGGATCTAGCGTCTGGGGTTTCTGGGAACTTTGTCTCAGAGTGCCCCTTAATTTTATTTAAGTCCAAAATATGCAACAACGTCTGGTGGATGTCAAACGGGGTGACAAATTTTTTACTGTTGGATGCCAGAGCCTCGTGATATTCCCTTTTGAGATTTTTTGGGAGTCGGATATAAAGCGCCGGATGAAGTCTTTCGTAGTAGCTGGAAACGGAGTCACTGTTGAGGAGCCCTCGACGATCCCCATGGTCTGTAAAAAACAGGATAATTGTTTTCTCCATTGTTTTCCTATGGGCCCTCAGTTTCTCAAGAAAGTTTTTGAAAGGGGTGGAGAAATGGTGTAAGGAGGTCGTGTCTCTATGAAAGGGATTCGCGTTAAAAGAGAAAAACAAATAGGGGGTCTTCTCAAATTTTTTCACAAATCTTAAAACATAGCGCCACATGAACTCTGGAGTGGTTTCCGTTGAGGCGCATTCCAAGCCGTAATTTTGCACTAAATTTCTATTCTGAAATTTTAAAAATTACATCGGATATTAAAACGTTATATAAATTCTGCAAGAAAATTTTTAAGGTTAAATCATTAAAATTTGACCCTAGTATTAGCGCTCATTAGAAACCATTAATATTTTAATGAGGAAGCGCTATTACCAGGCACTGGTATTAGCGCGGTAATTATTCAAATTTGATCCAGGAATATTTTGGCGCTGTCATTAGCCCCGTCAGAACCCCGTAATAATTGCATTAACTCAAATGAGACAGTACCTGCTTAAACTGTCGTTCCCGGAAATGCGTCAAAACCTGGAACAATTGTGGGAAATAGTAGTCCGTGGGCTCTTTCTCAAAGCCGGATTGACCACCCCAATTGAAGGTCTGAAAGCCATCTTCAATATAGCCCGTGATGTACTTGCGAGCACTAAAGTTATTCCAAATTAAAGGGCAGGCATCAAAAGGGCTGGTCCAGTCGGGTGCGCAGGTTTGTCGAACCTCCGCAATGGTCAAGCCCATTAGGGCAGCATTGAAATTGGCCATTGTTGAAGGTCCTACGGAATGAAAGGAGTCAAATTCTACAAAGCCCATGTCCTTCAGTAGTTTCACAGCCTTCGGAGCACTTCGGTGCATATGGGCCTGAGAGACGGTGTCTATGCCCAGGAGGAGTACACTGTACGGAAGGTCTCCCTCAACCTGGATTTGATCCCAGTACCTTCGCTTTTCCCGTACTTGGGGCAAGTCTGATATTGTGGCTTCTATGTTAAGGTAATTGCTGCACTTAATGAGGAACGCCTCTTGGTACGTCAAACGAAGGTTAGGAGGCATTGGGGTGCAAGTTGAGAAACTGCGTGAGGTAATAATTATTATAATTTCATAAACAAACCTTGAATCAAAAATTTACCTCTAGTTTTTTGTAACTAGAGATTATTGCATTTGCATCATTATTTTGACAGTCGAAAATTATTTTTTAAATTTAATTACATAATCTAAAATGTATGTAAACGATCCTCCAATTTACCTACATGTAACGTGTGTCTCTGCGCATCCTGAGCACCTCCTGGAGGCAACAACTCGCGTTAACTTTACCCCAGTCCCCTAAAAGTCTCAGATCCTAGAACCAACAAAATTAAATAACAGATTAAATTAAGTACTTGAAAGAATTCAAACGTGTTTTCTTTAATAAAAGTTGCGTCGGAAATTTAACACGTGACTTTTTGTGAGTACACAGAACAGCAGGACGCTCAGAGGAAAAAACCTATTCCTTCGTCTCCTTTAGCTCAAAGAAGAGCCAATTATAAAAAATATTACCTTCTCATTCTCAATGCTCGTTAGCCTCCTCTCATAGCTGCAATTGAATTTGCTTTTAGTGGGCCTCCAGCCCTTCCGAAAATACTCGGGCATATCTGGGGTTTTCGGGATTATGCATGCTTCTTTTGCCCGGAATTTTGGGGCTTGAATAATTGTCTTTGTAACCTTGCATGCTTCCCAGCAGATCAGTACGTTGAAGGTAAATACAGTAAATATCAGGAGCCTCACAACCACGGTTATAACAATTTTCACCCTTGAGCGCACAATTACTATTTTCATTGCTAGTGCATTCACAGTCACTCCTATTGTCTACATCTCTTTTAAAAAAATTATTCAGATGAATTTTCTTAGTTTTGTATGCCACAGTGTGTAAAATCTCAAATATTTAAAATTACCAGGAGCAAATAAATACATACAATTATATCCATACACGCTTGAGTCTGTGTTGCAAAACAATACTATTCATAAACAAAAAATAAATGTATTTAAGCGTCTGTGGAAAGAATAAGCACGTGTGTATGTTACAACTTCACATGAATATCATCCATCACATTGTACAAATGATTTTTATTAGTTTGACCTTACTTTGGATGAGCGTTAACTTTTAAACATTTGCCCCACTCGAAAATACATTGGATGCTTTGAGGAACAAATTTGTAAACATAAGGACATACAATGAATTCCTAATGTTATTATTTTATAAATATTTCTTCTCTCGTCGTCCTTTTTTTTACTGTAACAATTATTTCAGTACATTGTGTACCGATGCATGTGCCATATGTTACTTCACCCACTTTAGATGTTCATTGTGTTGGCATCTACTGGCAGATCCGCATCCTTTTGGCTCCATGGCCTCTGTTGGCACTTCGTTGGCGTCTGGAGTTGGGGCTTGTCATACTGTTATGGAAATTGTGAATAAAATTCTATTGGGATGGAAATCCTGCTACATTGGAATTTGTCATTACTAACATATAAGTTTGTGTATCGTTACACGAGCCTGAAATTGTCGTCCTTTCAAAATGACAAGGTATTAAAAACTTTTATTGGGAAATATGCATTTTCCAGGGCCTCTGAGCTCCTGCTCTGATGCAACTCAAATATGAATCTATGAACCGGATTATAATTAGCCCTGAAATTCTGTGGATTTTTTTTTAAATTCTCTGAAGTTTGGCCTACTGACTCACGACATTATTCTTGGAAATGCTTCAAATAATGTGAGGTAATTTTTATGGAGATCAATACACACTTATTGGTCTCTGATATCGAGGGGCTACAATCAGAATTAATTTATTGTAGTAATTGTTTTTTAAGTGGGAATGAGTCACGAATTAATAAGAAATGCATGTATTTATTTGTTTGTGAGATTAAAATTCAACCCATATTTCAACTCTATAGCCTCAGAGAAATTGGATGCAGAGCATAGATGCACACTTTGTTTCGCACTCGCACTCCACTCGCACTCAGTACAGATTGAATGAACTGCACTCATCCTCACACTGATATATTAAACATTGTCAAGTCTGCACTCACACTCGTCCTCATGAGGACAGAAGACTAGAATTTGATCCTCGCACTCGCACTCATGAGTGCATTTGATATGTATATATGTATGAATGCATACGTGATTTATCTATTTGCAATACATTCAAATAGTTTAGTTCCGTATTTATTTTTACATGTAAATTTATTAGGTTAATAAGCAAATAAAACTACATGTATCACTTTCTGTTCACACTAGCCGTTTTTTCAAGTCGGAATATTTTTACGAACAGAAAATGATCGGTTTAAAATGATTAACACACGAGTAAATAACAAATGCTTGCAATAGCTACGAAGACGATAAAGGCTAAATGCTGCAAATTGTTATTTGTAAAGGTTTAGTTTAACGATGCATAAATCACGGCAACACAAAATATTTGCAATTGCAGATCTTTTAAGCCTAGATTGTTTTTATTTGAACAAGTCTTCATGGTTTTAAAAGCAGTTTTTCGCTTTTTGCTTTACATTGTTACTAATTTTTGAAATCATAAGATTGACACAGGATTATTATGACTGAAATATTAACGGGTGGAATGCTCAATCATACTTACTGGACGATTTTGTTTCGTTTCTATTTTGCGTAATTGTTTATACGACATATACAAACCTAGCATTTTTTACACTACAGTGCAGAGTATTACATTTTTTTTAAAATGAGCATATTTTTGTGTTCTCGTCCTCGCACTCATTAATAAACAAATCGGTGGTATGTACTCGCACTCATGATTATGAGTGCACGGTTGTAATAACATGCACTCGTCCTCAACGTAAACTCGTGAGTACACTGAGTGCGAGGTGAGTGCGAGTGCTGCACTCTGCCCTCATGAGGATGTGCATCTATGATGCAGAGCGACTGGAAAGTACGAATCCGTGTAATTAAATTCGTATCTTTTGGACAACAACAACGTCCTTTATAAA
Organism: Allacma fusca; assembly: GCA_947179485.1. Lineage (NCBI taxonomy): Eukaryota > Metazoa > Arthropoda > Collembola > Symphypleona > Sminthuridae > Allacma > Allacma fusca. The sequence continues at coordinate 4,080,789 of OX359245.1, read as the reverse complement.
TAAACGTCCTCCGACCAATATTTGAGCGTGTTTATTAACAGGAGATATTAAAATTGATAATTTACTCAAATATTTATTAGCATACATTAAATCACTACCCTTGCATCACGTTGATTGTGTGTATACCGAAACTAAGTTATTATCGACTGGATGACATATGTATAATTGAGACTTTCGGTAACGCGTTATCTTCACATGTGTCACATTCACAAAACGATTGAAAGTGTATTCAAAATCCAGTTCCAGGGAATACCTCTTTAACATGGAAAAACTTGGGAAGTGGCGTCACTTATCATATGTAAATACGTTGAATGATGACAAACTGACAGTACTTGGAATTAATTAATACTTCACTTTTGCATAATGCATGTCAGGTGGCTTTCATTGAATTGATAAAAGAATCTCCACAAGTATATATAAACCCAGTTGACAGGAATTTTCTAGCAAGTACCACAAAATTCGGCATCATGGACCGTTCCCTTATTTTGATTTTGTTCTCCATCCTGTTGGCTGGGTCAGAAATATCAGGGTGAGTTGGATCTTCTGGATATTTCATCCTTATTATATTTCAGACCATCTAAGTTATCGCCCACTACAAAATAGTATTTTTGAAGCATTTTTTCATCGTGTTTCTATATATTTATTAAAATAATTTTCAGATATGTAACCAAAGGTACGACGACTACGACGGTGAAACCTGGAGACCCAGGAGACCTACCTGGAGGTAAAATAATTAAAGCGATTTATTATTTTATAGTCTGTCAGTGTTTTCTAATTACATAAAATGAAGGAAATAAATTTTTAATATTACTTCAAAAAGGTTAAAATTCCCTCACTTTCAGGCGGGTCCAGAGCGGCAGAAACTGAAGTGCTTGGTGAGGTCAAGATTGTTAGGGAGGAGTACGGAGCTAAAGAAATAACTGCAATGACTCCCGCTGTAAGAAAAAAAATCTGTATTAAAATGTCCAAACCTTGAAACCTGACATTTGGAAAGAGATATCTTTTGTGGGACCTTGTCTACCCGAATTTATGTCTTAATAGTTTAATGATCTAATTTGTGAGCGTCGTTGAAAGCCAACAGGGCTTATCATTGTGCTTGAGCATTTTATATTTTTCTCAAATAGCTCTCAGCAGCGGCCTTGAAATGTGCCAACGACCTCCTCCAGGCAGGTCTTAACCCCGGAGATGTGAATGTAGATGTTCCTTCGAACCGGAGAGTTATTTGTAATGAGGACGAACCCGCCCTTCAATATTTCGAATTCGGTCAAGAAGGTAAAACAGGGGACAGAGATGTGGCTCGATATGCCATCAGGAAGTGGGTTGATGAACGGAACACTTGGCAAGAAAAGTATGCAAATGCCCCACAATATGCCAGAGAAACGAGACATTTCACCCAATTGGTCTGGAATACTTTGACTTCTTTCGGGTGTGCTGTCTCGACTGATATTGTCGACAACCGGAAACTCTTCTTCTGCTACTTCAATCCAGCAGGGAATACTGTGCACGGGGAAAACAATGTCGAGTTTAGGAAGCACATTGGTAAAAGGAGTGAAACCTGGGCTTTGAAGGGAAACGAAACAAATCCTTCTGAATAAATTGTTTATTCACATTTATTGCGGACCCAATGAGATTTTTATAAAAAACTAATTCAGTCCGTTAATTTATCTGTATTGACCATTATGAATAAACGTATCTAATTATCTGTACTGATTATTTTACGAAAGCTTGTCTCATTCAAAACTAATAAAAAGTTAAAGCAAAATATACGGAAGGATATTTTAATCAAAAATATTCGAAAAACATCCGGCCATTTAATTACTTGTAATGCCTTTGAATTCCCTGACTCGAACTATATTTGTCGGATATCTTGACTTCCCTATTGTGATTATAAATTATAACTAATAAATTGTATCATCCAATATACGAAAAAATATCTAGTCAAGATAGAAGTCAAGACGACAAATTAAATTCGCCAGAATATATGTATACATGTATTGATCAAACGCAATTGCATCATTTTATCGTGATTGACAATATTATTAGAGAATTGCGGGGAAATCCTTTATTGCTGTTTACAGGTGAGGTTACCTATTAGCCTACAAAATACGTAGGGTCGTTAAATCGTAGAATTATAGGCGTATATGTAAGCTATTGAAGCATGTCATTTTCATTTAATGGTATGTACTTATATGGAGCGGTCAAAATGAAAATTAAAGAATAAGCCGCGCTTGGTACTTGCAGGTTGTATGTTTTATGGTGCGGTTCAAACTTCAAACGTGAAACGTTTGTGCTATCTCGCCTTGATATGCGCTGAAACCTCACCGAAATTAAAACTTCTAAATAATTATTTCGTAAAGTAGAATCTTTGTTTCCAAACTCCAAAACTCCACCACTGAAAATTTATGTTTGAACACAGTTCAAATTTCAAACAGGATTTACTGAGATATGTCAGTCAGCTAATAGGTTTTCTCTATCAAAATTGTCTTGTTTACCTAACTTTGGAAAATGTTTCTTGGGGTATTTAATTTGTGAAATCTTAAGTGCGACATTCCTTTTGATCAACGTTTTGTTTCCGACGCAAACCAAGGCAAGATCGACACTATTATGTTCTTAGGGACTTTGGCCGAGGTGACTATAAACTCAAACTATTTTATTCCGATCCCTTTTACTTGAGACAAGATTTTTAGTTTACGTAAATTCATTCAAACCCATGTCGCCCTCTCAAAACTGGCCCTGATATTCACGAAATAGCAAGGAAGTAAGAAAATAAGATTTCAACGCAGCAAACTTATATGCAATACTGTACCGTAATTAAGTGCAGATCATAATTCGCTCATATTTCGCTCATATTAAAAATGAACAAGGAACAGAGAAGTCCTGCTGTTTTCGTCCGTCACTTAAGGAAGCGCTTCACTAAATAAACTTTGTAAATCAATCCTTCATCCATTTAAAATAACCACTACAAATTATACTGTATCCCAATTTCCACATTGAAAACACTCATAAAATCATGCACAAATTAATTTTACTAAACACCTACATTAGGACAAGGTCTCCTTATGCATTACAAAAGGCTGTTAAACAAAAATTTCTGGAATTTATTCATGAGGATAAATCCGTGAAGACGAGGAATGGCACACAAATCTGTGCTAATAATGCAATATGATAAATGAAATTCTCATGAATTACACAGAAGTAGAAATATCCTCACTTCAAAGAAATGAAGAAATACATAGTAAGACTACATACATATATTTAATGAACTTATTACGCATGTATTTAAATGCTATAAAATAGCAGCGCTAGAGGTAAACGTCCATACATTGGTGTAATAGGAATTACATGTGTATCCCCGCTCTCTATCTGACTTTGGCAGAGGAGATGAGAGTTGGAGAATGTATGTAGATCTCTTTAAATATGTGTAATTACTACGTATGTATAAATAATGGAAATAAAATGAGATTAAGAACTAACTAGCTTTGTATTAAGGTACAGTTCTTCGCTTTTTACGTCAGCCAGCTAAATTATTTTATTGCAGCCTGGAGAAAAAACAGCATGTAATATAATGATGGCGATGGCAATGCAGTTTATCTGCAAACCAAACATGGGCGCCAGCGTAGATTTTAGGCCCTATAATAGGCTAAGGCACTAAAGGATGCTGCATGTTGGAATATAAATCTAGGCGAGGTTCTAGGCTGGGGAATCGCCACTACAATATAGGCTTAGGGAAAATCTAGACTATTCAGATATTTCCGAACAAGGGATTTGGCTATTCAGGCAGGCTACAAGTTCGTTCAAAATAAGGCTAGGCATTAGTGGTGAGCGGAACTAGTGCGCCCAATGTTTCAGTTTGTTTCAAAACATTCGTTTCGTTTCAGTTTGGACGCTGAAATGAACCGAATTCATTGTTTCGTTTCAGTTCACAAAAAAGTGTTTCAGTTCGTTTCAGTTTGCTCGTTGAACTGAAACGAAACGCAAAACAATCGTTTCAGGCGCGAAAAGTTAAAATGCTTGACATTAAATACTTTATAACCCGGTATTCCCTGCCTAGGTTTACTACGACGTCAGGCATGCTTCTAAATGCAAATCTATAGCCTTGGGTAGCTCATGTAACTCCAAACATTTTCCATGTTCAAAGCAGGAATCAACATGCCCCACAAAGTATGTCGACAACCCGTGGTTGTAATTTAATTTAAATTTGCACAAACTTCAACATTCAAGACGTAATGAAAAATATACATTGTGATTTTGCGTCAATTATAAAGATTTAGATGTATTCTATTACTAAATTTTGATTTTTTAATTCAGGATTCGATGGTTTCCCAAGCCCATAAACTGTCCAAAGACAATTTCACCCTTGTATTCTACATTATATAGTCCACATGCCCAAGAAATATAGCCATGAGCTGGCAGCATATAAATGTGGATGGTGGCAAGTAGACCTATGAATAAGAGCTGGAGTTTTACTCTGTAATCCATATTGGAGGCTATTCTGTGTGAATGCTTGTCACGTGTCGACATTTCAAGGTAGATAAGCTTTCAAAAACTTAAGTACTATTTTTAAATAAAGGCTGTGAACAAATTTGTAGTATGTAAAGAATTCATTCATTCATTCATTCATTACTTTATTAAGGAATCTTTTCGGGCGACGCCCATATCATCCAAACAATTTAGCTTTCTTCAATTAGATTATCAAATAGGTATTTCCTAGTTGTACAATTAAGAGTAAATTTGAATATATTACAAAGGAGGTCTATAGACGAGTTTTTAAGCAGATATATCAAAGAATGATCATTTTTAATATTATATATACCATATTTACTTAACAAATGTTTTCTGGGAAGATCATAAATACGGCACCTTACTAAAAAGTGAAGTAAGTTATTACTTTCATGTAGATTGCAGTCATGACATTCTTGCGGGGAGGTTAGTTTATATTTCCCATGTTTTGTATATAGAGTGGAAGATCCTAGCCTAAGTTTGGCAAATAGCCGTATGTATTGAAAAGGAATGTGGTACGACAAATATACAGATGTAGAAAAGTGGTTTTTTACAAGTATGTAATTAGGTGTAAAAGAAGAGTTTTTAATCCTGTGCATGTCCTCCTCAACGAACCAGTCAAACGCAGCAGCCATTATTGTGTTGTAAAACCCTGCTAGGTACTCAGGGCACTGGTATTCCCAAACAGCTTCAAATCCGTGACGGGTTAAAAAATCTCGGATAAAGTTGGTCCAGGTACAGTTTTTTTCGGAGGACTGTATGTTTCGACTTATGTAGCGTAACCTTTCGTAGCAACTTTTTACTAAACGTGAGTCGGGCATAAGAAGAATTTTAAACCACCGCTTAAAAATCCAACCAATGATCCTGTAAAACACGCGGATTCTTCCAGTTTCAACTCTGAGAGCGTATGAGGGGGTACAGTTGGGGAGCCAAAGAAGCCGTTTTAAGAATTGATTTTGCACTATTTCAACCTCCGAATTAAGGTTTATAGACCAAAATTCGGAAGCATAGGACATTAGAGGGATAACAGTTGCGTCCAATATTTTCATTTTAGCCTCCCAGGAATCTGTACGAGACGCAGAGAGAATATTTATTGTAGGACCTATAGAAGACAAGGCTTTGCGTTTCATTGCAATTGCTGCTTTACGGAAGCATCCAGAGGAAGAGAAAATGACACCCAAATAAGTATATTCGCTAACAACTTCAATGGGTTTACCGTCTAAAGACCACTTCCAAGATTTAAGTGTTCCCACCGTTACGAAAGACAATGATTTTTGTTTTAGATAAATTATTAGATAAATAGTTGTTGCCACAGTAATCATGCAATAGATTAATTTTGTGTTGGAGACTAAGCTTAGATTCCGCCAGGGTAACGTCATCGGCCAGGAGGAGGTGATTAATTGCGTGAGTATTGCCCAGCCCCACCGGAGCAGCCCCTCTGTTAAGGAGAAATACGCCAAGGTCGGAAATGTAGAGTGCAAATAGTAACGGGCTCAATATGTCTCCATGAAGAACTCCTTGCGTTACATTAACAGGACAACAGTGCGAAGAACCAACTCTAACTTTTATTACAGCATTATCATATAGAGATTTAATTGCATTAATAATTTTTCCAGAAACTCCAAAATTATCAAGTTTTTTCCAAAGTAAATCGTGATTGAGAGAGTCAAAAGCACGTGCCAAATCCACAAACAGTGCGAAAAGTTTACCCCCCTTCGTACATAATTTAGATTGAATTATAGCCATAAGAGAGAAAATCTGGTCGAGGCAGCCCGATTCTTTCTATATCCAGCTTGGGTTTCTGGAAGTATTGAATTGGACTCACACCATGCATACATACGGTTGTAAAGAATAGTTGTAAAGAGCTTTGTGATTGTGTTAATTAAAGCAATACCCCTGTAATTATCTGGAATGGTTTTATCCCCTTTTTTATGTAGAAGGAAGATCTCAATTTCTGCCCAAGCCATTGGAGTTACCCCGCCGGATAAAACATTGTTAAATAGAGTAAGCATGTTATGGAGTAACAGCGGTGAACTGAACTTCCAAAATTCATTTGACAGAGAATCTATTCCTGGTGCCTTATTATATTTTAGAGAGTTAATTGCCGATTCTAATTCAGTTGAAGAGATAGACATGTCTAACTGTTCAACACATTTTGAGAAAGAACTGCATTCATTTATAAGTATCATTTTGGGGGGCATAATATTGGAGTAAACATTTTGGCCAGTGCCTAAAGGGATAGGGTTCTCAGTAAATTGTTTACCCTTGAAAAGGTTAAATGTTTTCCAAAATCCGGATGTTGACTTCACATTACGCAACATAACTGAATGTACAATATTACAAGTGTCTGCTGTAGCCTTGACTGCTTTGATAAGGGCGGTGTTGTGTGAATCCACATTATTAGCATCTGCAAAAAGTTGCAAATTCTCATTTAGAATACTTTCATAATTTTCCGGGGCGTTCTTAAATTTAATAATAGTTTTTCTAGAGACTCTTGTGCATGCAGGCACCGGCAGTATACCCAGGAGACGAAGACACATTGGTTGGTGTGGTGACAGTGGAATATTTAACAATGACAGGTTATCTACAAATTGCAATCCTACCGAATTAGTCCAAAATAGATCAATGACGCTGCCCCCGTTTTGACATGTGTATGTGAGATCTGCGGGGCTGTCACCGGGGCAGCGGCCATTTAAAAGCACCAAATCAAGTTCCGAAAACTTGTTAAGTAGTAATTTACCCCTGCCGTTGGTTGACATGTCTTTGCTTTTTCGTACTGATAGCAATTTGGAGACAACTGTGTTGGGAAAATAGTTGAGGTTACCCATTCGAGCATTAGAGTCTCCAATAACCAACATGACTTCTCCTGGGTATTCTGTGTTGACCTGTTCTATTATATCGCAGATTTTAGTTACAATATAATTATACTCATTTCCAGGTTTAATATATAAGTAGTGCAGGATTAACACTTTATTTGATAGAACATGCTTAATAATTAATGTGGAAAGAAAATCGTAAGTATTAAAGCTAGTTAAAATATTAAAAGAATTATTAATTAATATTGCAAGTCCTCCACTGGGTCTTCCTACTTTACTAGTTCTGGAAGCAGGGTTGATGTGCCATTGGAAATTAGACAGCTCAGAGGAGTTCGACGTAAGGTAGGGAAGAGTGCTCCAGATTTCAGACAAGCAAACTATTTCAGCATTCAGTAAAGATGCCTTGTCAGGTTTACTTAAATTAAAAAAATTATTAATTCCATTACAGTTCCAGTGAGCTATTTTAGGAGGATGTTAGGATGAAGTGGGGTCGCCGGAGTATCAGTTTGTAGTGCCAGATGTATTCTTTGGACGGGGTTTATAATTAGGGATGTTAACGATCTTCATAATTTCTTTCCCATCTGACTCAAAGAATTCATCTTCTTTCCCAACATTCCGGACAATGAGGTAGCGGTTTGCGTATATGTGAGATTTGATGTTGTTGTCATTGAGTTCTTTCCGCCTTCTTAGAAGTGAACCAAGAACTTCTTGCTGCTTCTTCGTGAGGTCGTCCCCAACTAAAATGGGGTCGTTCTGATTCTTTAGAATCACACAACGGGTTTTAAAATGATAAAGAAACTGCAAATTTTTGAATTTCAGCTGGATCAGTGTCCTGGGTGAAGTAGTTTGTGTATTAGATGGTTTTCCAGGGCGTTGAGTTGTAGGAATCAGTTCTGCATCGAACCACTTTGACACGTCTTGCTCATCCTCTGTAGATTTACAAATTTTGGGTAGAAGTTCAGTCTTGATTACTGACTTGGCACTATTTTGGCTGGAACGGGTAGGAGCAGGAAGTCCTCTGACAATTAAATTTAAGCAACGTTCCGGGGGTCGGAGGAAGATGTGGTTGTTCCCAGCCTGGAACACTGCTGTCTTGAGCATTTGAATTTCTTCGGCCTGAGTTTTGACCTTAGCTTCGAGGGTTGTAATAGAGGATGTGTGTGCACGCACGGCTGCGTTAACTTTATTGACTGAAGTGATTATTTCATCCAGTTTACCGAGCCTTTTGTCCATTGCGTCCAGTTTTTGCAATACTTCCTCCATGCTCGAAAACAAATTCAAACAACGATGTTAATTCAGGGAAAAGTTCTGGGATTTTTTTGCTTTTATGCTTTTTAGATTAGTGATAGTACATATGAGTTGTGTAAAACTTGCCTGTGGAACTGCCTGGGTCAAGACTCCTGCAATTGAAAACCAAGAGATCAAACTAGAATTTGGGAACCTAATCCCCTGTCATTGACCCAGGCACCGGTTGACTACAATAACCAGCATGTAGTGAAGAGCAGACAAGCCACTTGAGTGCAGGGGCTAAATATGCACCAGTCCTTAACACGGAGTTGGAGTGTTTTTTTACACCGTGCCTACATGGGAATTATGTATAACTTGTCAAAATTTCGAGTGGGAGCCTATTGGATGTGAGCTTGGTGGGTCAGGTCAACTATGAAACCAGCTATGCACAACAAATAATCCAAAAATAATTAAAAAGTTTTGGAGCTGAAAAAATTAGCTTGGCTAAGGTTAAGTTTCGCGCCACCGTTCTCCAAAAGAACCAGATATATGGTTGATGGTTGACAGTTCTCTAATAATTGATCAGTATGTAAAGAATTGCGAATGAATAAAACCGTTGACTACATGTTAAAATTTAAAAAAACCCAAGAAATATAAGCATATGTCAACGTGCGTTTTCCCGCAGAATTATATTGCATTTGAAACGTTTGAAACGCGTTTCAGTGAGACTGTTTCGTTTTGTTTCAGTCTTAACTGAAACGTTCGTTTCAGCTAAACTTAAAACTGAACTGAAATTTTTATGGAACGAACTGAAACAAACTGAAACGAAACGGAAATTTTCGTTTCAGGAACGAAACACTGGGCGCACTAAGCGGAACGTTCTCAAAACACGAATTGGTTAGGACGGACAGGATTACAAGATCTTTGGGAAAGCGTTTGCAGAGCAGGACTGACAATGAGGCGGGAATAGTTTACTTGTTTACTACAGCATTAATGAAACCTCTACATTGATATTCCAATTGCATACGATCCTTGCAAACGGCTTGCTCTATCTAAAACTCACAATTATATCGCCTATATAGGCTGTCAAAGCGCTGTCAGAATCTACACAACAAATATGCAAGCAATGCACACTAGGACAGATATAGGCTAGTAATAGGCAGGCAGTTGGAGTACTTGACCCTTGGTATTAGTCTCTTCTTTTCGTTGAAACATCCTATCCGCCTATAGATGGGCATGTTTTAATCCCTCGCCCTCACCTCACGAGGTATGTAAAAAATCATGTCGCACTCGCTCTCACCCGTAACCCTCACGACACCTTGCGCTGGAACTCGCACTCAGACTCGTGAGGGCCTACTCTAAATCATAAGAACTCTCCCTCGGCCTCATGAGTCCATAAGTACAACATAACTGTCAGTGCATTGCAGTCCAGTCAAATATTTGTCCCGCCTCGTCAAACAGTTGTCAAATATTTTTCCCGTCTCTTCAAAACGTTGCCCAATCAATTATTTGTCCCTCGAAAAACGTATTCCATTTCGTTGCCTCAAACAGTTATCCCATCCAGTTCAGTCCCCTGGTTCAGTATCACCCAGTTAAGACCTTCAAATATTCACTTAATTCTTCAGACCTCTAGCTAATTCTTCTTTAACTTTGGCTAATTCTTAAGATCTTGAACTAATTCTTCAGACTCTTTTATGGCAAAAAGGCACAGCACAGAGGAAATGCGAGAATTATCTCGCGGGATTTAATACTGCTGTTCGAACTTCATGAGGACTAGCTTTTAGTACTCACTCTCGCACTCATCCCTCAAAAATTGAGGCCGAGGGCGAGGGATGAGATTGAGGAAAGAACTCATACCTCGTGAGGATGCCCACCAATGTATCCGCCTATATAGGATGGCGGTATTTTTCGAAAGAAAATAGGCAGGCTTTAGGCTTAGGCAATTCATTTGCCCATCTTTGCTGCAAACGCTAAAACCTTAACATGCAATGGATAAAGACTACGGAGCACAAATGTGTAAACACTATCCAATGGCATATTACACTTGCAAGTATAGACACGATGAACTTAAACTGGAAGGAATTTTCAGTCGACTACACCCAAATCCAGGGTTCGGATTTTGTAAATCTCCCTGGAAAATCATTTCTGAATTTCCCTACTGAATCAAATGTCCCTGGAGGGAGGTCCTAAACGATTTCAAAAATCCCTTCTTAAATAAGGGCGCTGCGCTGCCCTAAAAAAGGTCAACGATTTTCCAAATCCCTGTTGGCAAAAATAATTTCTATGCAAGGCATCAAACCCCTGTCAAATAAGGTCAGCCAATCTAAAAATCCCTACTTGCCTAACAAATTTCCCTGAAACACGCAAATTTGAAAATCCTTGCCAAACAAAAAGATCAACGAATTTTTTAAGATCCCTGTTCGCAAAATAAAATCCCTTCCCTTTGAGATTTTCCCTGCCATAAATATTTTTCCCTGGAAAGAATCTTCCCACAAAAATCCAACCCCTGCCCTAAGTATATGTATTAGGCTTCTGCATAAGCTCTATATACCCATACATGTATGACATATTTTATATAAATAATAATGCCACCTGTTTCTAGGGGAAAATCCCACGATTTTCCAATGTCATTTATTGCAAGTACTGAGAAAAATCATGTTCGAATGCACACGCATGTACTACCAGCACAACCCCTGCAATCGGTATTGCAGTTGACTATAATTATAGTGAAACCTGTGAAATTTTGAAATTGATATGGAACTGACAAACAAGACAAATAGATTCGGCTTTGCGCTTACAATACCAATTTTGTAATTACAAGAGTATTAGCAAACGCAAGTGAGTAATGTGAGAACAAATTAATAAAAACCAGTCAGAATAGATAGTCAGATTGTTTTGATATGCACGTTTCCAGTTATAGCAAGGGTAAATAAAACCGACAAACAAGAGCCTGCCCGCGTAAGGCATTCTGTGGGAAACCCACCGGACATCTCCCGCAGGAATTATGCATGGGTAATTTATTGGATTTCCCACACAGATTTTCTATAGGAAAAAAATGATGGGAATTGTCATGCAGAGTATTGACTATATGAATTGTCCCATAGCCTTAACAGGGCTGATGTGCATATGCATGAATGAATATTTGTTTGTGCCATTACCTACCAAAAAATTAATGCGATTATAGTATTCAATTTTAACCCACAATAATAATAACTGATACCTATACGGTCAATAATTATAAACCGTTATACTTACTAAACTATCAAATAAATACACTTGTTTACATACAAAATTAAGCGTTTAATAAGTTTTTAATAAGTAGACAAAATACATACCATTACGTTTTGGTAGATTAGATTAAGTGTTGAACACAAGATACAATTCGTATAGTTACCTCTACTGTTACATTTATTTAAGAGTTACACATGCCCTTTTGCAAATAAATGACACTATTTAAAATGGATTAATCAATTTCAGCCGCAACATCAACAGCAGATTGTTTTTGCAAGTTCCGTTTCAAGGCTTTACGAGCATCCGAGCAAACATTTTTAATTTTTTTTTCAAATTCAGACATCTCATAGCTTCGAGGTTGCAAGTTGCACATTTTGATTGTGTAGGCTAGAAACAAAATAAAATCAATTTCACAAATTCCCGTTTTTAGCCTTAGTGGTGTCAACTAAAGCTTTAACAAATCTAAAACATTATTACCTTTAATAGCTTTTAGCTTCCTAGGATCCAGGGCTGGACGAATCATTCTTGTATGAACTGACGGTCTTCCAAACATCGACGAGGAAGCTAGTGTCTTAAGCTCAAAAATTTCAAGTAAAAGTTTCCGAAAGAATTTCGGAGGATCATCTCGAAACCCGAGCTTTAAGAAATTAAGAAACTCCGTTTTAACGAAAATTCCGGAACCAATATCCTTCAATTTTCCATTTGAATCAACAGCTACTGTTTTCGTAACTCTGGAATGATATAAACGCAATAGTGGAATTTGATAATTTTCGTGACATGAACACAATGAAAAAACTTTTGGAGGTGATACTTTTTAGCTCCCGATTTTTCTTCTCTAAACGAGCCAGTTTCAATTCCAGGTTTCGAATGCACACGTCTTTTGTGTCATCCCCCTAAAGCAAATTGAGTTAAATAAAGTCAATTAGACAATGTTTAATTCAACAATTATTTTTACATTTAAATTGTGGAATACCTTTAAAGAATCACCGGTGGAACCTTCGTCACGCAAATCCTCATCGATTACGTCAGTAACGATGCACTCAGTTGGATTTTTGGAGCTTGATGCAACAGCTGATTCCGTATCGCATTGCCCAGTTTGTTCCTGTTTGAAAAGCCGTAGGAAGAAACCAGATTTCATTTTTGGCTTTTTGGCAACGTTTGGAAAGTTTATACTGTAGAAGCTATTTTAACTGAATTAATCTCTAAATTCAATACCTCATCATCAGCAGCATTTAAAGTCTGTGAGTCGTCTCCTCTAGCAAATGATAGTTCTAAAGCTTCTGCTATTTTGTCATCTTCAAGCTGCTTCATTTCCGCCTTAGTTCCTGAATTGATTGATAAAAAATTAAAGGCAATAATTAGAAAACTCTCGCTGGATATTTGTAATACAGACAAGCATGCTTTACGACCCGTAGGGGATTTTACACATTTCAAAATAGTCCGATCATGGTTAATAATTACTACATACTAATTCGTGTACTTTGTTGTACTAAATGTAAGCTTAGCACATTAATAAATAACTACTTATTTAATAGTTTATCATAATAATAGTTCTGGTTACCAAAAGAGATCATTCGAGCCTCAAGTTTTTCCTTCTTCCAGAGAACAGCTACATTTTTCCCTTTGAGCGCAGCATTTCCTAATCCAGAGAGAATGTTTTTTTGTGGGACAACTGAGTACGAATTTTCGGATTCCCAGAATATCAACACGTATTGTTTTGATGCCATGACTACAAATTATATTAGAAACTATAAATAATAATTGCAAAAATGAAACGCGCAATTTCGCAATCAAATTCCGTTTATAGAAAAATAAACCAAACAACTTCTTGCAAACTTCACAAAACAATATTAACCAGTATGAATTGCACTCTGTGTATAGCGTGGTTTGTAATAAATTCAACGGCCAAAAATTGGAATGCGGCATAATTTGGATTAGTGTTCTCAGGGAAGGTTCATTCAATTATTACATTGACATAGTAGCCAAGCATCGGGGGCACGGGTATACTGTACCTCCTGCTCAAACCCCAGGGGAACATGAATTTTATCAACTTTAGTATGATCTTAAATAGTATAAGAGACAATTAATGAACTTCTTATGGGGTCAACGACAGTAATTTAAAAATAAGAACTTATTTTTTGCATGTTAAAATTTGGAATTTATTGCGGCATGTATATTGTCAAGTTTCTAGCACCTATAACGCTAAGCCAAAAGCAATTACCAGGAATGTCATTTTTGAACATACGTGAAATAAGTAGAAAACTACAAATTAGGTAATAAAAATTTTAAATTAAAATTACAAACCTTTAAAAAATTATTCTCATTGCTTAACTTTGTTCAAATTATACAAATATGATACTTGAACGCTGAATGAAAATACATTTCAATATTCCACACATGGGTGACATTTATGGGTCCTGTAATGTAATCATTCTTGAAGATAAAATTTGTAGCAATGTATACTAACACAATAATATGATTCAAATCTAAATTTAGAAAATATAAAATAATGTAGTTCTACTGCTAATATAATCATTAAAAATACGAAAATATGCGCAAGGACGTAAAATTCCTAGTTTGACTAGATTAATAAGCATATATTATTCATATGTTCAGAATATTAAATTTATAATTAATAAAAAATAGTTGAACGACGTTTCCGCACCCCCCCGTAAATATTACGGGATTTAGTGCCTCAATGCTTGTATACATTTGTAAGGTGTGGTCCATACATATATAGCCACAACCCGAAAACCAAATTTTGTTTTTCACTTAAAATTTTACAAACAGATTGACTCTGACATTTTTGGAAGAAATGGTCAGCAATGAAAAGTGTAAAATCCAGTATTGACAAATCTCAAAAACTTCCTTACTATGTTCGTAAACGACTACAGGATAAGGTGCAAAAGTTTACAAAATGATTTATTATTAAGTTACAAGATATAACATTAGAACTGCGATGTGCTATAAATAAATTTTCACATCACTTTATGTAACAGGTTAACAGCAGACCATTTGCTAGTTGTGAGGATACTTCTGGAGCAATCTTGGAAAACAAGGAATGGGATTTATCCAGTTTGTCAGATCTTAACGAAGAAGTCCCAATTGAAGTTTCCGATGAAGGAAGTTTGACAAATGCTTCTGCTGATGACGTTTCTAGCATTAGCTCTTTTGAAAATGCAGTTAGTACATTTAAAATAATTGAAACATGTTAATGTAATGCAATGCTAAAACATGCAGGTAACATACTTTTATTAATTTTACTATGTAATTTCCTTGAATCAAAATTCTTGTGGATTGCTGGGTTCCAGGATCAGCCTATTTATGCGAATTGTCAACTAAGTTTGGATCAAAGCATCAAAAAATTGAAAAAATTAACCAGCAAGCACAATTTGACGTACCGAGCTACGAGAGATGTTCTTCGCATCGTACGAGCCCACTTGCCAAAATTTACAAAATATCCCAAAACGCCAGAAGCTTTATGGAAATCTGCAGACCAACAAAGCCATTTCGTCGAAGTTTTATTCTGTAGCTTTTGCCTCCTGGAATTACCAACCTGTTTAACATGCGATAGTTGTGGACGTAAATTCGATTACCGAATATTAAAGGACAGTAGACATTTTTTTCTGGTCTTTAATCTGCGAAAGCAGTTCGAAAGGATTTTGTCTGACTCAACGACATGTAGGATAGTATTTCCTACAGGAACCCAAGTAAAATCGTTGCACGGGTGCGAAGGTGTCCCAGAAAATAAATCCTCCGGGTGGTGCAGATTTTCTGACAGCCCATTAGCCATATTCAGAGGCCATGCATATACCCCCAGAACTGATAATTGTTAAAATCTATTGCACACATTGACGAAAATATTATAGCTATTACTGGCAATCAAGCCATTTGCCTAGGCCAACGGGATATCTGGCATAATGAATTTTAGTTTTAACTTTAATAATAAATTGAATGCAATGGTAGCAGTTTATTCACATCAACCATACAAATTTCAGCATCCAAGATAGAACTTGTTGGAAGCAAGTTTAGCATTGTGGCATTTCTTTTAACTTATTTTTACTTTACGTTCTTTTATGTACTCTAAAATGGTATTCTTTTTGTTGACTTGGACAGGATTTTACGTTCTAGTAACACTAGGTTACTATGCCAAGAAACAATGCCTGTATTTCAAAGCTTTTTTTATTTTTTTATTTTTTTCTGAATGAAAGAACCAATGTACCGCTATTTTTAACATGTCATGTACATAAGTGCCGGCTGCCGTCACCATCTTTACAGTCACTTTCAAATTAGTATACAAGATTTTGCCAACGAGTCGAAAATTTCAAAAGACGGTTTTGGATAGTTGCGCGCCGGCTCTGGATCAAAATGAGTCTTTTTGAGTTGAGGCTTAATTGGTTAATGAGAAGTCTTAAAAAATGACACCAGATGACACTGCGAAGTCGACTAGACATTGTTTGCATCAAACTATAAACACTGAGGAGCTGAGGTTCAAAACGGCCTAGGTTCATTTTGAAAGTTTTTACAGGATAAACGAAAAACTTGTCAGTTCCAAACAACTGGGAAGAATAGGTTTACGATATTTTTAAACTCAAGAGCAATGACTTAATGTATTGTTGCAAAATTTGTAAAATATCAGTCACAATACATTGGAGACAACCAAAATTTCCGATTTTAAAAAGAATGGTCTTGGGCAAACCAAAGAAACACTATTTCAACGTAATGCATTCGTGAGCAAGTATGGACACATAACATGAACATTAATACCGCTTGTAGGTTTAGCAATACTATTCGGATCGCGTATAAAGTAATTACATATACCAAAACGTTTTAGGGGTTATTATTAGGGGGTTTGATCTTTGAATTTAATCTTTTTTCAACCATAGATGCGTTTGGACTGGTTCCAGTTTGCAACCAAAGTCATCACCTAATGATTGTACATACTTCCGACTACTTTTGACCTTTAGTAGTTTAACCTATAGTCATAGAGAATATTCGACAATTAAATACAATCGAGGTTCAAGCTTTTTGGGGTACTATGAAATTTGGACACCGTGTTACTGTCATCTATTACAAATAAAAATATTTAAAATATATAAAATATATAATAATATATAATAATATATTGCGATATAAAAAATACGCGTTATCATTATTAAGGGGTGTTACTAAAAATGAGTGAGTGCGTTTGCTGTTAAAATTTTTTCCAAGTCCAACTGTGTAACCTCCCCCACATTTCCCAGAAATTGCAGCGCTGAAATACTGAGCAAAGAACTCATAACAATATAGTAATAACCATGCTTGAATACTTCAAGATATTTTCCAATGTGCGTCACATACGTTGGTAGTTTTATTACCAGAGAACTGGGTAAGGCAATTATATACATATTTGTCTCGTTCACATACTATTTGTAATATTATTAATTTCAAAATAACAATAATAATTGAGAAATAATTAATTCTAATCAATAAAAACCTGCTCTGGGCCCATACGCCATCAGATATTCGTTTCCCACAAAATAAATTAATTATGAGAAATACAACAATTAACTTCATAATTAGAGTCGCAAGATATAATTGACATAATTACGTTATTACTTACATAGAACCCACTACAAGATCCTACTTCCGTTATGAAAGTAATAAATATAAAGTATAAATATAAAGCGTTTAAGATACGATTGAATGCTTTCTTCTGTTGGGAAGATATTCCAAGGCCGAAAGGTCTTTCAAGGTATTACTGGACAGCATATATCATCGTGTATTGACACATTTGATTTGCTTCTACAGCAATTTGAGACGGTTGTAAGCTCGTTTTTACTTGCGCTTGACTCTCTCTGAGGATATTTCTTCCACATGAAAGGAAGCATCGCTGACTGAAACTTTGGCCGGGATACTTGGAATTCAGGTTTCTGAAAAGATTGACATTAACACTTCCATGTCAGAGCTTGGTCTGGATTCAATCATGTCAGCGCAATTTAAGCATGTCATTCATCAAAAGAAAAATATTGTTTTACCAGCGACTGCGTATGGGTAATTAACGTTCAAAGATTTGATTGCGATGGATTAAATTAATTATTATCTTTGTTCACAAGACCTGTCACATGGATATGTAAGTAACATGTTGGTTATATAACTCCGCGTACATTCCGCCCCTTTTAATCTGGGACTACACTGTGTAAACAAGTAAAATACAATGGTCTTTGCCTATAAATTACTCGATCTCTTGTTAGGCATCCTCTATAAGAGAAATGATGTCCCCGGAAAAATTGCATTCACAGCGACGTACCACTTGTTTGTTGTTACAACAGTGTCTCACCACGAGAGCAAAATCTTGGGTATGTTTCATTGCGGGTGCTTGTATATAGAGAGTGTAATTATAATAATAAATATATAAAATTAGTGTATGAAATTTTCTTCTTGATTGAACTGAATTTGGTAACGTAATCATAACAGTCTGTTATAAAATGTATTAAGAGCAATACAGTCATTTTTGAGCGCCTTTATTTCAGGGACGGGATATCGGAAAAATACGTATTTTAATTCTGTGTCGAATACTTTCTAATATCGATTTTAATTATTTTTGTAATACTTAAAAATTTGAATTCATGAATTTGAAATCCGTTTCAAAAAGTTTTTTGGGTATTCTTACAAAAAATGTGAATGCAAACGAACAATTTAATCACAAAAACATACGTGATTCATAACACTTTTAGCATTTTCCTGGCTAAGCTACCGTACAAAGCGTTTAATTTGAAATTTAGGTAAAGAAAACAAACGCTCAAATAATTACTTTTAGTTCTTTCAATGTTTGCAAATCGGTTTACTTGATAACACATTGAAACTAAAATTTACTTTTACGGAATTAGTTTTAGGTTGCCCCATGACGAGAGCAGGACATAATTATTAGGAAACTTGATAATCCCGTAAGAGTGACACCATTTAGCTATCTCGCCCTATTTGTAGAAATTGTTGCAAAACGGGGTACAAATCACACAGACGTGGCATTCACGTTCAAGTTACGTTAGAGGTGGGATTCGGGCTTGACTTCAGGCCCGAACCCGGAAGAAACCCGAACAAATACTGTATTAGCCCTACCCGGTCGCCAACGGGCTAAATATTTGATATTCAACACGGCCCGTTTTATGCACTTCACATTTTGTGAAGCCCGAACCCGTTAAAAACCCGGTCTCCAAAATTTTTTACAACCCGAACCCGCTAAAAACCCGATCTTTAAATGATTTTAAAACCCGGCATTTTACTAACAATTGAATCCGCTGTGAAACCTTTATTTACATATTCTTTTATATTGATATACAGTATCCATCCCCACTCATCACATTCAATAAATGAGCACTCACGGAGCAAAACTTCTTATTGGCTGTGATAATTTTTGAAGATAAACTATCAAGGTTAAGGGATCGTTTCAAAATGCTTACTGTGCACGTATTAAATACAGTAAACGATTATTTAGCTTTAGCATGAATATATGTACATGAAAGCAATTCTTGAACTCTGCGCAACGTCAAATATGCACGCCACCTATCTGCCCTAAATTCTATTCTAGTAGAATTATCGGGTCATTTTTAATTTCTGAGCAGCCCGAAACCCGAACTGAAAAATAAATGCAGGCCCAAGCCCAATCTTAACCCGGTTTCATTGTTTTAGTGTAGCCCAAACCCTGTAATAACTTAATAATCTAATTTGTGAGAATTTGTAAAATCAAGCATAAACTACTTATTTTGCTCGATAAGCTTTTTTCAATTCGCTCTCTCAAGGGGCCTTGAAAAGTGCGAACTTTCAACTCCTCTGGTGATCTCAGGACCCCGAAGATGAGGAAGTAGATGTTTCTTCAAGCCGAGCGGTTATTTGTTCTGGGACAATAAACCCGCCCTTCAATATTTTCAATTCTGTGAGGAAGCCAAACAGGTGACAGGGATGTGGCTATGACTGCTTAAAGTGGGTTAAAGAACGGCACATTTGGACAGACAGATATGCAAATAGTCCACAATATTCCAAAGAAACTAGATATTTCACCCAAATGGTCTGGAAAGATTTAAGAGAAACGGATGCGCCGTCTCCACTGACTTTGTTGACAACCGGAAACATTTCTCCTGCTATACATTGTACGTTTCAAACCTGAAAACTGAAACGACCTTCCACATAATGTTTGAATGCAAATCCTACAAGGAATTAAGAACTGAGCACATGCAGGATCAAACAAACCGAGCCGAAACCGACATTAACAATGACAACTTTGTAAGAAAAATCATGGAACTGGAAATACTGAAGGCGAATATTAAGAATGGTTACGCTTTCTGGTGTGAAGCAATAAAAATTAGGAACAAGTAAAATATTTGGTTGTACTCATCCATATCGTTGGTGCAAAACATGTTAATAGCTGGAAGATCGTGTACACTGTTCAGCCCGTTGATAGCCCTTACAATAATTGTACCAACCTTATGGGTGGGATCAACAGAAGCGAATCAAAGCCTTCTGAGTATTTAATTATTTATTCCTAAGAATTATTCTTGTTGAGGATATTTTTGATTTAAAAAACTGTTTTCATCTTCATTAGTCATTGTATAAGTTCATTTCTATTCGGAATCGCCAATGAAGATAACAATTAATAAACAATACCGGACGTAATTACAATAAATCCGTTTAATCCAAATACACATGTTTTTACTTTTGAACTGGAAAAGCATATGTATATTTCATTCCATTGATGTTGGCATGCAATACTGAAATGATTTCATTATATGCTAGGCACTATTTGAGGATTGTAGACGGTTTATTTTATTACTGTTACACATTACACATGACACGTTTTTTTTCGCTGACGGGCTTTGAATTAATTTAGGACTCATATAAAATGAATGTATTTGCAAGGACCCACAGATCTCCAAGGAAAATTGTACGGCTTGATGACCCGGGGATTTGTGAAAGTGGCATAAGCTCCTTGGCAATATTTCCCAACGAATAATCGGACGCAGCTTCGCTCTACGTACACGAGAACGTGCCGGTTCGGGGACAGTCCTTTCAGATTGAGGCAGTCCGGATTCATACTGAAATGCTCATTGTAGTTAATGATTACTGGGTTAGCTGTAAATTAAAGGGCAAACAATTTAAAGATTGGGAACGTCAATTTTAAATAATTTGACTGAGGACACTTTTAAGCTTTGAGGATCGAGACAGTATTATGTACCCAGAAATCGACCAGGAAGGAAGTGACCCTTTGAAGTCCATACGTTGTGAATACTGAGGGTGAAGTTGGCAATTGGTGGCAGCTCCTCATAAGCTTGGAATTATAATTTTTAAATAGCATATGATTTTCACAATGTATGCATACATTGAATTATAAATTTTGTAAAACTTAATCTAAATCTTAAAATCTATTTCACGATTAAAAAATTAATTAAATCATTACCTCCAATTTCGTTGAAGGATAGAGCCTCATAGTCCAGGACAGTGTCAAATACCATGGTTTTTAGTTCCTCTATAGTAAAAATGTAATTTTAAATTTCGGAAGCAAGTTTTGAAAAATCTTTGAATTAAAAAAAATCATGGTCATATTTTTCTTAATGAAACGAACCTATTTCTTCCCTCAGTCTTTTGATTTCTTCTTCCTGTGACTCTGCTCGTAAAAATAATTTTTTAATATCAATTATTAAAAGTAACAAAATACAGAAAGTATCTATGCATAAAATACACTCAACCCCCCTCCCACCCACAGTAAACATTTCCCTCCACCCTCAATTTTGGAATTTGATTGAGGAAACTAAATTCCAGTCAATTGGGAGACAACTTTCCAGAATCCCATAATTCTTTGACAAGGATCTGAACTCAGATAAAATGGCAGCAATGAAAATTCCTGTTTCTATACACCTTCGTTGCTTTTGCTCTGGAAGCTAAATTTCCACAAATCTTGGCAAAATTTTACCTCAAATGTCCAGAAATTTTGGCGTTGAGAAATTGTATGTTTCGTTATAAAATTGCCATAGGGTTTTCTTCAAAGGAAACGTAAAAAACAATATTTTGAAACCAAAGTTTTGTGGTAATTTAAAACCCCAACTTTGCTTTAAATCCTATGGCGACCAATATTGAGCTGGGTCAATCAGTCAAATATATGAACATCTGGAAGGAATTTTTGAAAGATCTGGGAGAAGTTGAGTGTGTCATGGGCTTGTTACATGGGCGAGGGCACAATATAAATTACCTTTGAGCTGTTTGATTTTTGAGAACGTATCTCTCTTGGATTGGTGAAAGTCATCTGAGAGTTCTTTAAATTGCTCCTCTAAAAATATACATAGATATATACGTAGATGAGATAATACTTCAAAAAAGTTATTCTAAAATTCGCTACAGTCTGTACTGAACTAATTTAATTATTAATTATTATTAAAATATTTTGAATTGTTTCAATATTTAATAAATTGTAATCCCGCAGTATTTATTACCTTCAAAACTAAATACGTCTGTAATGTTCCATACAATCAGCTCCAAACAAATTGCAAATACACAAGTGAAACTTAAAAGCTTCATGTTCAAAGAAAGGCTGGTTTTACTTCCTCTGTCCCAAATCGACTGACCGTTACAAAAATTTCAGCTCACACATAAATCTCAATTGTAGGAAGGGAACGGTTGTTTACCAGCAATGATGAGGATCTACCCTTAAGTCATGAGAACCGCTCGGTAATAAAATTCCTGTATCAGATCTAAAATTTAGCAAATTAACGGCGAAGAATGTTTGCAAGGTTAAGGACACGAGATAAAAGCTGTTGAAATGACGAATGTCAAAAAGTTCTGAGGCAAAACAAATTGTGCTTAAATGGATTGTAGGATGTCTCAAAGCATTTTAGTCTCAGAGGAATAAATAGACCCATGTATGGGGACATACATACATATGTTGTATACGCAGTATAGCTCCTTATCGAGTTCGAGTATACCCGCGAGTATCGAGTACGAGTACGAGTTCGAGTCGAGTACGGTCAAATTTTTGTGAATACTCGATACTTGAAATGGGTTTCGAGTACGGGTAACGATTTTTCACATACTTACGAGTACGAGTATCAAACGAGTACGAGTCCAATAAAAATACTCATAAGGGTTATCGAGTTCGAGTTCGAGTACCACATGCTCAATATACGAGTACGCGTACACGTGCACACAAGTGTTGCAAATTTTTGAATTTCCAGTAAAGAGACGAAGGCACTGCATGTTCAATTTAAAATTTTGGGGGAATTATCTGTGAGAAATTAAATGAATCTAAAAAAATCACTGTTCAATTGTGGTCTTGTTATTATTAAATACTCGAGTATGAAGACTCGAGTTACGGCACGAGTACGAGTACGGGATTTCGGTATTTACAGTTCCGTACTCGTGAGTATGAAACAAGTTCGGGTTCTGAACTGGAACTCGGTCGCATATGTCAAGTATTTTCCTGAGTACTCGTATATGTGGCGAGTACGAGTACCTCGGATTGGAGTCCATACTCGATGCTTCGATTTCGAGTACGAGTTCGAGTACGGTTCCGCAAGGTAATCACTCAATAAGGAGCTATAATACGCAGTGCCTCAAGTTTTAACAAACATTTTTCTCTTCCAAATGTATTCGAATTCCATTATTTTCTATCCATCAGGTTATGATAAATATAACCGAAAATTTTTGAGAAGGTCAATGGGTAATGGATTTTGTAAAATGTGTAAGAAAATTGTCTACCCAATCATATAGACTGGAATACATAAAACGGGTCCCTTATAGTTATATATCGTCGCTGAAGAGGCAAAATGGACTAAGTGCAATTTAGACTAGAAGCAAAATGGTCTACATGCCTTTTTCCTTAAAGGCAAAACGGAATAGTTGCAAGCTTTCCTGAAAGCAAAATAAACTACATGCAGTTTTCACTAAAAGCAAAATGGTCTACATGCGTGTATACTTTCATAAGACAATTCTGCTTTAAAACGAAATTGTATGTAGTCCATTTTGCTTTTAGTGAAAACTGCATGTAGTTCATTTTACTTTTAAAACTTGATGCATCTATTCCATTTTGCATTTAGTAAAACTGCATGTAGACCATTTTGATTTTAATCGAAATTGCACTTAGTCCATTTTGCCTCTTCAGCGACGATATACAGGTCTGTGGGTTATAGAGAAAAGGCTCAAATAATAAATATGGCCACCTTGTATACCTACATTTATTGCACATATAGTTTTGGAAAGTAAAATCAGCTCAGACCTAAAAGCTTACATTTAGACACGTGGTTCCATTTTTACATGCTACATCCCATATCCTTATTTCTCGTACAATCATTTCCATCATTTTTCTCACTGTCAATGCTATTAATACCGTGTAGGTATAATAATTATAAAAAATTACATGGGATGTTTTTGGGGTTAAGTGCTTTCAAAGTCATTTCACAGTTTAGCCTTTCAAGTACCAGGAAGAAGACTTCAATTAATACGAAGGTCGAGGATGGGAAGGTTTTTTAATGTCCAAAAAAGTTTTAATATTTACCTGTACAATGGGTATACACTTTGTTTTTTAAAAAAATGCATAGATTTTAAAATAATTAAAACAGCAGAGCAATTATTCCTACTGAGTATGGATACAAAACATTTATATATATTTATTACATGTTTTATAAAAATTATTCTAGTCCACTCAGGTTGTAATAATTACTGAATTGGATTCCATATTTTGACAGTATTTCCAAAGTGGGGTCAGTTCCAGTTTAAAAACCACGCCAGGATTGACATGTTGAAAAACCATGGGGTAATTCCGTAGAACAAATAATAACCAATCCGAACCTTTTGTTTCGGTTAGGGAGTTGAAGGAGGGGGAGGAGGGGGAGGAGCAGTATCACCCCCAGCACCGCCACCACTACTAACAGCCCATTCCCCAGTCATGGCCCTTACACATCTGGCCAAGCAGCCCATGTAAGGTCTTCGTAAAGCAAAGCGCTTGCTCCGAGTCCTTCCCACTGCAGTCCCCTTCTGGGAGTG
Organism: Allacma fusca; assembly: GCA_947179485.1. Taxonomy (NCBI): domain Eukaryota; kingdom Metazoa; phylum Arthropoda; class Collembola; order Symphypleona; family Sminthuridae; genus Allacma; species Allacma fusca. The sequence continues at coordinate 4,056,010 of OX359245.1, read as the reverse complement.
ACACAACGGTTTCAGTGTCTCAATCCTTGGGTAAATCCCGCCCAACTTTATTGTATCCTTTTCCGATTGGTCCACTGGGGTTTGAAGACAATACGCCAGACCATCCCAGATTTCAAATTTAGAAAGATCCGACCTGTGTTCAGGGAATATTTTGAAATTAGTTCTCAAAATTAGAAAAACCCACAGACACATTGAAATATTTTTTAAGGGCTCCCCCTAACGAGTAATTTGACTTGTAAATGCATTTTATAAAAAAAATGCAAATAATTTTGTAAAATAGTGTACTGTAATATAACATTGAGAAAAATATTTAAATACAAACACCTAAAAAATTTCTTACCCTTCTTGCTCCTCATATTTGGTCAAAGAATCCTTCAAGACAGCATGTACTTGTTTTGGGAAAAGGCTGGGAGATGAATCTGTAAGAAATTGAAAAAATAAAGTTAGCAAAATGTCCAAGTTTAAATAATTACATAAAGAGCAGTCTTACAAATTTATATTAATAAAGAAATACAGCCAAAAAAAAAACTTACACCCTTTGGTAAAGAAATAACGGTTGGATTTTTTCCATGGGAAGGGGCGACTTCCAGGCTTGCAACCAGGGGAAAATATATTTGTGGAATCTAAAAGAGCCCCAGAAAATTTTTTGTTTAAATGTTTCCGATAATTTTTGTAAGTGAACATAATTAGAATGAGTAAAATTTAATTTGTAATCAGCCAGCTGAGTTGAACACGTTGGAAACACATATAGGCGGATCCAAGAAATTTAAATCATACCAGTCAAGTCCAATGACGCTACGTAGGAAGACCCGGAAGACTGACCACGCCCCTCGTAGCACAATTCCCCAATGCTGATTGGTGGGGTGACTCTTGCATTTGCAACAACAACTCCAGCAGCCCCCGCACTATTCCCACTATACTGTTCCTCCAAGCCTTTGATGTACGAGAAGCGACGGAAGTTTCTCAGAGTGTTGGGGTCATCGTAGAATGAGATTGTATGATCCAGGGGGAGGTCTGGATTTGTAATTGGGATAAAGGCTTGTACCTGACAAAGAAAAGTTCAAAAATTATTCATATTTACCAACTCGAGCAGGTTTGTTTTGTAAACAAACAAAAAATACAAAAATTAAATTCATGGAAAAAATAACATACAATTTGAGATGTATTGACATTAATCTTCTCACAGGCGTAGTCGGAGCCTGCGATCACATCACTGTTTTCCATTTTACAGCCGTTTGAGCGGCGGAAAAAGCTGAAAACACAACAGACACCTGGATTAAATTATACTTTAAAGACCTTCGAAATTTATAAATCATTCTAAACCTATTCTTTTCCTCAACAAAATTCAAGTTTCCTTTTCAAGAGACTCTTGAGTCTTCATGAAAATACACTGTAATGTATTACTGTGCATTTTTAATTTTTGTAAAAAATGCACTTAAAATAGGAGTAATAGAGAATCAAAATCTGAAATATTTGCTAAAAAGAAGATATGGAAGCTCTAATAAAAACCAAACGGGACTCACTAGCCATGCGTACAGACGAGAGGGATGAACAGCGGTTTCTTGAAGAAAACTCCGCCAGGACACATGTCCGTCGTGAAGCTGTAAATGCCTTCATCGTAGGCGAATTTGATCCCTCCGGGCATGTCGGACTTCCAAGATAGGACGCATGGTACCAGGGCTGCAATAAGTGCAGTAATGAAGCACCTACGGAACCCAACAGACCTGGGGTTCATGATGTTCCGTCGTCCCTCGGAAGTTTTCCAAACGTGGGATGTAAAATGCTCGCAAGTTCCGATCACACTCCGACTTTCCCAATCCAACAAATGTAATCACCATGACCAGTCACCGAGCTTTTAGTAGACGTGAGAAAACCCTTCAGCCACGACACGACCTACTTCCCGGGCTTTCATTTCTCCATTCCAGGACAGTGATGACTGTTGTCAATGTAATCAAACATGCTTGAATGGGACATTGTTACTGGATTTCTATCACGTCGCTTGAATTGTTTCAGGTAACATACTAAGAAAGAACGATTGTTTGTGACTTTCATGAAAAGTGAAATGAAAACATGTGTAATGGGGACTCGTTTCTACGACATAAATTTCATCAATTTGTTCCGATTTGCCTGTTGGCAAATACTGCAGAACCAGGGGCTTCATTTCCTTCATTGGATAGAAGTGTAAAATTGGAAAATATTTTTCCTGCAGATTATTTCAGCCCCCACACGTGCGTTTATCTGTCTCAAATGGCTTTGCATTCCTTTGGGTAGGTACTCAAATTTTGGTAACGTATTCATGTTTCGATTATAAGAATTCGGGAAAATTTGTGTTCTTCAAAAATTATCAACGCAAGGTCAGTTACTAGTTTTAGATTCTAAATGAAAATCTGAAAATTTCGTTTTCATGGATGACCCATAAAATTCCGACAAACATACATGCATACATTCATGGGAAAGATAGAACCTATGAATAATAGAGCACAATTTAATAATTTGGAAGCATGTATGTAAATATGTTCAAAGGATGACCATAATCATTTATTTCCCCCGCTAGCCCACATAAAGAAATGGTTAATAATAAATTAGACTCCCCCATGTTGTCGGAAATTTTTTTAAATACATTTCAGTGACCCGGGTCAGTATTTCAGATCACATTGGCAAGTAGGGAAGCCAATGATCTGGTCCGGACTAGTGTTTCTGCTCGGTATCGGGAATTCCCGAGGTTCCGGTTCGATTTCGGGTCAACGTTTTAAAGAACCGTTACATTTCGGTCCGGTTTCGGGTCATCGGTTTATGAACCGTCAAATTTCGGTCCAGTTTCGGGTACAAAAATCAAAACCGAAAGTTTTCGGGAATGGTTTGTTAAAGCTGCCGTTTTGGTATAAAACGCGAAACTTGCATTCGGCCAGCATTTGTCAACTATCATTCGAAAAGGCGACACAATTTTAGCTTCCATAAAAATGAATCATATACATTTTCTGCCTGTTCGGAAAGGAAATGGAACCGGTTCGGGAACCGCTTTTATTTTCCGGATCGGTTCCGGGAAGCCAAAAATGTCCCGGACTCGAAAATATCGGTTCCGGTTTTGGGAACAGAATTGGGATTTTTTTCGGTTCGGGAAAACGAGTCGGGTCGAGTCCATGTTTTGGTACCGTTCAGAAACACTAGTCCAGACCATTTGAAATGTTCTGCTACTGGTCTGGTCCTAGATTTTTATGGTCTGGTCCGGTCTAGTCCAAGTGTGGACCACATAAAATGTTTTCAGCAACAGGACCAGACCCCAGGACCATTGTCCCAAAAATGTATGCAAAATAAAAATGTATGATTTAACGAAATCCCATGGAAGAAACTAAAAATGTCATTTGTGGTGATAAAAAGAAATTAGTGATGCCAATGGTCTGGTCTGATCCAGATTTTATGAAACTGGTCTGGTCCAAAGCGCAGACCAGACCATTGGTCTGGTCCAGTTTTTCGGACCAGACCAGTGGTCTGATCCAGTCATTCGGACCAGACCAGACCAAAGACCATGGTCCGGACCATGGTCCAGAAAACCATTCAGAGCAATTGAATAATCACATTTTATCCAGTCAAATTTTTTTTTATCCTCAGAAATGACATTTTTAATTTGTTCCACAGGATTTTGTTAACTCATAAATTTTTATTTTGCGTACTTTTGGGACCATGGTCCTGTGGTCTGGTCTGGTCTGGTCCTGAAGCTGGACCAATTGTATCTGGTCTGGTCCAAGTGTTAGACCAGACCGGACCAGACCATACAAGTCTAGGACCAGACCGGACCAGACCAATAACGGACCATTATTAATGGTCCGGACCAGACCATTGGCATCCCTAAAAGAAATGTACCGGATAAATTGTGATTGTTTAATTGATTTCAATGGTTTTCTGGCCCATGGTTTGGACCATGGTCTTTGGTCTGGTCTGGTTCGTTAACAGTTCCTGTATCAAATAGGCCGACAGCACGTCCATTGTAATCAATAAAGGACGGTTTACTTCACTACTTACCAGAGATGCGCCCGTTACGTTACTTTTACCCAACAATAACGGAATAACGCCGTTTTTAACGTAACGGCCTTTATTTGGAGCTGGCAATAACGTAACGGTAACGGAACTAGGGTGTGCTAAACACTTATCCGAATAACTATAGCGTTCCAGCGTGTGTAAACAGAAAACGATATTGTAACGTAACGCAACGCTATCAAATATATATACTTATGCATGTACATATTTATTTTTGCATTACGCATTGACATCTATTATTGGCTTTGCTTGGAGTAACTGTGCATGCAAATAAACGGGGGATATACATATTAAAACTTTAGTTGGATGTGGACACCCTGATCCCTGAGCATCATTATGTACGTTATTGAAAACATGGTAAATTTCAATAGGAAGTTTTTGACCCTTTATTTTGCTCAATCCACACGCTTTTGCTAAAAAAACGATGTGTGATCGGCTTACGAATTAAGTTTTGGTTTTAACGTTGAGTTAGTAGATAAGAACTAACCATGGAGAATACTGCTGCTAGTAAAAGGAGAAAATTGAATTTGAAAAAAGGACAAATGTTGAGATTACCACACCGGGTAGTCGGGATGCGGATCACATTGCAGGTGAATCAAGAACTACACAGAAACTGTAAATTGCCTTTTCGCTACATTTTCTGCATACCAGGTACGTCTGGCAACACTAGTTGTTTGACATTTTAGTTTATAACGAGCGGACAATAATAGTAACGATAACGGAAAGTAACGGCTATTTTATATTTTTAAATGGTAACGAAAATTAACGCTGGAGTATTACCGTTGTCTTGTAGTAACGGAACGGTAACGCGGAATTTTTCATACGATATATAGGAATGTAATGATAATTAACGACAATTTTAAAACCTAGCGTAATAGTGTAACGTAACGTAACGAAACTGTGGATGCGCATCTCTGCTACTTACTCAATATGCATTCTGACAGGCGTGTATTTATTATCGGACATCTGGACTGCATATTAGGTAAAGCAAGGTGTGTTCATTGACAGTAGGGGGCAGCTACGTTTTAAAACCCATCTGTAATCAACCCTATGTGCTAAGCCATTAAGGGGTGCCTAGACACAGCACATATTGTGACAGCATAAACTGGCACATAATTACGTATAATTAAGTTCCACTACCCTAAAATGTTTAAATTATACCAGAAGGAGTTAACTATTTGTCTATACACACAACAAGTGCGCACACCCTAGCAAAAATTTGGCCCAACTTTATGAATAAAAGGGCACTCCGTTTATACATACTAACGCGCAGCTAATATTGGCGTATTTTAAACACAAATTTTTATGTATAATCAAAATGTGCGCATAAATTATGCAGAAACGTAGTGCACGTTGATGCATCAAAATATATATGCAATTTATTGCCGCTAAATGTTTAATGCATATTGTAAGAAATTGAAAGCCGAATCAAATTAAAAAATTCAAATTGTCTCAGATTTTTATTTTCATCAATACTTTGGAAAGCAGGATTGCATGAAGCTACATTAATCAACTCGTTATTGAAAATAATTACGAAGTAGATTTTTTCAGCTTTGCATTTTCCTCCCGCACGAAATCCGACAGGGATTTAATTATTCTGGACTTCGCCAACTTTATTTCTTTTTTCATTTTCAAAAATTCTCCAGCCGTTGGAGGGGGGAGCTCAAATTTGTACGTCCGCAAGCTAAAATCTGTAATATTGACAATGTATTAAAGACAATTTCATTCAAAAGAATTTTCATGCACAATGAATTACTACTTTATTTAAAACTATTTACCTATAACTGCATCACGTTTTTGTGAATCAACGGATGGCAGTGGCACGTGATTTTCTACAGCGGTACTCTTTCGACCCAGTAGAGATCGGCCGACTATTTCCTCGGGCTGGAACACTCTCCGAAACAAATTTCGAGCAAAAAATGTAATACTTGATGAAATGGTCTTCATGGCCATTATTTCTGAGCGTAGCAATTTACACTGGAACCCGGAAGAATTTCAACTGCATCCTAAAAGTCCAGCAACTAAATAATTAAGTACATCAAAACGCATATAAAATCCCCTTTAAAATTAGAATGCCGGTGTTTATTCGCTTACATCAGCCGTACACAGCCTATGAGCCTTCTTCAGTTTCTTGTACTTCTTGCGGAGTTCTTGGAGCTTTGACCGACTATCCTCGAACGTTTCTGCAAGTAATTATTAGCTATAAGCATACCTATTCTAGAGATCACAGCATAATTACATTGAACGTATTGATTATTACCTTTCCAACCGATATCTTCACCACTGTCCAGCACTGCAGGGCTGACGTTTGAAGTCTCTTCAACATCACCAGAAGAATCCTCCACTACTTGCAACATTTCATGAATCTTGTGTGCCCTGTCATCAGTTTTACGTTTCCGTGTGTTTACTACATTCAAAGTTAAGGAAGATATTAAAATGCATATTTTGTCAAAAACAATGAATGATGCTTCCAAGTATGATTATCTACCTGTTCTGGAATTCAGAGATTCTTCCACCAAATTAACTTGACGAGAAGTTCCTAAAACAAAATAAAATTACTGTAAAACGAATATGAAAGCGTACAACAACTGCTATATGATTATAAATATTAGTATTTAATATTAACGTACCTGCAATAGGCTGGCTTTCATTATTACATTCAGCCTGTGCCAGCATGTCAGCCTGGTCGTTTAAAGGTCCATCATTGGTTCCTGATTTTGATCAAACAAGAATTGGGATAAAAAGGCCCGAGAAACTTACAGTTACTACCTAAAATATCGAAATGAATTGAATTACCTGTCTGAACTACCAGACCCGAATGCACCGTTTTTGCCCATTGAACTTCAACTACTTTTCCAACCAATTTCTTTGACTTTTGCAGAGTGCCATCGACAAGACGTGTTGACGAAACTACACTCCATGTTTTCGGAGTATCGTTAATCCACTCAATTAGTAAAAATAAAGTCATGTTCGAATAATTTCCAACAAACAGTGTTATAAGGAGCAGGGTTCAACTGTAGGAATCTAAAATGGCTGCACTCACCCGGAGGACATGCGAGGGAAATTTCAAGCTCCCGCCATAATAAACAAAGCGCGAATATTATATCCATACTCTATGATTTTCCCCATGGTTTATATCTACAGTAATTACAAAAAGGCAACCAGGCCAAAAATTGCATGTAATTGAAAATTGTAATAAATAAAACTAATTGAACGTAATTGAAAATCACATGCTTTTTTTTTGAAAATATTTGTGTCACTTTCTTTTATTTATATGGGTCGCTATAAAGAATACACAAAAACATCCGGAGGACTGAATAATATTCCGAAGAGATCCAGGCAGAGAATTCTCAGGGTATATTATTATTTACGATAATTTTGTATTGGTCAACCTTATTCAGCTACAAATTGCCCAACATTTTATTTTCCAGAAAACAATTACAAACAACTTTCAACGGAAACCAAATCCCCAAACAAGCTGGAAAACTGTTAATGAGATATTAAAAGAAAAGGTAATTTACACTGCTTTTTAATTTTACAAACGCGAAATTAGTAATTGTATGTATATTTAAAACGCCAACTTAATTAAAATTACATACACAATTTGTAGGCTGAAAATCCTACTGATGAACTACAGGAACTTACGGAAGAAGTGGAAGACAACTTCCTCTTACCTTCTCAATGTAATGATACAGAAGACAGTGAAGACAGTGGATCGGATGACGAACAATGTTCTTTCAACGAAAATGACAATGATTCAGATGTCAGTGAACATTATTCAGATGTTACGTTTTTTTGCAGGGCAATGTGTTGATGGACTTTTTTACTTACATTATTACTTTATTGCTTTTATTGTTTGGTAGGACCGACTATATTCCGCATCCAAAATTTCGCTACCGGAAAGCAAAGTTTTGATTTTGGCATTCATCCATCGTTACAGTCTATCAAAGCGAGCTGCTGAAAGCCTTCAGCATTTGATAAATTTCCACGTCCCAGTTGGAATTAATTTACAGACTTCGTCCTATAAGATTGGAAACTATTTACCTAAAGTTAACGACTTTAGTTCCCGTCATTACTACTGCAGCGTGTGTTGCTGTTATTTAAAGAGTGAGACAGAACTGACGTGCGAATCCTGTAAGGACAAACCCCTCGCGGATTTAACTCATCACAATTTCTTCTTAACCTTTAATTTGCGATCAAGTCTAAAACTAGTGCTACAATCGTCGGAAGTTCAAAAACATTTCAGAAAATCAAGCAAAAACTCACCACACATTTTGACCGAAAATATTTCTGACATTACGGATGGGGAAAACTACAAGAAATTGAAAATTAAATTTCCGAATTTTTCATGCCTGCTTAACACTGATGAAATTGCTGTATTCAATTCATCAAACTATCAACTGTGGCCAGTATTTGCTTCTGTTAACGAGCTACCATACGCTATGAGGCGAAAACACACTCTAATTTGTGGATTATGGTTTGGAACCCAAAAGCCAAATTTTTCCACATTTTTTACTCCAGTTGTTAAAATGTTCAAAGATTTACAAATCAACGGGGTCCATTGGAATCTAATGGGCACAAACATAATTAGCAAGGTTGTGTTTCCTATCATGGTCTGTGATTCACCTGCCCGATCAGGTGCCATTGGAATGGTGAACCATAATGGAAAATCAAGCTGCCCATGGTGTCTTCATCCGGGAGAAACATTATGGCTTACTGATAAAAGCCACAAGAGGATAATGAAACACAGTAGGGTTAACCACGTTGGTCGGACTAAGTCCAGATTTATAGACAGCCTAAAATCTCTACAAGCGCGGCTGGTGTCAACTGAAAAGGTCAGCAGTGAAGATGGAATTGTTGAAGCTTCGGAACTTTTGCGGCTTAAAAGTTTCGATATTGTAGATGGAAACTTGTACGACTACATGCATTCAGCATTATTAGGTGTAATTAGGTATTTTACTATGGCATGGTTTGATTCAAAAAATTCAGGTGAACCTTATTATATAGGTAACAAGATTAGATTAGTTGATCAGCGTGTACGAATGATTTCACTTCCTAGCAATTTAAACCGAAGTGTGCGAGCAATATCGGATATGAACTACTGGAAAGCCAAAGAATGGCGAGTTTGGATGTTAGTTTATTCTAATGTGTTAACTGGAATACTACCCGACCAGTATATCACACATTTTAAAAAATTTTGCTCGGGTATTTTGTTTCTTTTACAAGAAAAAAATTATGTAAATGAAATCCAGGAAGCCTCTAACTTACTGAAAGCGTTTTCGTTGGGTGTTTCAGGTCTTTATGGGGAAAGATTTTATACATTTAATTTACACATTACATTACATGCTCCTGAAATTGTTAGAAAATGGGGTCCCCTTTGGTCATATTCAACATTCCAATTTGAACATAAAAATGGCCTACTGTTACGTTTGTTAAAAGGAACGTATAATGTTGGACTTGAAATGTGTAATAATCTTAGCACAGAGCACTGTTTGTTGTCGGCAATACAAAATTTAACGAGTAGTGCTGTAAGTGGTTACTGCAGCTCTGTTCTATTTGGGTCTAAATTTTATATGTTTTCAAGAAAAGTAGGTGAAATTATTTTAGTGGGACGCGGTAGGTCGTATTATTTAAATGAGCTTGAATCTAAAAAATATTGCTGACAAGGGCATTAGTATTGCAGGGAACGTAACAATTCACTCTAAAATTATATTAAAGGGACTTACATATACCGCATTTAAACCTGGGAAAAGACAATTTTTTGATAGCATTATTGCGTCTAAGGACCGTTTTTATGTTTGTAAAGGAATTTTGTTGATTTCCAAATCTGATGGAACTGAATGCATATTATTAAACTGTTGCAAAATTAATATGAACTACAAACAGGCGACCTCAGTTATGAAAATAACAAATATTAATTCAGCTGTCGTATTTTTAGATGTTAATAGTATAAAATGCGAAAAGTTTATTGTCATTTACGACAGTGACCACCAATTGTCCAATATATGTAAGATGCCAAATTGTACAGAGATTGACTAAAATGCCTCATTAATTAATAAATGTTTGCATTAAAATTTCATTTTTGTGTATTACTTGTTCACATATTTGAGGTGCTTGTCTTTATGCATTAAGGTATTATATAAAATTTTCGCCAATTTTACCTAATATTTGGTGATATTTATATGCTCGAAATACTCGGAACACCGGCTTATGACATTTAATTATACGCATAAAAGCTATACGCAAATCTTTCACTGCTTTTAGCTGATTTTATGCCCGAAGTCCAATGCGCAAAATTTTGTGAGCGACTTGAAAGCATATTTAGGCCTAAATATACTTTTTATTTTTACTCGGGACAACCGTTTCTGAGTGAACTCATCCATTTCCACTGACTGTTAGTAACATATAGGTAGATCTAACGATTAATTAAAATACCCGCGTGTGCTTGCTTACACAAACTTTGAAATGCACTCAAATTCAACTTACGCTTGTGCAATTTCGAGCGATTATCAGCGTTATCTGCGTTCGACAGTTATCATGATGACATAATACAGACACCCCGACAATCGCAATAGGGACTCTCATCTTCGCTTCGTCCCTATCAACGTTGGATCAACAACGCTAAAAGACTAAAGGCAAAGTTAAAATTACTGACTGTATTATAGATACGTAATTATATCAGCAGTTCGGAAAAAAGAATGAAATTGAATGAATGCGTAACACACGAATATGCCACGGTGAACACAGCATGAAGGAATATATCAAACCCTGTAGATGTCTCATCACTAAAGAATATTTTTAATAACAAATAATACAAGTTGAGGCCTACTCGGAAAATGCCGTATAAGCAAATGATGTTGAAAATGATTTGACGGCGTATTTTCCTATTCGAATTTCAACCCTTTCTCCATCCCTCAAGCTCAGTTCAATTGGTATTAAATAATATTTGGGGATGTAATATTTTGTAATAACAATAAATATAATTACATCTATCCCATACAGATAAAATTTCACATCCACGGGATGCAACAAATGGATGGTGAGGGTCTTTTACTTTTGAGGAAATGAAATCTCTCCCAAAATACTCGGTCGAACAAGCTTCCTGGAAAGCTGAGATTATAAATGCTGCTTATAAAGTCCTGCCAATATATTTGAAACTCCTATACCCGTTGTTTAAATTGAAGGAAAAGGCTAAATTGGATTATTTCAAAGTGATTATGTATTCACACAAGTGGCCTTAAATCCATTTCCGAATGTACACAATTACGATGGAAATAATTAAAATGATTAGTCCACGCGTTTATGAAATCGGTGTGCACTGGAGTGATTATTGCTGGGGAAAATATCTGCAAACAAATTAGCTTAAAAGCAGCATAGAGATAAATATTAAGTAAACAAATAGGAAATAAACTTAGCAGCAAAAAAGCTTAAAAGTAAAGTTGCTTTTCCGCTCTTAAAAGTAATAAACAAGTTATGGTACAATAATTATTTTGTAGTACAAAAATATGCATGAATAATGAAATTATTTATTGAAAAAGCAACGCGATCACACATGATTTAATAAAGAACTTTTTCTCACACGACATGTCATGTTTTTGTAATATCTGTTTTCTTTGTCTTTTGCTATTATTACGCAATCTGTGATAATCTGGTGCACGTAACTTTGGAATTTTATAATTTTTTAAGTCTGTTGGAATTTGTAGCAGAGGATCACTTCAATGAACTTTTCTTTTCGCTTACAAAATTTGACTTTTTTCTGATGAAGCAAACATTGGATGTATACATAAATGTAGGATGGCTGTAGCAGAACTTCGTTTTACGATAAAATTACACAAATTATTATTGTTTCATGCATTTTCGGGAACACCATACGAAATAAAATTGAATCTGTAATAACACATTACAAAATATTTGTGTGAATTAAAAATAATGTGTGATCGCGTTGCTTTTTCAATAAATAATTTCATTATTCATGCATATTTTTGTACTACAAAATAATTATTGTACCATAACTTGTTTATTACTTTTAAGAGCGGAAAAGCAACTTTACTTTTAAGCTTTTTTGCTGCTAAGTTTATTTATTTCTTTTACAATAAATATTTGTTAAGTATGGATACATCTGCAAGTATAATGCTGTAATTAAACCATGCATGTATTAATTTATTCTAATGCTGAACTTAAACATTGTAACAAAAATGAAATATGTATTTATTAATATATATGGACTGACAGGAGCAGAGCTGCGCTCAAGTCAAGTAAATCCCAAACTTGACCCTTACTTGACTTAACCCTGATTGTCAAGCAGATTTTTCAGTCGGTCTTGAACTTGACGGAACATGGTTAGACAATTACATGAAAATTCAGGGTCAAGTATTCAAGTAATTACTTTTCGCGTAACTTGAACCTGGCCAAATATAGCCGGGAGGCCGGGACAACTCTTGACTTGACCATGACGTGATCATGACCCGAACTTGAACTTGAATTGTCAAGTATTTTTCAAAATAGAAATAGAAAAATAGTATTCACACCTGACCATGACCCGTACTTGACCGTGATTTGAAATACTCATGGTCTCAAAGGTGGGCGCCTCCCCTACATGTAGGGCCTACAAGTAGGCAAAATATAGGATGCAAAAAAATGCTCATGCTAATTGTAGGGAATATAGGATAGGGGGATACCTTGTTGTGTAGATTGCTTATAAAATGTGCTGGGCATAATAATTTATTCATATAAATGTAGACTAAATGTAGGCGCACATTTTACATGCATTTATATGTTAGGTTGATGTACTTACTATGCTGTGGACAATTTCTACTGTTTAAACATTGCTTCCTAAATTTTTTTCCCTAAAATTGACGAATAGCTAGGAAATTAATTTTGTTTCTAAGTGCAGTTATAAGTTATAAATTTGTTTAATTTTCGCGAAGTATTCAAATTGGTTATCCTGAGGGTGCATGCATGGGGTTATGTAAATGTTCTAAGGAAAAGAACACTTCAAAAGTCTTACAGTAAGTTCCCTAATAGTATTAAAAGGAAAAATAATATTATGTTTGCTTTCGATAAAGTTTTCCCATGTGATGTCAAGGGCGAAGGGGAACTACAAACACATCTATATATTGGCGCTATCATACATACCATACATAATTCTCTTATTGTTAATGGAGGTACTTTAATTACATATGATATACCTACGTCTGGGATGAATTAATAAAACGTATAACGCCTGGAGAACCCCAATTTGACATAGAGGAAATCCTTGTGTAGGGAGACAACTCAGGCGTTCTTATATCAGCATAGATTCCCTATAAACTTTTACATATTACTCATAGGCGCAAATATAGGCTACAATTATGTAGGCGTAAATGTAGGCTGTGGAATTTTTCAAGAATATGCAGGCGTATATGTAGGCTATAGCTTTCTTTTTAAAAAGTAGGCTTGCGAATAATCCTTTCATATATGTCGGTATATTTTTTAGCGACATCAATGTAGGCAAAATGTAGGCAGTATCGGGTATTAAAAATATATGTAGGATATAGGCGAGGTACACTATTTTGCCCACGTTTGCGATGGTCTACTTGAACTTGAGCGCAGCTCTGGACAGGAGTAGCCCAGCACTGAATGTATTCAAATACCATCGTTGAGGAATGGCTTCAAAGCCCAGTGCCCCTGTCTGTCGTGGAGGTGAGAGAGAGATTTGGGTTCTGCTGGATGTACTGCTTCAGCAAACTATAGTTAGCATGCACGCAACGCTCACTTCAATGTGAGTGGATTTCTGTGAAAACTCTTATTTCCCCTGACATATCAGTAGTTGTAATATCGTTATGATATGAAAGACTTTTCGGTCCAAAATTCCTTTTCATCCGATTTATTCGTGAACGTTTTTATTATTGTTTTTGTTTGAAAAGATCAATGTTTCAAAAAATGTGATTATTATTTTTTTTTTCAAAAGATTAATGTTTCAAAGTATCCTAGTATTATTTTTTTTCAAACTATCAATGTTTAAATAATCTTATGCTAACTGCAGTAACCAAAAGGTCTACTTTAACGCAAATTAATTTCTACAGTGAGAACCCTTCGTTGTCGCAACATGCCCTTTTTTATATCGGTTTACATAATATTAAGGGAAATTTGTGCCAAATTTTAAGAAAATCGCTAGTGAGGAACACCCTTAGAATTTTTGCAATGCTAATTAAATGGTAGCTAGGATAGGTCTTAGATAGCAACGATGCCAAAAAAATGTTGATATATGCGAATAACTCTAGAGCCCCTTCATTTGCAACATTGAAAATATTCACGCACATTAATTGAAGTCTCTAATCGACTTTAAGCCCTTCAAATTGCCAATCGGACCCCCCGTTCAAAAGTCACATGAAAAAGCATTTTTTTACCCTCCAGTGATAGCAGAGGTAGTTGCTTTTTAAGGCCAGAAAAGTTGTTTGGCAAAAAATTAAAAACGTGACAGAGAGAAGATAAAGCAACTTTCCAAAAACAGGACGCCTTTGCAAAATTCAAAACTGGGTACAAAAATTTCTAAATAAAGTTTTAAATAAACTAACAATAACTATATGCATAAAAACTGAAGAAACAAAATTGTCTTAAAAGTAAATTGAATTATTTACATTACGTCTTCTGGAATGCACAATAAATAAGTAATTAATATTTTGTTTTACTTTTATTAAGTATTTTGTGGTTCAATTTTTTGCTTCGGACTGGCACTTGATCATTCTTAATTTAGACAAAAAACATAATATAATATTTTGCTCTTAATGAAAAATGCATGTAGTGCAATTTTCCTCGGCAAAGCCAATATACAAAAGATTTGAATGAGAAAGTAAAAAAATTACAAAGACATGAATTATTTTTGAAAATATGCCGAATTGAAGACTTATCAAATTATCCTTACTCAAATTTAAAACATTTACCAAAATTATTTTGACGCCGGACTGTACAAAATCCCAATGGCATTTGAATTTATTCCACTGGTCCCAAAATGGTTATTCTGTGAATAACGTGTGAAAAACGTTGACTCAATAACGCTGAAAGGTGCTGCTCTGAAAATTAACGTAAAACTTCAAATCCGAGCAATAACGTACAAATCCCGCTCACGACAAAATCCAGAAAGATCGGCGTCGATTCTCTTTCTATTGTGTGGAACCAACCCACTTTTATTCCAACTGGTGTTATGGCTTTGATCCGCCTTTCCCACCAATCAATCCGTCTTCTTACTGAATTGTGGCACGTTAGTAGTAGTTGAGTTTTGATCGTCAGCATGTATTCTTGCAAGAAAAACGCATTTCCAAAACAAGCAGTGAAAGCAGCATCAACAAAAATCGACAATGAAATTAGGATTGCGCTTAAACCACTGTTATGAGATAATGCTCTGATTCCAATGTAGCCAGTAGTGATGGAAATGGTTAGCATTACAAGCTTAATCATGAAGATCAATGAAGATTTCCCTTGATTAAATAGCTGAATAATTAGCTGAGTTTTCACGCACATCCAAATACATTGCTCTAGCTGCACTTTCTGGAGGGTTGTTTTCCTGTTCATAGTGAAGAAACAAAAATATTAAATAATTTGTCTAAGCATTGCAAGGTAAAATAAGTAAAGGATATTTATATAATGTTAAATTCAAGTCAATTTGATTTCACCTTGCAAATTCCGCTCCCCGAAGTAGAGTGTATTGTGTGTTAACAAGAAACAAAAGAGAGTCTTTAAAAAACAGTAAAATATTAATAACATATAGGTAAATCACGTACAATTCTTGCAGGAAAAGAATCACAAATGTTAGTGGGTTTTGAAATGATTTAGGGAGTAATTGGAATACATGAAATTGTGTGCAAAAGATTGCAATGGTTAATTCTAAAATTATACAGGAAACAACGACAAGGTATGGATACAAAATCGCAAACTTCTCTCGAACCGTGAATTTTTTCCCAGGTTGGAAAATTCTAAAGGATCCTGAAAATAGGGTTAAGTAATATTTATTGATTTGATGGAATTGTCTTATTAAGATTTATTTTGTTATTAAATTTTACCTGCTAGTTTTGAATCCCAATTTTCCCCATGAAAGGCAAAGTTAAAAATTTTTACTGTAATATCAGCAGTTCGGAAAAAAGAGTGAATTTGAATGAATATGTAACACATGAATGCCATGGTGAACATAGCATGCAGGAATGTATCATACGCTGTGGATGGCTCATCACTTAAGAATATTTTCAATACCAAATAATACAAGTTGAGGCATACTCGGAAAACGCCGTATAAGAAAATGATTTTGAAAATGATTTGACGTCGTTGGTTTCCTATTCGAAGCTCAACTTTATCTCCATCATTCACACTCAGTTCAAATGGTATTAAATAATATTTGGAGGCTACATCAATCAAATAAAAATAAAATTTCACATCCACAGGACGCAACATATTGATGGTGACTTTTTACTTTTGAGGAAATGGACTTTTTACAGAAATACTCGGTCAGCTAGGTGTCCTTGAAAGCTGTGGTTATAAAAGTTTCTGGAAGTCATGCCAATATTTAAAACTCCTAATATCTGCTGTTTAAGTTCAAGTCAAACGGCAAATTTGGATTATTTCAAACAAAGTGATTATGACCACTAAAGTGGTCTTAAATACATTTCCATATGTACACAGTACGACAGATATAATTAAAATAGTTATGTCAAACGTTTCTTAATTTGGCCAGATTAGAATGATTATCGTCGAGTAAAATATCTGCAAATACAATTTGCTTGAAGGCAACATGGAAAAATTAAATGAATCAATAGAATTAACACAAAATCGTATTAAAATCAATTGTGTTGGTTTCACCTTTCCAAGTCGCATGCAAAGCAAACCATTTAAATCGTGAAAGTAAAACCTTAAAAGCAAAAAATACTATTAAATTTTATCTGAAGAAAAATACTTTGATGGGGTCAGAAATTTCCGTCCCGTTCTAAATCTCTATAGGGTCAACTAACTCCATTGTAACTCACTCACACAGGAAATAAGGAGAATTTGACATAATCAATTATTTTTCAGAATACGGTTTATCAAAAAATTATGAGATTACCATTAAAATGCTGGAATACAAATTTACGTACGTCAACAAATATGGACGCAATGTCGAATAAACGAACCAAACCAGGAAGTTTTTCTGGAAAATGTTGATTTCAATTTTTCATTTCGGTAATAAAAATTTATACGAATAAAAATTTCAATTAGTTTGTAGAAAATTTGATACCAATCTATTCGATTAAATTGGGTACAATCTAGTATGAATTTAAAAATAAAAATTGAAAAAAAGTCATCTAAAAATCTTCCAATTTCGGTTTAGTTGTTAGAGCCATACCACGTATATGAATTTTCAAAGTTGTCATTTATTTATTGGTATCCTTTAATTTACAGGCACTCCGGAACGTCCAAAAAAGTTGGGGGAGGGGTGAAATGTATGAACATGCGATTTTACACATATATTATATTTTTATTGTATATTTTTTCTACCGCTAGCTCCTAAAACCAAACGTTTTTTGTTTATTACCATTGATGAAGAATTTTCTCACGGTTTTAAAAAAAGAAGCGTCCACAAGACAGCAACTGAAGGTAATTTACAGTATTACAAATATTTTAATACATAAATAGTTCAGCAAATATGTATGAACTTTAAATTGCGACATCAAAGTTATTGCACTGATTGTGAACATTGTCTGTAATTTGAATAGTCTGGTCTGGTTTACACGCGGGATTTTGAAACAGGGTCTAACAGTGCATCACTCATTGTCTAAACCAAAATTATGAGTCCTCACATGAATACAGTAGTCCCACATGAATAGTTGGAAAATCAAAAATTGTGGTTTTCGCGCCAGTCATCAAGCGGTTTTTAATTATTTTGAGTTTGTGTTTATATTTTCCGATTTTCGGCATTTCCGGCGTTGGTTGAAAACGGTTTATGCTGACAAAAAATATTCGGGTTAAATGATTAAAACGGGGTTTGAATTAATTAATTTTACCCGAAAGTTTCCTACTATTTCTTAAATTTAATGAAATATTTTTGTCTGCTCGAAGAGTGTGATGAGTTTATTTAAATACTAGCAATCAAGCCATCCGCCGAAGCGGATGTGATGTCTGACAGCAATGAATTTTAATAATTGTAATAATTTGCATGCAATAATAATATTTTATATACAAATACTATAGAAGTTCTATTTTTTGCAGTAACTACATAGAATTATTATATAAAAAACCAAAACAGCTAAATAATCCTAACATGAAATGAGTTTAACTATCCAATTTGCCCCGTCTGTAGCCTATTTCTGAAATTTCCTAATATTAAATAATTGCTGTTACAGTATAAAATTTTGGAAATATCTATTTGTAGTAATTTCATTGCTGGAGTGTCTTTATCCAATTTGTGAAAGCAACTTTAGCGCAATATCAGATCAGCAATTTTTTAAATTGCGTCAGGATGCCTGCAGGTCGGTTGACAAAAAGAAATTTCAGAATTGTTTTTAAGTTAATCTGATGTTGCGCGGCATAATTGGTTTCTAAAATAGTTAAATGTGATTAATAAAGGATCGCTGGATAAATTTTAAATGGTATCATTTTCATTTCGTAACCTATGCTTTTTAAATGGGATCTCCAATGAAAATGATACTTTCTAGAATTTAGATAATGATATGGTGCTTTTAAAACAGTAAATCTAACTATTTAAGCAGACCAAATGTTTGTCAGCCAACCTTGTTTTGAAATTATCTTATTTAATATGCATTATGCTGGACAACTTTACTGTAATTGTGGAAGTCAAAAGAAAAACTACATTTGTCAAAATTCAATTAAAAACCCATTTTTTTCACAACCAGTAAACTATTTAGGAAGGCAAATACATAGTAGAAAATTTGTTTCTGACCGCCACTCAGCCAACTCGCTTGCCCCTAACCGCCCTGATCTTCATAAGGTGACCGGGTAGGGGTGCACCAAGGCACAACTCCCCCCAATCTTCATAGGGTGACGGAGTTGTGCCAGGAGCAGGTGCCACAAAATTGTATTAAGCCTCTCCTGAAGTCCCTAAGGATACGAGGCTGGGCAAGGGACCGTGTCATTTGACATTGAGACTGGGACGTGGACACACGTCCCAAAGTATTTGTGCTGACCTGCGGGTCGGCCAGAATTTTTGGGACGCCCCTCCTGAGGTCCCTAAGGAGAGACGGCGAATCAAGGGACGGTGAGGGCAAGTTGGCAATTGGAGTTTGACGTGAAGACACGTCCAAACTGCCGTCCGTGACCTGCGGGCAGGCATAATTTTTGGAATCGCCCCTCCTGATATCCCTAGGGAGCCACGGCACAGCAACGGACGTGACAGGTCGAGTGAAAATTGTAC
Source organism: Allacma fusca (assembly GCA_947179485.1). NCBI lineage: Eukaryota > Metazoa > Arthropoda > Collembola > Symphypleona > Sminthuridae > Allacma > Allacma fusca. Next base: position 4,036,602 of record OX359245.1, on the reverse strand, counting down.
ACATCAGAAATAATTTCTCGCTACCAAAACCTCTAGATTTCTCGAGAAACGAGACAGTCGGAGAGCCGAAAATTGAGACGGACATTTGTTTCTGGCCGCCACTCAGCCAACTCGCTTGCCCCTACCCGCCCTAATCTTCGTAAGGTGACCGGGTAGGGGTGCACCAAGGCACAACTCCCCCCAATCTTTATAAGGTGACGGAGTTGTGCCAGGAGCAGGTGCCACAAAATTGTATTAAGCCTCTCCTGAAGTCCCTAAGGATACGAGGCTGGGCAAGGGACCGTGTCATTTGACATTGAGACTGGGACGTGGACACACGTCCCAAAGTATTTGTGCTGACCTGCGGGTCGGCCAGAATTTTTGGGACGCCCCTCCTGAGGTCCCTAAGGAGAGACGGCGAATCAAGGGACGGTGAGGGCAAGTTGGCAATTGGAGTTTGACGTGAAGACACGTCCAAACTGCCGTCCGTGACCTGCGGGCAGGCATAATTTTTGGAATCGCCCCTCCTGATATCCCTAGGGAGCCACGGCACAGCAACGGACGTGACAGGTCGAGTGAAAATTGTACACATCAGAAATAATTTCTCGCTACCAAAACCTCTAGATTTCTCGAGAAACGAGACAGTCGGAGAGCCGAAAATTGAGACGGACATTTGTTTCTGGCCGCCACTCAGCCAACTCGCTTGCCCCTACCCGCCCTAATCTTCGTAAGGTGACCGGGTAGGGGTGCACCAAGGCACAACTCCCCCCCAATCTTTATAAGGTGACGGAGTTGTGCCAGGAGCAGGTGCCACAAAATTGTATTAAGCCTCTCCTGAAGTCCCTAAGGATACGAGGCTGGGCAAGGGACCGTGTCATTTGACATTAAAACTGGGACGTGGACACACGTCCCAAAGTATTTGTGCTGACCTGCGGGTCGGCCAGAATTTTTGGGACGCCCCTCCGGAGGTCCCTAAGGAGAGACGGCGAATCAAGGGACGGTGAGGGCCAGTTGGCAATTGGAGTTTGACGTGAAGACACGTCCAAACTGCCGTCCGTGACCTGCGGGCAGGCATAATTTTTGGAATCGCCCCTCCTGATATCCCTAGGGAGCCACGGCACAGCAAGGGAAGTGACAGGTTGAGTGAAAATTGTAAACATCAGAAATAATTTCTCGCTACCAAAACCTCTAGATTTCTCGAGAAACGAGACAGTCGGAGAGCCGAAAATTGAGACGGACATTTGTTTCTGGCCGCCACTCAGCCAACTCGCTTGCCCCTACCCGCCCTAATCTTCGTAAGGTGACCGGGTAGGGGTGCACCAAGGCACAACTCCCCCCAATCTTTATAGGGTGACGGAGTTGTGCCAGGAGCAGGTGCCACAAAATTGTATTAAGCCTCTCCTGAAGTCCCTAAGGATACGAGGCTGGGCAAGGGACCGTGTCATTTGACATTAAAACTGGGACGTGGACACACGTCCCAAAGTATTTGTGCTGACCTGCGGGTCGGCCAGAATTTTTGGGACGCCCCTCCTGAGGTCCCTAAGGAGAGACGGCGAATCAAGGGACGGTGAGGGCCAGTTGGCAATTGGAGTTTGACGTGAAGACACGTCCAAACTGCCGTCCGTGACCTGCGGGCAGGCATAATTTTTGGAATCGCCCCTCCTGATATCCCTAGGGAGCCACGGCACAGCAAGGGACGTGACAGGTCGAGTGAAAATTGTACACATCAGAAATAATTTCTCGCTACCAAAACCTCTAGATTTCTCGAGAAACGAGACAGTCGGAGAGCCGAAAATTGAGACGGACATTTGTTTCTGGCCGCCACTCAGCCAACTCGCTTGCCCCTACCCGCCCTAATCTTCGTAAGGTGACCGGGTAGGGGTGCACCAAGGCACAACTCCCCCCAATCTTTATAGGGTGACGGAGTTGTGCCAGGAGCAGGTGCCACAAAATTGTATTAAGCCTCTCCTGAAGTCCCTAAGGATACGAGGCTGGGCAAGGGACCGTGTCATTTGACATTAAAACTGGGACGTGGACACACGTCCCAAAGTATTTGTGCTGACCTGCGGGTCGGCCAGAATTTTTGGGATGCCCCTCCTGAGGTCCCTAAGGAGAGACGGCGAATCAAGGGACGGTGAGTGCCAGTTGGCAATTGGAGTTTGACGTGAAGACACGTCCAAACTGCCGTCCGTGACCTGCGGGCAGGCATAATTTTTGGAATCGCCCCTCCTGATATCCCTAGGGAGCCACGGCACAGCAAGGGACGTGACAGGTCGAGTGAAAATTGTACACATCAGAAATAATTTCTCGCTACCAAAACCTCTAGATTTCTCGAGAAACGAGACAGTCGGAGAGCCGAAAATTGAGACGGACATTTGTTTCTGGCCGCCACTCAGCCAACTCGCTTGCCCCTACCCGCCCTGATCTTCGTAAGGTGACCGGGTAGGGGTGCACCAAGGCACAACTCCCCCCAATCTTCATAGGGTGACGGAGTTGTGCCAGGAGCAATTGCCACAAAATTGTATTAAGCCTCTCCTGAAGTCCCTAAGGATACGAGGCTGGGCAAGGGACCGTGTCAATTGACATTAAAACTGGGACGTGGACACACGTCCCAAAGTATTTGTGCTGACCTGCGGGTCGGCCAGAATTTTTGGGACGCCCCTCCTGAGGTCCCTAAGGAGAGACGGCGAATCAAGGGACGGTGAGGGCCAGTTGGCAATTGGAGTTTGACGTGAAGACACGTCCAAACTGCCGTCCGTGACCTGCGGGCAGGAATAATTTTTGGAATCGCCCCTCCTGATATCCCTAGGGAGCCACGGCACAGCAAGGGACGTGACAGGTCGAGTGAAAATTGTACACATCAGAAATAATTTCTCGCTACCAAAACCTCTAGATTTCTCGAGAAACGAGACAGTCGGAGAGCCGAAAATTGAGACGGACATTTGTTTCTGGCCGCCACTCAGCCAACTCGCTTGCCCCTACCCGCCCTGATCTTCGTAAGGTGACCGGGTAGGGGTGCACCAAGGCACAACTCCCCCCAATCTTCATAGGGTGACGGAGTTGTGCCAGAAGCAGGTGCCACAAAATTGTATTAAGCCTCTCCTGAAGTCCCTAAGGATACGAGGCTGGGCAAGGGACCGTGTCATTTGACATTGAGACTGGGACGTTGACACACGTCCCAAAGTATTTGTGCTGACCTGCGGGTCGGCCAGAATTTTTGGGACGCCCCTCCTGAGGTCCCTAAGGAGAGACGGCGAATCAAGGGACGGTGAGGGCCAGTTGGCAATTGGAGTTTGACGTGAAGACACGTCCAAACTGCCGTCCGTGACCTGCGGGCAGGCATAATTTTTGGAATCGCCCCTCCTGATATCCCTAGGGAGCCACGGCACAGCAAGGGAAGTGACAGGTCGAGTGAAAATTGTACACATCAGAAATAATTTCTCGCTACCAAAACCTCTAGATTTCTCGAGAAACGAGACAGTCGGAGAGCCGAAAATTGAGACGGACATTTGTTTCTGGCCGCCACTCAGTCAACTCGCTTGCCCCTACCCGCCCTAATCTTCGTAAGGTGACCGGGTAGGGGTGCACCAAGGCACAACTCCCCCCAATCTTTATAGGGTGACGGAGTTGTGCCAGGAGCAGGTGCCCCAAATTTTATTAAGCCTCTCCTGAAGTCCCTAAGGATACGAGGCTGGGCAAGGGACCGTGTCATTTGACATTAAAACTGGGACGTGGACACACGTCCCAAAGTATTTGTGCTGACCTGCGGGTCGGCCAGAATTTTTGGGACGCCCCTCCTGAGGTCCCTAAGGAGAGACGGCGAATCAAGGGACGGTGAGGGCCAGTTGGCAATTGGAGTTTGACGTGAAGACACGTCCAAACTGCCGTCCGTGACCTGCGAGCAGGCATAATTTTTGGAATCGCCCCTCCTGATATCCCTAGGGAGCCACGGCACAGCAAGGGACGTGACAGGTCGAGTGAAAATATTACACATCAGAAATAATTTCTCGCTACCAAAACCTTTAGATTTCTCGAGAAACGAGACAGTCGGAGAGCCGAAAATTGAGACGGACATTTGTTTCTGGCCGCCAATCAGCCAACTCGCTTGCCCCTACCCGCCCTGATCTTCGTAAGGTGACCGGGTAGGGGTGCACCAAGGCACAACTCCCCCAATCTTCATAGGGTGACGGAGTTGTGCCAGGAGCAATTGCCACAAAATTGTATTAAGCCTCTCCTGAAGTCCCTAAGGATACGAGGCTGGGCAAGGGACCGTGTCAATTGACATTAAAACTGGGACGTGGACACACGTCCCAAAGTATTTGTGCTGACCTGCGGGTCGGCCAGAATTTTTGGGACGCCCCTCCTGAGGTCCCTAAGGAGAGACGGCGAATCAAGGGACGGTGAGGGCCAGTTGGCAATTGGAGTTTGACGTGAAGACACGTCCAAACTGCCGTCCGTGACCTGCGGGCAGGCATAATTTTTGGAATCGCCTCTCCTGATATCCCTAGGGAGCCACGGCACAGCAAGGGACGTGACAGGTCGAGTGGAAATTGTGCACATCAGAAATAATTTCTCGCTACCAAAACCTCTAGATTTCTCGAGAAACAAGACAGTCGAGGAGCCGGTTTGTCGTTATGGTTACATGTTTGTTTTTTGTTTCAAATGATTCGTTGCAATAGTAGGAATTCCTTTTTTACCGTTTCATTTAAATCGTCGGGTTTTTATTGTGGGTTTGTGAGGGTAGAGTCAACATGTCGATTGATGTTGTGCGGCTTTCAAAGGCCGACTTAAACAACCTGAATTTGGGAAAACGGCGTTCTTTGAATCCGCTTATTTGGGCAGATCGGAAGAATAAAATCTGTAAAGATAAGGGATTGAGTTATAAAATAGTTAAAGGTGGTCGCAAAGGTACTCTGGTTCCTTCTATCCTTCCTCCTACTGGCGTAAGTTGTAGTTTGATTTAGTCAGGTTTTTGTGATTTGTGCTTCCAAATTCAACCTTTTTATATTTTTCTGTAAATAATTCTTACATATTTTTGAAAATTAGGAGAAAGCATGTAGATGCTTAAAAGTCGGATGCTGTCAAGACAAGGCATTTTATGTTGACTTGTACAACTCGTTCAGATCTGTTAATGCCGATCATCAAAATCAGATCTTATCGGAATGCTTGGAAATTAAATCACCAGCTGTGAGGAGAATTGCTCCGGAGAATTCAAAAAAGCTTAAGCAAAACACTTACAGGTGCATTACTTTTTGGTGTTTACTTTTCACTTTAATTTATTACCACGGTCCGAGTTACTTTCGCTGTCGGTTCTTATAATACTGGCACTACAGTGCTCGGACTGTGTACAGGTGGTTTTCGGGTAAATGGGTACGGGTACGGGTATTTGTGCTAACGGTGTACAGAAGTTGCGTACTCGCTCACAGGTATGCGGGTACTACCCGGGTACTCTGGATTTGAGACAATAAAGTAAGTACAGGCACGGGTACTCACTCAGTGACAATCGGGTAGTACCCAATAGATACGGGTATCACTGTATAAAATATCTGTACCCGTGGTAGCTGTGCCCGAGTATTGATGGGTACTTCAAGGATTCCTACTGGGATGGATTACTATGACTGACAAAAAACCAGCCAACCATGAGATTGCTTCTCTCTTTGTATACATATACTTGCTTTAGTGACAGGTACAAGAGGCTTCGTTTCATTTAAGATTACGTGGTCGTTGTAATCTAACGCTTCTAATGATTGTTCAAATATATGGTTTTGTAAATACGTTGACGGAAAAAATGGAATGATCAGAAAATTTTAATTTACTCTTGTACTCACCTAACCTTAATAATCACCTCCTATAATCATAAGGGAAAGTTTATATTTTACTTTTTACTCTTAGTTTACAATTTATACTATTGTAAGATTTCGTTTGCATGCATGATGATGCATATACTCGACTTCGCGAGCATAAATTGTTGTAAAGACGTAACACCAAAATGTTTAACATTGACAAAAATTCCAAAGTTTAAGCACCGATAAAAACTTCTTCATTGTAAAATTTCCAACTCCTGAAATTAGTGTTTGACTTGTAGCAATAAAAATTACTATACAAGCTCCAAGTTTTGAAATATTGTATAAACCTTAAAGTAATAAAGTTTAAAGATTCAAAATTCATAAATAATGAAATGTCGTTTTTATAGGAATTTTTGCGTTGAATAAATACTGCTATAACAATTTAAAATACTCACAGGTGCTACTCAAAATTTTCCTTTAAACCCCTTGTAGTCTTTTACAGTATAGTAGAATTTTGTATTCGCATTTTTTAAAAGCAAATGAGTACTGCAAACTTTTTAACACTTTTTGAAATATTTTCGTATTTCATTTTTTAAAACAGCGATCATAAATAATGAACTAGGACTTTATTCACACTGGCCGGCCTTAAAAAACAATAAAATAAAAAATAATAATAATAAATATTTCCCATATTTACGCTCACGTTTCAACAGTGTTCATATTATATAAGTATGGTTTTGCCAAAATGAATATGAATAAAATGCGCACCATAGAGGGCAATTTTTGAGTTCAAACTGACGCATTTTCGGCGTTTTCAGGGCAATTTTAAAGGGCGGGTATAAAGACAAGGGCATTGTCATTCATGCAACCCATATAACCCAAACATCTTTCAAAACTCATAATAATTTACATTTGTAGCTACTCCTTCAAATCGAAAGGCAGAAGGTTTCATACTTGTCGAATGACATTACTGGAAACTTTTAAAATCAGCAACAACCGTTTAAGGACGATAATTGCAAAAATGGAGGCCGGAAAGACTACATACGACGATGGCAGAGGAAAGTCTGTCGGTGTACACCCTCTGCTAATGTCAGAAGAATTCAAGGATCTAATTCGTGGGCACATTCAGTCGTTTCCCAGATACGAATCCCATTATTGTCGAGGGGATGCCGGCGAGAATCGTCAATATCTAGACGAAGAATTAAATGTAACAAAAATGGTTGCATTATTCAACGAGGCTCAACAGGAAACTGGAGGCCGAAAATGTCAATATGATGCGTATAACCACATATTTAAGACAGAGTTTGACTATCGCTTCGGGTTGCCGCGTAAAGACACCTGTAATTTTTGTGATGAAGAAAAGGCCTTCATTGCTCGTGCAACAATCAGGACGCAGGTTAAGCTTCACGAAAATTTGCTTCAAAATCACCTTCAAAAGGCTAAGGAGGCAAGGGAGATGCACTTGTCTGCAGGTGAAAATCACTCAAATCGGACATTTTCAATCACAGCAGATATGCAAAAGGTAAAATCATTTGAACTAACACAGAAAGCAATATACTAATAAAATCCGTGCACTGCACTGATTTGGGCAAACTTTGTTTGCATGTGCAGGAAAGTGAAACTTATATTTAAAGATTTTTAGTAGGCTAGGGAAATCGAGTTTTTGTTAACGCATTAAAGGACGCATGTCCATACGTCAATCCGTTGGAAAGGTATAGCAAATGCAAGATGTTTTGATAATTGTATCCAGAAAATAATTTTCAGAGGTCAAAAAGTTGACCCTGGGTCAGGGAAAATATCAAAAGGCACATCTAGAATGTATGTTCAATTTTTTGGGACACGTCCCATGTCCGTATGTCATTCCGTTGTTGAGTTGTGCGATTTACAAGATTTTGTAGACGGACGGATGGACGGACGGACGGAAATGACTCGTCTATAAGAAATTTTTACTTTCTAAAAAGAATATTAAATCGATCGTTCCAGTATGTCCTAGTAAAGCGACACAATGCAGATGTGAGAACTGGGCTAATACACGTGAAAAAATCTGCACAGATCGTCACTCCAAAACTCTGAGACTTTTGACAGTGAGAAATTATTTCTGATGTGTACAATTTTCACTCAATCTGTCGTGTCCGACAGTCGAAACGATTTGGTCAATAAGTAAGCATTTTTTGGTGACCCTTCTAGAGCTCCAAGAATACCAAAACTAGTGCGTGCGGACCCTGAGTAAAAATACAGTAGTAAATTTACGCCTTAGTTTCTCGTATCCTACATGTAAAAAGCTTATTGTGAAACGGTTATCTGCTTCCTGGTAATCTGCGATATGCAAATATTAAGGAGATAAATATGAGAATAGAATTTATGGTTAACAGTAACCAATTTTGCAATTATTTGGCAACTTTTATCCTGCCACCTGACAGGAAAATCAGTTTTAGCTAAAAATGAACATTTGTTATAAATTAATATTACTATGTTTATCCAATGCAATTTTGGAACACACTGTATTGCAATAGCTGTTCCCCATTAAGCACTGTTGGCCTAAATTTTATGAGCTTTGGGCTAAACTGGGCCACACGTCATTTACTGAACATGACTCAGAAAATTTAAAATCTTGATTTTTGTCAATTTCAGTTTGCCGTAAGATTTCTACAAAATTAGGAATTTTGCGTTTAGCAAAACATTTTCAATATTACTGTTAGTAGTTATTTTAAGACAGATAAGAAATTTTATATTTTTTTTACCAAGCTATATCAAGACGAAATTACTATTTTAAAATGAGTATATAGAACTTGTCATTCTCCATGTTAAATGTCATTTAAAATTTACAGTTTTATATTTCGGGACAATTTGACTACGCGCAAATTGTTTTTGAAAAACCACGAAGAATTTTTCAGGTGGAAGATTTGCATTAAAATGTTACTGAAGGTATGCTTTAAACGCTTTTGAAGGAATTTTAAAAATTTGGAGGGACACTAAAAATATTTACTTGTAAGGGACGGCCGTAAACAAATATACAGCTCAATTTTCTGCCAGTGTTGCGATCGGGTCAAGTAATTTCAAAACTTGACCATGAACTTGACTTGACCACAAAACTGCAAGTAATTTGCAAGACACAACTTGAACTTGATAACTCGCGTTCGTGAAATTACTTGACTTGTCAAGTTCAAAAATCAAGTAACTTTTTGAAGACCCGAACTTGATCAAGTATTCAAAGGTCCAAACTTGACTTGAACTTGACAATTCAAGTTAAGTATTACAAAATATTAAACATGGCCACAATAAGTCGAACTGACATCAGCAAACTATTTCCTTCAGACTTGAAACCAAAACGCATTCAGAAAAAAATTTCACTACTTTTTATTTCCATTCGAGGTCAACTTTGAGCGTGCACAGAATACAGTAAAAGATCGATATAAGGACTATAAAATTTATGAAGGAATTTTCTTATACAAAACCTTTAAAGCATTGCGTAAATGAAAGTGGTGGTCAAACAAGTTATATCGATATTTCCTTATAAGCTGAGCCCTTATAAGGGACTTTCACTGTATATCTGACGAGTTTTACATAGTGTCAAGTTTTATTTAATGTTCATATATGCATATATACATATACCTATTTGAGCATTACGGTTACCCTTAATTTAAAATTTAATAAACTAGAATTTACTTATTTATTAAACGCTTTTTGTAAAGAGCCATCCAAGCTCATTTTATACTGGAATTTATTTACACAAGCTGAAACTAATAATTCTAAGCAACAATATAAATGATCAAGATATTTCTTTCAATTCATGGAGACGCCGCTGCAACAACTAACAATGAGCAACGTCTGGTAGACAAGACCTTCATAAAACGGACTCTGATTTTGAATTTTGCCCTTTGATTGATGGCAATATATCCTGGACACGACACAAAATTGGATTGTGATTTTGAAATTGCTTCCATCCTTTATGGCATGCGCAATCTTAAATTACTAGAACTTGTCCATGACATCTCAAGTTCATGGTCAAGTTTTTACTTTCCATTACTTGACCCTGAACGTGACTTGAGATTCAAATAAATTTCTCTTACTTGTACTTGAACCTGACTTGTCTTAGAATGCCATGGTCAAGCCGAGTACGTGCTTGACCCGAAAGATTCAAGTAAAAAACATTTGCCCACTTGAACTTGACCCGAACTTGAACTTGACTTGAAAACTCATGTATTACTTGAACTGTTTTCTGCTGTCCGCCCGACTGGTTTCTCGAGAAATCTAGATCTGATTCTACTTTCGTATGTCGTTTATCTAAGTAAAATCAAACGGCGTCGAAGTTTATAATAATACGTATTAGCCCGCCCACTCTTTCAGTTCGTTTCGAAAAATTAATTTAGTTTGATTGTGGACACTGAAATTAATTTAAAGTGGTTTCATTTTAACTCACAAAAATGTGTTTCGGTTTGCTTTGTGAACTGAAACGAAACGCAAGACGATTAGTTTAGGCGGGATATTTGAAATGCTTGGCATTATGTACTTTAAAGCTTGGTACACACTGTCTAAAGTCCTGCAACACCTTGCATACGAGTCTGTATTTTTGAAAACGGCCACCATGAAAATCACTATTAGGGTGTACTCACATAAAACATGTTCCTTCCGTAACCATAAATATTTTTGTCGGCATCACGGAAGGAACTAAACAGAAACAACATTCCAACCGCTTACGAACATACATCTCGCATTCACACTTCCGCAAGTAATTACATACGGTCTGAACTTATGTGAAAGGTCTCTCCGTAACGGAGAAAAATTTTACGTGTACGGACAAAACATGCTTTATGTGAGTACACCCTTATTTGAAACATTTTTACAAAAGTCTATCAGATGCAGAATTAGATGAAAAAAATTCCAAGAAATGTTTTTCATCTAAATCCCGAAAGGAAGGTCAAAAACCCGAAAAATGATATAATGTATTACCTTACCAATTTGAATATTAAAAAATGGGCTTTCTCAAATACATTACACAACTAACTACTACACATGATTTTTTTCGTAGAATCAAAATTGTTTTTTTTCCAAAAAATCACATGCACATTTTTGAAATTTCGGGATTTTTTGACTGCCGGCAAGAAGCAAGAAGCTTTTTAAAATAAGAAAAACTTGTCTCAACTGGAACGCTACTACTGGGTACGGAAATTACTTTTAGTGCCAACTCCGACAAATACGGCATGTCTCAAGAGAATTTAAGCCAAAATTCCATAACGTCTATTTTAGCCGACTAAAATTCTCCATTTCACTCAGTGTACGGTATTGAACCAAATCTTCTAATGGAATTGGCCTGATCAAAACTTTTGAAAGCGACGGTTAAATACCCTTGCAAATATTTTCCGGTCAAAACCCGAGATCCAGAATTTGAGCATCTACACCAGAGTTTGTTTGTTGGATGTATTTTGTTGGTATAAAGCGACAACTATCGGTTGTAATTTACAGTATACTTTCCGAACACTGCTGCAAACTTTTTAATCTGGATTTTAATTGGATTTTTGAATCTGTTTGTATTTTCATTTCTCTGATTTACATTTATTGTTCAAGTATTTACTGCAAGCTGGCAGAAATGCATCACTAAAATTTGTAGCGTTATTTAAAGAGTTTAATGTATTAAAAGTTGGCTACACGAAAATTATTGTGTAAAACCAACGCGATAAATTATAGGGTTTAAATATGTGAAGAAATGCCGGGGTACGTTTCTACAGCATGAGTGCCAGTTGTTTGTTGAATAGACATACCACCGAATTTAATAATAAAAATTTCAAAATATTACTGATATATGCAAAATGATTTACAAGATTCAGGATTTTGTAATGCGAAATATTATTTACACTGGACACACTTATACGTAATATATTTTGTTTGCATTCTTTTGGTACACATGAAACTATTTTGATTACATATTTTGGTTTTCCCACAGGTTTTGTTTGTGCCACGTTTGACATGCAGCTCGGCCTATTTCAAGCGAAAATTGTCGACTTACAACCTTGGAGTTCATTTTACGGGAACAAGGGATGCAGTCATGTTTCTCTGGGATGAGACCGTTGCTACGCATACCTCAAAAGACATTATCAGCTGTCTCTATAAGCTCGTTACGAAAAACTTGAAAACACTCGGGTGTGGCGAAGAAAGAGATTTTATTTTGTGGTCAGACAGATTTGTTGGCCAATTCAACAACTGCTATTTGCTATTGTTTCTCAAGTTTCTTGTCGACAAACATTATTTTACAACTTGTAATCACAAATTGTTTGTAACAGGTCACAGCTGGATGAGCTGTGACAGAGATTTTGGGTTGATTGAAAAGCAATACACCAAATTAAGCCCAATTATTCCAGATGACATCCAAGAATGTGTAAAAACAGCACGATTAACCAATCCGTTTGCTGTAAAAAAAATGTCGCAAGCTGATTTTGTTAATTTTAATGAACTGACCAACTATGTGAGTCTTCCTCAGAATTTGCATGTGACAAAATATCATTGGTTTAGGTACTGTAAAACTAAACCAAATGTTATTTCTGCGCGGGTAAATCACTCCCAAACGGAAAATTGGAAAAATTTCAATTTACAAATCAAAATACCCACCGAGTTTTCAAGTTTCCAAAGGCCAGCTCGATCTAACAATAAAGAGCTGCAAATAAATCCAGAAAAGGCAAAAGACCTTCGAGTATTAATGGCAAAGATTCCAGACAGACGCAAGTACAAATACTACGATAGAATCACAAAATTCATACTAAAATAATCCAACTCTCAATGAAATCTAAATATATTGTGAGCCCTACCTTGTTCATCGTTAGAATTTAGTACTTATTTCGAAATCACCAAAAAACCTCCCGAAATATTTAAATCGGGTCAAATGTTTCTGCAATATATTGGCTTTTATGTATCGGAAGTAAATTCATTTAATGTTGTCCTACATAAAAATAAAAAACGAGTTTGACAATAGTTGATCGCAAAAGTTCGATACTATCAATGCATACTTTTTAGCAGACATAGAAAATCTAAAAATATGGTTTTCGTTTGCCAGTCAAGCGTTTTTGGAAATTTGGTTTTGGTTTTTCGAAAAACAGTTTTTGGTTAAAACGATTTTTACTCAAAACAAATTCCGTTAAACGGTTTATAACGTTATTCACAGCTCGTTTAGCTTCCACTATATTTAGTACTACAAAATTCATATAAAACTATTTTTCGCTTTTTATTCAAAATCCATTGGTTCGGAGGAACAAAACTGCTTTCAGGATTTCGTCCATCGCTCTGCTTCATCTTTCAGAGAGTACAAATGCCAGGACTGAGAACTGACGTTCGACACTAAAATGAGTACATGGGAGGCAAATAATTAGGGTTCCCAGACGTCCCGGAATGCCCGGGACAGTCCCGGAATGACAGTCCTTGTCCCGTGTCCCGGAGGGGTGTATTCCGGAACACGTAAATGTCCCGGAAACGTCGAGCTCAAAAGGTTATGCAAATTATTAGAGTTTTTAAGATAAAAATAAAATATTTCGTTCCAGGGGAGCTCGATTCGAACGAGAGCATTACGTGCCATCTACATAAAACTAAACAAATCGTAAAAATGTGATTACAAGCGTAACAAACTCGCTCAGGTAAAAATTAAAAAGGTCTGGGTTTTACAATTCTATATGGGAAGAGGTTGACAATTAAAAAAATTGTTACGTCGAAATGGCAAAGATAACCAGACCCTTGCTAGGGTTTTAGTGTGTAAAGCGACTTTCTCTGTGAAGTTTGAAGAATTTGGGTTTGTTAAATCTCACTTGTAAAGTTCCTAAAAATCTGGAGAAATCAGGTGCTGAAACTAATAAAGTTATGCGCTAAAATTGTGTTTCAGAAATTCCAGGAAGAAAATCCATCAATTGTTGCTGCTAATTGCAAATATCACATTATACTTAACGCTGTAAAAAATGCGTGCAATAAATTTTCAATGGATGTTGAAGGATTAGTTTTTTAAGGTTTTTAGCGAACCTATCCCGTCTGCGCAGAGCCTAGACTTTTTAAAACAGTTATGTGAATTTGTGTATGTGGCCATCTTACTTCCAGCACTGGACAGATTCCTTTCTAATAGGTCAGCTTTGAAGTCATATTTTCTTTTGAAGGAACAAAGTGGCTGCCCTATTGTTAATCGCAAGGTTGTATGTCATAACAGCATTAAAGTTGCTGCGAAAGTAGAAAGTCTAACCGAATGTTAGCTATATATTGTGCACATTATTTTACAATAAATGAATTCGCCCATTTTAATGTTGGAGTGTAATGACTGTACTTCTACGGAAGTTTAAGCCATAATGAAATCTCTTCTGGAAAGCTCTGTAAACCGATTCGATAAATTTTACGGAAGTAGCGCTAATGAAATTCTGAAAAACGTCTCCCGCAAAAAACCAAAAGCGCTTTGAGAAGGAAGATTTGTATTTTTTTGAAATCACTGCAGACCTATTTAAGCAGACATTTTGATTTCAGTGATACTAAATTGTTTTTGAAAATGGAACTACTAAATTTGAAATCAGAGGGATTCTTAGTATCCATGGCTTATTTACTAAATATTACCGTTGTACTCGGTATTTAATTAAACGAGGACCAACTGCACAATGAATGTTGCTTATTTCGTCAAGCTTGAGGTTTTTATTGTGATCGGTGATCGTGAGATCGGTCGGTTCAAAGTGGGCTGAATTTTTTAAGAAAAATCAATGTCCTGAACTATTCAAGCTTGTATCGTTCGTGCTATTAATTCCTGTTAGCAACGATTTTGCAGAAAGCCTAATGAAAAAAGTTTGGACAGCTGAGAGAAAATTAATGACAACAAAACTTATGAAGGCAAAGCTTCAAGGTCAGGCGTAATGCGCCTTTTTCATGTTGTGAATTGGTTTCTTTTGTACAAACCGGAAAACAACAAAATGTTATTAGGTGCAAGGTAAAAATGCAAGTAGGAATCTTGTACACGTAAACAAAATTAAATTAAAAATTATTTTGTCCCGGAATGACGTTTCAAAAAAGTGGGAACCCTACAAATAATTGCTCTAGCTACAACTTTCAACGAAGCTGGGCCGTTGCTTATCCACCAATCGAATGAATCAATTTTAAAACCAATTTGATTTTTTCCCTCATAATATTGTCATAACTGGAAAAAGCTTCAAACAGTACAATGTATTCTGAACAATATCTGAATTTTTATACATTACCTATACAATTTTGGTTTTTCAAGTAGCATTGAATCACAATCTTCACTAAATAGGGATGTTTCTGCCTTACTTCTTAATTCAAACTTTTAAAAAACTGTACTGATCTTTTGTCCGCCCAACTTTGGAATTATTAACATCATGACTGAATATGTGCACTAAATTTAGTGTTCCTCTTGTCAGAGCAAATGCTTTGATGGGGCAATTACCTTACATGAAATATGTTTAAATGGTGCTACAAATAAGTTTTTGTTTATTTCTGATGTGTACAACTTTCACTCGACCTGTCACGTCCCTGGCTGTGCCGTGGCTCCCTAGGGATACCAGGAGGGGCGATTCCAAAAATTATGCCTGCCCGCAGGTCACGGACGGCAGTTTGGACGTGTCTTCACGTCAAACTCAAATTGCCAACTGGCCCTCACCGTCCCTTGATTCGCCGTCTCTCCTTAGGGACCTCAGGAGGGGCGTTCCAAAAATTCTGGCCGACCCGCAGGTCAGCACAAATACTTTGGGACGTGTGTCCACGTCCCAGTTTTAATGTCAATTGACACGGTCCCTTGCCCAGCCTCGTATCCTTAGGGACTTCAGGAGAGGCTTAATACAATTTTGTGGCACCTGCTCCTGGCACAACTCCGTCACCCTATGAAGATTGGGGGGAGTTGTGCCTTGGTGCACCCCTACCCGGTCACCTTAGGAAGATCAGGGCGGGTAGGGGCAAGCGAGTTGGTTGAGTGGCGACCACAAACAAATGTCCGTCTCAATTTTCGGCTCTCCGACTGTCTCGTTTCTCGAGAAATCTAGAGGTTTTGCTAGCGAGAAATTATTTCTGATGTGTACAATTTTCACTCGACCTGTCACGTCCCTGCTGTGCCGTGGCTCCCTAGGGATATCAGGAGGGGCGATTCCAAAAATTATGCCTGCCCGCAGGTCACGGACGGCAGTTTGGACGTGTCTTCACGTCAAACTCAAATTGCCAACTGGCCCTCACCGTCCCTTGATTCGCCGTCTCTCCTTAGGGACCTCAGGAGGGGCGTTCCAAAAATTCTGGCCGACCCGCAGGTCAGCACAAATACTTTGGGACGTGTGTCCACGTCCCAGTTTTAATGTCAATTGACACGGTCCCTTGCCCAGCCTCGTATCCTTAGGGACTTCAGGAGAGGCTTAATACAATTTTGTGGCACCTGCTCCTGGCACAACTCCGTCACCCTATGAAGATTGGGGGGAGTTGTGCCTTGGTGCACCCCTACCCGGTCACCTTAGGAAGATCAGGGCGGGTAGGGGCAAGCGAGTTGGTTGAGTGGCGACCACAAACAAATGTCCGTCTCAATTTTCGGCTCTCCGACTGTCTCGTTTCTCGAGAAATCTAGAGGTTTTGCTAGCGAGAAATTATTTCTGATGTGTACAATTTTCACTCGACCTGTCACGTCCCTGCTGTGCCGTGGCTCCCTAGGGATATCAGGAGGGGCGATTCCAAAAATTATGCCTGCCCGCAGGTCACGGACGGCAGTTTGGACGTGTCTTCACGTCAAACTCAAATTGCCAACTGGCCCTCACCGTCCCTTGATTCGCCGTCTCTCCTTAGGGACCTCAGGAGGGGCGTTCCAAAAATTCTGGCCGACCCGCAGGTCAGCACAAATACTTTGGGACGTGTGTCCACGTCCCAGTTTTAATGTCAATTGACACGGTCCCTTGCCCAGCCTCGTATCCTTAGGGACTTCAGGAGAGGCTTAATACAATTTTGTGGCACCTGCTCCTGGCACAACTCCGTCACCCTATGAAGATTGGGGGAGTTGTGCCTTGGTGCACCCCTACCCGGTCACCTTAGGAAGATCAGGGCGGGTAGGGGCAAGCGAGTTGGTTGAGTGGCGACCACAAACAAATGTCCGTCTCAATTTTCGGCTCTCCGACTGTCTCGTTTCTCGAGAAATCTAGAGGTTTTGCTAGCGAGAAATTATTTCTGATGTGTACAATTTTCACTCGACCTGTCACGTCCCTGCTGTGCCGTGGCTCCCTAGGGATATCAGGAGGGGCGATTCCAAAAATTATGCCTGCCCGCAGGTCACGGACGGCAGTTTGGACGTGTCTTCACGTCAAACTCCAATTGCCAACTGGCCCTCGCCGTCCCTTGATTCGCCGTCTCTCCTTAGGGACCTCAGGAGGGGCGTTCCAAAAATTCTGGCCGACCCGCAGGTCAGCACAAATACTTTGGGACGTGTGTCCACGTCCCAGTTTTAATGTCAATTGACACGGTCCCTTGCCCAGCCTCGTATCCTTAGGGACTTCAGGAGAGGCTTAATACAATTTTGTGGCACCTGCTCCTGGCACAATTTTTTAAAATATTCTCTCCTAATTTGAAAGAGTGGGCCGCCTTGGTGGTGGACGGCTGCCCGTGCAATGTCGACGCCCTTGCTATGGTGTAATGCTCTATTTTTTGTAATTTAAAAAAAATAATTGCAATAATTTATTTAGCAAGCTATTTCTGGCTCGGCTATACTGAAGATGTTTCAAGATTGTCACATAAGTCTCATAATGTCATTTGACAAGACAGCCCAACCAGATATGATCTACCTCATCCGGACCTTCTACTTGGATGTTGAAATTCCAATTGTATTGCACAATCCGATCTTCCTGGTTGTAGAAAGCCAGAAAATTATACGAATAACAATCCCTACAAAATATTTGAGGTTCATCGTTAGAAAAAAACATTTGAGCTGCTTTGCCTACATTTACGAGCAAACGTACGTTGATACCCTTGGGCTAGGTGAAATGCATACAATTCCAGTATTGTTACGCTCCCAAATACATAAATTCAAAGATAATCCGGATTACATTCTGTTCTTATCCGAAAGGAGCATCATCAGTCCCATGTTCTCCCTTTATAACGATTTCAACAAAATTGGCACAACTGCAATATTCATATTTATACATCAATGCTTCACTTCGATTGAGATATATTGCAAGGTATGCAACCCTCTCAAGTCTAATAAGGAAATATTTCGGAAAGTAAAAGGGACGGCGGTTACGAGGTTCAGAATAAACGAAATCTACAAAACGTTGCACAGTGATTTTAGAGCGGAAAAAGTCATTCATCAGAATCGTGTGGCTCCGTTTAAGGGCTGCGGATATTATAAGGTAAAATATGCAACTCCGTTATTAGTTTGCGTCCAACGGACGGTTGCCTTTAAATTGAACTACACGATCGTTATTCCTTTGGACGGGGGTGCAGTTCATGCTTTTCATTACGCTCATGAACCTCAGGTTGGAGCAGTCATTGGTGGTTGGTTCGCTTCGCCAGATCTGCATC
The DNA here is from genome assembly GCA_947179485.1 of Allacma fusca. NCBI lineage: Eukaryota > Metazoa > Arthropoda > Collembola > Symphypleona > Sminthuridae > Allacma > Allacma fusca. The sequence goes on along the minus strand of OX359245.1, from coordinate 4,018,333 downwards.
AACATTTGTACAAGTACGATCCAAGGGGTAGCTTCGACCAGTTAGCAATTGGGGACCAATTTTATTCCTTTGGTTTCTTTTGGACTGTGAGTCCAAATGTGGCCGAAGCTGGAATTTTTCGGGCCTTTGACATTACCACTTGGGTCTCCATTGTACTTTCTATTACAATTGCCACGTAGTCAATTGCAACCGTCAGGAATATAGTGAGATCAGGAAATCACAATATTTCATTCTCGTTTTATATTCTAGTGAGTATTTTCTTGGAGCAAAGTCTGCTTGTGGCGTTGAAGGTGCAGGGTGGGAAAGGATCAATAATAGCTGTATTTTGGGTCTACATTGTGATCGTCATTAGTACGGTTTACAAGGGGAATTTATTTTCAACCCTGTCCACATTTGATGTTCCTAAAGTACCTGGAAATATAGAGGAAATTTTGGGTACGAAAAGCCTTATAATAACGACATCAACATGCGTTCGTAATTATCAGACATGCTACTTACTCCACATCACTTTATCTGAAATATTACATAGTCGGAAATTCCAACAACCAAAATTCAAAAATTCTCTCAAGCAATTAAGTACACTAATTCCAGCATTCAGGATATTGCATCTTTGGATGCTTTGAAAGACCGTAGTGTGTATGTGGACTTGAGCAATGAAACAATCATTGTTCCTAATAATCTCATCTTCATGGGTACAAAGTTTGAGGTGGGTAATTACAATTTAATGCTCAAAATTGCGGGCAATAAAATGTTGAACCTGGAAGGACCCGAAATATCATTATTTGCCAGGCGAATCCCATTTATTCTTCAACGAACAGTTCTGCTCCCCCCATTCACAGATGCTCTGTTCCGTATTGTCGAGTCAGGTTTGTGGGCATATTGGGCTCAGTCAGTATGAATCGGCATATAGCAAATTATTTCAATTGAAGAATTTCATACAGTCACGGAAAGGATATTTGGAACAGGAAGAACTTTTGGTTAAACGTTTAATTGGGCCTAGGAAAATGAACCTTGTAGGCCTGATTTGGGATCCGCTTCCCAAATGGAACCCAACTCCTGAGCGACTAGGAATGAACATAGTTGTACCAGTTCTTAAGACTTTATTTTGGTGTTTGTTGGTGTCTTTCAGAATTTTTTTTATGTGAAACATTCATTCCGTACTTACAAGTTTGAAACTTAATACTGGGAGCTTATAGGCATCAATTTCAGTCACATTACAAAGTCAAATCGTAACAAATTATGGAATACATTATTTGTTTTTAAAATAAAGTATTTTAAAGTTGTAGTAACTCATCTTAATTCCTTTATTAACATTAGCATGAAGGGAGTGATTTCTACAAGTCTCATTTATAAGTCAATGTATACTGTTACGTAACTGAAGGATTTGTAAGGTATCTTTATGAAACTTGAACAAAGCACTCAAATGTTCTGGAATTTATCACTTACACAAAACGTGTAACGTTACACCAATATCTGACAGTCAGTAAAAGGTAAAATATGAAGAGCCTCAAACAGCACGTGGAAACTATCCAATTATGTGCAAAATAGTGTGTCATAACACAGAATCCTGAAGTACAATAATAATTGTGTCCCGTAAACTGAAGAGGTAGCTTGCAGTGCTAATTAAGTATTGGTGTACAGATACAAACATATACTTAAGAAGGAATACGTCACACACGAATACAAGAATGCTAAATCCACGGTGTTTACGCCTACAAGTAGGGCCGTTGTTTTTGCGTTAAAATGCACACAAAATATCGTTCATATGGTTGGAAGTCTACGACACGGGAACAAGGAGAGTTTTAACGAATCATGGACACTTATATAAACCGTGAGCCAGTTTCAGAAATCAGTACCTCATGTACATAAATACTGACATTATGCTACGGTAATGCTGTCCACCATTTGACTTGCATCTTGGGTGCCGTAACTTTACTCAGCGTTAAGCTAAATTTACGTTACCAAGATATGTTCCAGCTGTAGCTTTATTTCAAGAAAGGAATTAGAAAAATGAAATCCAACACGCTTTGTAATAAATAGTAATATCAGGAAATACATAGTAAGGTACAATATATGGATAAATGTTGTAATCTGTGTGAGCGAGGTTCGATTGGGAGCGTTTAATGACAGAACTTCAAGAAGTAATTAATAATAATTTCAAGAAATATTTAATTGCCTTCAGTAGATATCCAGACTATGGGGGAGTATCTCGTTGGTTTTAAAATTCTCGTTTCTGAAAAAAATACGAGAACGAGATATTTTGAGAACGAGAGTAGAGAGAGTAAGCAACGCACGAGACAAACGATACGGGGATAAGCATGGTTTTTGCGTTGAAATACATATATGCAATTTCATTGTAGCCTGCACAAATTCTGATGGGAGAACATAAACATTTATTTAATTTCACTAATCGGAATAGTTACAAGGCGCAAAATATTTATTTTTGGGTTTGGACCAGAAAATTTGACAACATGAAAACCCTGAAAAATATTAATAAAGACCTACCACAATAAACGCTAGCACCAAGAACTAAAAAAAGGTCTTAATCGGCAAAATGGTATAGCAAAACACCCCTTTAATCAGTTTGATATGGGCTTAAACAAGATTTAATTGCAAACGATAGTCTCGTTAAATAAAGCGAGATGTCTCGTACTGTCTCGTTGATGCATAAAGAACGAGATCAACGAGATTCTCGTCTCGGTGTCTCGTTATACTCACCCCTACTTGAGACTAATGCCATTTTCCCAAGTCAAGTTTTTCTTTCCCAGGAGCTGAAACTGGTAAGGAAGATTTAAACGCAGAACAATCATTTAATGCTTAAGCGCTACATTAATCATTTTTCACATTTCTAGTACCCGGTAGCATCATTTTGACATGAGAAAATGAAATATATATCAAACGTAACAAAAACGTAAAAACTAATTGTTTAATTCTTCAGAAATTATGTACTGAGTTTTATGACCGAATATTAACACTAAAATGCCATACTCTAAAAGGATGCAACAATGAATGGAGCAGTGATGTTGCTGTTCCAACAATAAAATTGAATGTTGATGAGGGTTTAAATTTATAATACTTAATATTTGAGATCAATTGCTGACCTATAGATAATTTTCTGCATGCACAAAATATCTGAAAAATATATGCCAGCACGGATTAGTTTCGCTTTGCTAGTCTTATTTGAAAAAAACATTAATTCGAGCAATCAATTTTTCAAGAATAAAACTTAAAAAGTAATTGAAATATTAAACTGAATATGAAATACAGCAAAAGAATAAACTAATGATAATTATTTTACTATTTATTATATACTTGTAGAGCTACTCTAGAAAATAACGCAATTGTAATGAAAAAGGAGTTCTAACATTATTATCTTTAAAGCAAGTGTGTAGTACATGTATGTAGAAATTGCAGGAAAAAAAGAATACAATGCAATATGCAAATTCAATTAGTTGAGTAATTTAATTAATTGAGTAAAACACTTTCAAGTCTTCCAAGCCCAATTGTGAGTGTGTTCCTAGAAGATGGTAAAAAAAGCCAAAAAATCAATGGATCGACCTTCAGTTTACCAGTATGTTTATTTAGGAATTTGTGGATACAATTATCTCTTCCAATCTGATTCTTGCTCATAAAATAGACTAAAAAATGATTAATGGTAGCAAATGGAGTTTCAGTTAGGCCTTGGGTGGGTTCTCCCGCTTGTAATGATGATTTGTGTTTCCTAAGCGAATATAAAGTCAAATAATTTTAATTTACCCAATCAAACTTTGATGCTTGGAAAGAAAGCTCTAACAGCTCCCGCAGATCATCACTTATCAGTTTTGCTCCTTATGTCTATGCAATTAACTAACAGACAGGTAGAACTAATTTAAGATTTGGAATCTTCTTCCTCAGTTGCTTCACTGGAGTTAAAAGATCAGAGTATAAATTGCTTTGATTCTGCGAGAGAGCAAGCATACCAAAGAATTTTCAAAACTACCTTCGTTAGGTATTAGCGTATGAATGTATAAAGCAACTGAACTTTTGTATCCCTGTGATTTGCTCACTATGCTAGCATATTTTTTTTAAACTTCTGATGACCTGCGTTGGAAACTTTTAGCTTGACCTCAGAAAAAAACAAGGAATGCGATCGTTAACTATATGTAGTTGCACTTGTGTTTTGAAGTCGTGCTACAGTAAAACATTACAGATTAATTTGGCAGTATCAAATATTTTTTCTACAGTAAAGACAACGAGTGCGTCTCTAAACCATCACCTCGACATTATGTCAGTTTATCTGAACTTCAGCATACAGTAGATGAACGATGGTTTTAGTAATAGAAAACATTGTGTCTAAAAAAATTTTCATAGAATATAAAACTTGTTTCATACTATTATTCAAATCTCCTGCTTGTCCCAGAATAAAATAAAATGAACATGCTCAATTTGCATGGGAATTTTATTATCGGCATATCCTAGTATACAGTGTACTTGTAATACCTGCATTTACAGGGCATGCTATTTTGAATGTTGTGTGAAGGTTGTACAAATGCGCAAATTTGATGTAGTTAGGGATTGTCGATTTGAAAATGCCATGGCATATTGGGCATTTTCAACACTGGGCAAATATGTAGATTTTGGGCATATTCGGCACGGGCATTTTCTTTCCTGGACATATTCCGCATTTTGGCCATATTCAGTTCAAATTTTCGGGTCGATTATTTTTTCCAGACGTTATTGGTCGCTGCTACTTCCACTTGCTACTACTGCACACTACCCCGCTCATATCGTTATAACTAAAAACGATTACTCGACGGTTTTAGCACACAGGTAAATAAATCTGGTCAGTAGACAATTGTAGGAGTTGTAGTTTTTAAAACGCCTAACCATTGTTACTACTAGACTGAACTCACATTTTGGAATGCAATAAACTATGCCAACCTCGAAGCACTGGTCAGCAAATTTGAGAAATTTTATTTACGTTGGAGGCGGAGCAACTGCTACAGAGGATGAAAGTTATACAAATCGAAGTTCTGATGGGGAGGATTTGTTTATGACGTATTTATCACTCGAGTCTTCTGATTAACTTTATACAAAATGCAACAAAATTGCATTCGTCAATAATTCAATATAAAGTGTCTGTATGATACGCAGCGAGTATCTTTTGAAATATAATACGTTTAAAAAAATTCCATGTACGACTCTAATTAAATTTAATTTTAATATTGAATAGTGGCATTTTTGGCTCGATTGTATTACTGAGTTTTACCTACTAGAAATGCAGAATATTCCTGGCTAAAATTGACAAAAATGTCGAATATGCCGAAAATGTCCTGCCGAAAATGGTCAAATTCAGGGAATTTTGCCAATATGCCAATATGCCCAAAAATATGGCACGTTGGCGGGCATTTTGGGCATATTCAGCTTGGTAGGCACATATGCGAGGGCATTTTCAATCGACATTCCCTAGATGTAGTAATATCAAAAATCCTTTTCACATGTAATGATGAGAGCGTACAATATGTTAGACCAAATAACAGACTATACACACACACTAAAGAAGTGTAAATACAATACTGCCACCCTGTATATTTATTTCATGCTTCAAGAAACCATTAAAGCTACACTAGGATATTTTTCATTACTTTAATCCTTAAAAATGCTTAATGCCAACCGGTTTTTACTAATTATTAGTAGAAAATACCCACAACCAAGAAGATGATAGAAATAATCAAGGAAATTTAGCCCTTAACGTGAAATAAGATAATTCGTAAACTATTGTAATTTTTTCGTAATTTTTTTAAAATTCGACCATGGAATCTTTCACTGTGAAAGGATCCAAGCTCGTTCAGCTGCAACGCTGGCAAATACTGTTGGCAATTGTCCATCCGCACTTCCAAATTCCTCCCAAGATAAGATTCCTGTCAACTATCCCTTACAGACCAAAGAACTACCGCTTTCAGCCTTCAGATCAACAACCATAAATTAGATACGATAGTGAGATTAAAATTCCATCGAGAAAATATTTACAAGTCTGTGCAGAGAACTAACATGACATCTACTGATCCCTGCATCACCCGCGCAAATCATTCTCTCGGTAACATTACCAACTCCTTCGTACAAATCTGAACAAATAGACCGTGGAACAATGGGCAGACTTGTTGTGTATAAAACATCCGACATTGACCAGTTCCCGCTACCACAAATTCCCCATCCATTACTGATACAATCGTCAGACCACTGAAAGCTCTCAGCTGCCAAAGGAATTGCACGCACGTAATCATTGAACGTTAAATTGCGTGAGAGTTGTAGAACTCCATAGTCATAGTCCATAGTACGCCTGCGAGACAAATTAAATAAAAGCATGCAACGAGGAAGAAACTTCGTTCATACCAGGGTATTTTAGCATAGCAAAACAATTTATTATTGGCCGAAAATTATTATTGAATAAAACGTCATACTTACGAATCGTACTTTGGATGACAGATGGCAGTGTAAATTCCGGAAATCTGCTCCGTATCTTCGGTTACGGTCAGGTTGTGTTCTCCGGCAATCATGCGCAGATTAGCAGGATCTGAGGGATAAATGCAGTGTGCAGCCGTTACCACTTTGTCCTCAGCAATAACTACAGCACTGCAAATGTGGCTCCACTTCCCGTTGTCTCTGGCTTGAAGGGAGGCTTGGAAGGGAAATTCATTTGGATGGGCTGGTGATATTACTCCAAGTCGATGGTCTGCTTTCTCTGGCTGCAATGGGTTCATATAAACTCCTGGATCGAGATAATGAGGAGCTCCTTGATTTGTCGGAACTGAGAAGCCTTAAACATTGAAAGAGAGATATCCATTATTAAAACCAATTTTTTTAACCAATATACATAATTTAGCATTTTCTGGATGTAAAAGAATCTTTTCTTGTGGCTTTTATACTAGTCTAAAATATGACGATAATTATAGGAGCGGTTTGGTTTAACAGTTTCAATAATTGGCACCGCAAACTTTACCTACAAAAACCCATGCAAAAATGCAAGTGACAACGTAAAACGTCACGGCTGAGCTGATAGAAAATGAAAAATAAAATGTTTGGATGGTAAGACTGATCTTGAGCAAGTAAAAATTGAAACAGGAAAACGGTTTATTTTTTTCCTGATGCTTTTATATCAATGGAACAATATGTCAAACATGCAGAAATCAGCCGTAGAAAGAAACTGGGACCAACCGTGGAATTATACATCTGACACAGCTTAAAAGTAAAGGTATCAGCAATAACATACAACTATGGAGAGTTTTTATTTCATTTCAACACCTGCTTCCAGTATTTTTATGGCTGTAACTTCCATATATTTTGGTAATAAATTACATTTTATGCGGAGAGGGGTTTTGGAGCCGCATGTCTTCATGATCCACTAACATGTTATTCAACAAGGAATATTATTCAAAACCAGAGCGTTTACATATTGAAATCACTTTTTCAAGGTAACAAGCCTAATACCGCGTGGGCTACTGTCTCTTTAAGGAAGTTATTTAAAACGAGCAGGTAAAAGAGTCGTAGAGCGAAGTAAACGTCCGATTCAATTTGAATGGGCAAAATTTGATGAGCTTTTAGGAAGTTCATTACCAAACCAATATCAAGTTTTACAGCTCAATCCCAACAGTAACTAATTATATACATAATTTTTGCTATTAATATTTACGCTAAAGGTGTTGAAATATCTTCCCATTAGATCGGTTGTTCCCCTTTGTCCATATAATGAGAAAAGGATGGGGACCGAACACAGTACTTGACATTCATAATTCAGTACCATTTTAATGCTTCCGTCATGGTTTTCATGTTTCATGATTCGAAGTGTAATTTAACACACATTGTACACTTTGAACAATATTTGTAAGCTTCAGGGGATTCATAGTGGTTTGAACAAATAAGAGGCATTACGTAATGCTACAACTCCTTCAGCCAACAATGAATTACCGAAAATAATTGATTTTCCTCGTTTAAGGTATCTTGTGTTATAGATGTTAAGAAATTACTTACCTTCAACCAGATATGGGTAATACTCGGGTAAACGTGTGTGGGTATTGGTACTACCCGGGTACCCGTGTATGTAATACTCGAGTACACTTTGGTTGATTCAAACTTTCATGTAATTATGTATACAGGAATGGGAAAGTGTACAGGGATTTGAAAATGGATATATATCCTATATGCTAAAATATATGAATTTAGGAAAAACTTGTTAGGAAGTACAAATTTATACACACGGATGAGGAATTTCTTTTGAACAAAATAAAAGTGGAGACAAGGATTCACCAAAACTTTCGGCAAAATTTCCGGGTCCGTCAGTCCTGATTTCATCAGGACTGTCCTGATTTGAGATAGGCACACCTGAAGACCTGATGAGTAGACTTAAAGTCCTGATTTCTGGAACGCAAATACTAATGTTGTTTTTAAGTTGATTTGATGCAATCTGCTGTTGCAGTGTTGCCCTAGAAACAATAAAAATACAATATTGTCTGAACATGCCATGCCATTGTCGGCATTTCTACAACAGTTTGGAATATTTGTAAATACTGGTTAATATGTATCAGTGACTATACATAAAAAATCTAACAGTGCTCGTATTATACTAAATATTTAAAATTTGCTGCCAGAAAAAGAGTGGTTTTAATATATCTAGCAGGAAAATTGAGTCATTATTGGTGCAGTATCTACAAAACTCGATTGAAGTTGGGCAAATGGTAGAATAATGGATTTAAGGAAGAACATTTTAATACGACAATCACGTCAAATCTATTAATCAGGTAAATGTTGCTGTTTCGGAACTCTTTAAATTGTTTTGACTGTACTTCTGGCCTAGTGCGACAACTTTGTGCAAAGAAGATTGTATCTTCACTAACTTTGGCTACACAAAAGTAACCGTTTTGATGAAAAAATGTGAAATTTTCAGAAGAGTTGTTCAAAATTTTTACGAGCTAAAAAAGGTGTAAATTCATATATATGGCACAAATATTCTGTTGCATTCAAAAAGAATGTTACTATTTGACAACACTTTCATTGAGTAAAGAATGTTAAAATTTTTTCAAAGCTAACTTGCACAACAATTAAAGTGTCTGAATTTGCAAAATGAGTTCAGGTATAGTGAGTTAGAAGCAGCAGTTAACGTTGTAAGCATCGAAATAGATATGAATGCACTGTGAGATTCATTAACTTAATTCAGAAAACAATGAGTCCACAAATTCTGAAGTTATTATTTTGAAGTTCTTAATGCAACTGATATGGACTCCCCAGCGCAACTGGTAGAAAATCCGTTCTCTGTTATTCTTGCAAACCAACTTCACCTGTTAGATAGAGATATTTTTTATTTTAGGTATAAGTCCTGATTTGGAACTAAAATAATATGGAAACCCTAGGTACATCATTAACCTTGAATGAAATGTACGAAGTAGTTCTGGTGAGTTGAATGGTAAGTTTTTTTTATTGGTAGTTTATAAGGAGAAGGTGGACATTTAAAAGGTATTAATGTGTTACATGTATATCTGTATATAGAGCTACAGTAAAACCTCTTTATAGTAACATCTCAGGTGACCGCATATAAAATTATACTATAGAGAACGTTGATTACTCGGAATATACACAATTATTTGCTGAATACTACAATATAATAATATAAGGTATATTGTAATTATTATTGTAATGTAATAATAGTGCAAATATTTGCTGGGCTATATAAAATTTAAAAAATTCTACATAAGTAATAACTGAGTCAATCATAAGTTGGAGAAGCAAAAACAATATGTGAGAAAAGTTTGTTTTATTGAATCTTGCGCTGTCCTATAGTCTTCTAAAGTTCCTAAGATTGGTAGCATACTGTTTATATTAACTTGAAATTGTTTCTTCTCGTTTTCGATATCCAAAACAACTAGGTATGGGCAGCTTAAGGATATGATCTTCCTTTTCGGAACCATTCTGGGTAGGAATGCAATGTGCGAATGTAAATGATGTCTTCATACAAGTAAAAACAATAAATGAGAAATTTCACATGCAGTCAATGTACTGGTAAAATATTGTGGTTTACAGTGTACGTGCATAGTAAGACTTAAATCCATATTATTCGTTAATATTGGAATATGATCGCACCTTGACTAGGATTTTTAAATAATGTGTCCTTCCGACAGAAAATATACTGGACAATGGAGAGGTCATGACTATTGGGAAGTTTACTATTCGGAAATTATTTAACATTGGAGTACATACACGGGAGAATCGCCGGGGGAGAATTATTTTATGACTATAGAGAGAATTGCTTTTACGGGTAGTGAATTATAAAGAGATTTGACTATATTGAAATGAGAAAATGAGTGCAAAGGTTGATTAAATTAAGAAATGAAAAGTCGAGTAGCCAAGTCCCAAGCAAAAACTGTAAATTACTTATATCTATGGACAAAAATGTACGTACAAATTGACTGGATGTCATAAAACGTTCTGCTCATCAGCTCATAAGCAATCAAATGGGAAAAATATCTAGCTTCCTTACTATTAGGAGCTTCTTCCAGATTTTTCAAAATTAGTTCCACGCTCGTAGCTCAAAACAGTACACCGGTCAAGAAAGTAAAGCAGACATTTCCTTGATTATTTTACTTGCAGGTTTGCTTTTGCTTTACGGTTATTGGTCTAGGACGTGGTCGGATATATTCCCTCGGGATATATTCCCTCCGGAGACAACCCCTCTGACATAATCCCTCCGTCGATAATCCCTCCAAATGTGGAGATAATCCCTCTGTTTGAAACAACAGAATAATTTGTCCATGCCAACGCTTTGTAGTCAATGAATACAGTCAACGCTGGATTAATAATTACATTTAGTTCGATTATAAACTGCAGTTAATATCGCAAATATCAGTAGCTTTTATTTAGGTTCAGGGCTTAGTTTTAGGGTCAGGTTGACAGTTCCGGAGGAATCAAATGGGAAAGGAAATTAAAGCATTTGGAGCTTATAGCGATTTATTTGTACATAATATGTTATCAAGATCACAAACAATTAATTTTAAAGTAGTCGTATAAAATCATTGAAGCATTATTGATGAGTCAGGCAATCTTAAAACTCTCACTCCTGAAGAAAGTCGTGAAGTCAATGTTGAATAGCTTCGAGGAATTTACTAACTGACTGAGTCTTATTCATTTTGAACTATAGAGCATTGCAGTTTATTTACTTAAGCAAGCCAATGTAATTAGCGAAATAAGAATACCCGTAGTTTCTTATTGTTTATGTTATGATTTGGGTGCAACGAATTAGGAATCGCAGTTACTATAGCAACTGCAATGTATGTAAGTTGCAGTTACTCTTGCTGTCGTACAACCAACCCATGCGACCGAGGGATAATCTCCAACGGTAGGAGGGAATACATCCGGAGGGATTATCACCGGAGGGATTATGTGCGGAGGGGAAATGTCCGAGGGCTTATCTCCATACTCCGTCTAGGGACCTTTTTTGTAGCTGTAAGACTGAGATTTTACAAATACGGCTAAGGGAATTTTGATTTTTAAGATTCAATCAAAAACTAAACCATTACAAGCATTCATTTAACCATTATACCGTGACAAATTTTTGAAACCAAGTGGAGAATCTTAGGAAATGTAATAGTTATTTTACCTGTACTCCTATGCTCTTGAGGAAGTATGCAAGTTAAATTTATTTCTAATCAATCTACGTTTTCTTCCGGCACGGATACGGGTACAGGTACCGACTTTGTGTACCCGTGCCAAACAGTCGACGTGCAGCCCAAACCAGAACTGCTTGCAAGTATCAGGTAGTAACTGAAAATACCCGTCGTAGCTAATATAAAGTACCTGATTTTAGGGTTATGTGCTGGTAGTTGCAAGTTTCGCATTGAAAAATTCAGGTCGGGTTCCCGTCAAAATCGGGCAATATAAAATACTTGAACACTTCATCGATTCAAGTTCGTGTCGTAGTAAATGTTCGTGTAATCTTTCAGGTACGGGTTTCCTAGTTATACCAGAAGAAAAATACCTGACAAGTAAAGTATTTCCCGGGTCCGACTGAGCAAGGTCGGGTCGAAGAAATATTTTACCTTAAATGTCTGATACGGGTCGGGTTAAGGTGCGGGTCCGGATTTTTTGATAGCTGAAAGCAGCTCTGACCTAAACATATGTTATAAACCAAAACCTTTGACCATGATGAAAACTAGTGCCCCTCATGGGTACAGGTAGTAACCGGGTATTTGGGTACAGGTACAAAATAGGTACTTAAATTTTGTACCCAAAACATTTTGGGTACTTTCTGGGTACAAACAATTTGCACCCGCAAAGTTGGTTACAGTTACGGGTATGAGAACGGGTACGGGAGAATACCTATTTGAGCCAACTAGATCATCTACAGGTACGAGTGTTTGAAATACCTGTACCTGATCTCCAAACACCTGAAATATTTGGGTACTTTTATGACAACGTGAAATCATAAAAGCAGCCTACTCTACAACATTTGCTGAGTTGAGCACAACACAAATTTAATATTTCATTAACTTCATTTGATTTTTTTCAGGGGTGCAGCCTTCTTTTATTTTATAATGTCCCATGGGTCTTAGATTCTTAATTCTCGTAGACATTTCAAGAATCCAACGTTACTTTGTTTAGGAGGAAATGGTAATATCGGAAATACAAAGTGTGAATAATCAACAGCATAACTTATTGCAAATATTGTATTATAAAAACCTTATACGAATTTTGCTACAAAATTTGCGAATCAAATATTTTATTCATTAACTTATTTGTATGGGCTAGGGTGACTGCAAACGTTGCTGCCGTATACATTGCGCAAATTAATAATTACTCAGTATTGGTCAACAAAAAAGGCCACAAATGCAATTTAATTGAGGATTTCGCCACCTTATAAATCCAACCTAACCAAAATAGAATAAGCTTGCAAGTGTGCGATATAAAATATGTTAAACTAATAATTAACAAATACTATAGGTGTAATGGAATCCTTTAGGAGTACTTGAACAGTACTACAATACTTGACAGTTGAACATAAAAGAGCGCATACAGAAGAGCTGCAAGTCATGAAGTTTGATTTCAACGAATAATTTTCTTATAAATTGAAATATTAGTTACAGCAAATTCTGAGAATCTTAAAAGAAGGACCTGGGTACAGGTCCAGGTAAAGCCTGATACCTGTACCCATGGGTCAAGCATTTCGGTTGTTTTTCGGTACAGGTACGTTTCAGGTACAGGTCCAGGTACAGCCTGATACCTGTACCCATGGGTCAAGCATTTGGGTTGTTTTTGGGTACAGGTACGTTTCAGGTACAGGTACAATGATTTAAATTGAGATCAGTTACAGGTACAAAAACTTTGGACCTTGGACTTTAATATGGGTACAGGTTTATAGCCTTATTTTATTTCATTATTATTTAATATTATTTATTTTATTTTAGTTATAGCGCGCATGATTTAGGCAAACAACAAATCTCTACGACATGGCTTGATTCGTAAGCCGTTTGGCTTTTCTACAATCACACTACCAACTCTTCAAGTAATTGTCCCTGTGATGCACAAGGCTTTTACTAGTATAATATACTAAGCAAATTAATTCTCATGAGTATTCATTACTAATTCAGCTTGTTTAAAGAAGTTGCTATGTTCTAAAAATCAAAATTACAGTATCAAAAACTATTCTCGTCGTGCGATTTTGATTCAATAAAGAATAAAATGATATTAGTCTTGCTCCTGAGGTTGCATTTGTGTAATCTTAATTTGCTGACTTTTCCTGTCATGTCTACAAGTTTTCAACTTTGAGATTTATTAAATAGCACGCAAGAACCATTTAAAATATTATGTAAAGAGATTAAAATTTATACACCTGTCTTGACAACGCATAGTTAGAATTAGTATAATTGTTAAATAAAACGAACTTTATATTACAATCCAGTTGCGTGTATGAATATGTGCACCTTTTTGCGGCCATTATTCTGCAGCAATGACATGAACGAAGGAAAATATGAATAAATCAGTCCTGCATAATCTAAGCAATCGCGGCTGTGAATTCTGTGTTGTAAAACAGAACAACTGTTTGTTTTATAAATGCACAGCTTAAAATATTTAGTGATACTTAATTTTACAATAAAATTGGCAATAGTTCAACAAATGTACAAACAAAAATGTAATACAAGACCTTCATTCCATCCACGTAAAATATCCTACTATGGTGTATCACACTGTTAGAAGCATTATACCCGCAATTACTTAGATAAAAAATGATCACAATTATTCTTTGCAACCCCAGATTGACCGTTTTCGTTCTTGGTTTAATTTTAGATCCAATAAGTTTAATAACGCCCACAAAGGTCATGGCTGACGAGGAAGGGATTACCTCCGAATTGAAATCCTTCTACAAAAATAACGCCATAGCTGACATAACGGTTACATTTAAAACCCGTCCAAAGGAATTTCTGAAAACAATATTCCACAAATTGAAAACCGTACAAAACAGATTTAAAAAATTGTCGCTACTCTCAGATGAGTTAGAAGCACTTGCAATAACTTCCCAAAGGTCTGCCCTTGAACTTGTGAAAAAAGAAAAGTTGGTAATACGTTTTCACATTTTATGGTTAACAAATCAGTTGTCTATCAGTGGAGCGTCTTCGGATTTAGCCACAAAACTCGTTTCTATTCCTGAGGTGGTCACAATCAAGCCGGTTATAATTTTGAAAGGGATATTTAATGAAACACTTGAATTTGACACCAACGAAAATGGCACCAAAACATTAAAGACCAATTCTATGGTAACAGGTTTACATTCGTGGATGGATGATTATGATCTCCTTAGTTGGGGAGTGAAACGAGTTCAAGCACCAGCGGTTTGGGATCTCGGATATGATGGAACAGGCGTTCGCGTTGGAATTATTGACACTGGAGTTCGATGGAGCCATGACGCAATTCGGGATGCCTACGTTGGAACTGACAACTATGGCTGGTTTGACCCAGAGAAAATGACAGATATGCCACGTGATTTCCCTTCGAGGGGACACGGAACCCCTTGCGTGGGTCCGATGGTCGGTAATTATGGATTCGGGGTGGCTCCTGGAGCCAAATGGATGGCATGTCTAGCATCCACAAGACATGTCTTGCGAGAAGACTGGTTAATACTGTGTCTTCAATTCATGTTATGCCCAACGGATTACCAAGGAAAGAACAAGGATTGTTCGAAGGCACCCCGCGTTGTTAATAACAGTTGGACCTACCTGCCTGATGAAGATGATTCTGCAATGAGGGAATTGGTGCCTATATTGGTCGAATCTGATATAAATTTTATATTCGGCATTGGCAATCGGGGTCACTTGAGTTGCAAATCCTCAGGAGCTCCTGGTCATTACGATGAATTTATAGGTGTTGGGATGTCCAATTGGGATGATAAAGTTGAGACAATGTCTAGTGCTGGTCCAGGTCCATCTGGTATGATCAAGCCCGACTTTATTGCGCCTGGGTATATGTTGATAGTTCCTGAATCAGTTTCGGATGTGTCCTATTACTCAAGAGATGGAACTAGTATTGCTACACCTATCGCAGCTGGCATAGTCGCTCTTATGTTGCAAAAAAATCCTGCGTTGACAAGGGAAGAAATCCGAAGCATCCTCATCAAATCAACAGATCCTGCTACCACTGATATGGGAATGTGTGGCGATGTTCCCAACACACAGCTTCCCAACAACAGAGCAGGTCATGGGATCATAAATGCTTTAAAGGCGATCAATAATGTTCCTTATTTGAAGGGATAGAAGATTGAATTGGATTCATTGGATTATATTGATTTTCCCATGAGGTTGCATCGTTGTAATATTCTGGCATTGGGATTCATATTATGTATGATTTGGAGACGCGAAATTTTGCATTTTACATTGTCAATCATATTTGAACAGACGTAATTAAATGTTGATTCAGAATAACAAAAGGATTCGGTTTATTAATCTACCGAAGTGGAGCATAAAGAATTTTGAATCGTAGAAAGGATATTGGGAAGTTCACCTGAAATTTCCCCCTAAAATTTGTTTCCCTCCTTCTCTCTTCCATTCTCCCACTTAGCTGTAACTCTATGCGTTGCTACTAACGGTTAGTAAAGCACTTGTTTAGGCAACTAATTTCCATAGGTTAAAAGGACAGTTATTCCAAGAAGTTTTTTCATTGGATTCGTTTTGTTCAATTGCAATGTGCATATTCCATTCTGAGAATTTCATTGCAGTTTGTGTTAATTCAATTATTTTACGATGTGTGTTTGTATGTTAATCCATTGTGAATTAATATTACAAATTCAAATATTATTCGGTATTGTGGACGAGACCTCAGCTGAAATGATTTTAAAGTGATGTTTTAAAACCATGTCCATAATCATGCTTTACTGCAGGATGTTGGATTATTACGCAATTATTTTTTTAAACTTGTAGTGTAGCTTATTTAGAAATTATGTTTTTATAATTATGCATATACTAGGTGCCAAAATTTTCCCATCCAAAATTTCCACAAGAAATTTTGTACTGGCTAAATATATATTTCTTCCCGCTAGTATAAGTGCTTTTATTTTAAACTATTTTGAGAATTGTTGTCATGGGCAGTAGACGTTTATCTTTATTTATCTTCAAGAGGAAAGACACTGAGTTTCTGAACTTGGTCAATAGAGTGTCCAGCTACATAATTTCATTCGCAAATCAGGAATCCTAAGTTAGATTCTACTCCAGTTCAGATGTTTACGAAATAAAATAGTAGTTTTGAAGACAAGCTTTATTGACCTGAATTTCAAAACTTCAAGAATTGTTTTCGCAAAATCTATTCGGTCAATATAATACAAAATTTCGGCCAAATACGACATCAGGCGTAAGGATGACACAAGTTTTGTACATCAAATATTTCATTGACATTGGTCTTGTAGTTCTTGAGATATCGTGTAGAAGGACAATCGGACGTACCGACAAATGCTAGATAATTTCCTATAGGTTGACGCCACCCTAAACATTTTTGATGAACAATCAGAAGTAATTTTCTTGCAGGACAACATTTAATTTCATGTATAGTTACTATTTGTTACTATAGTATTTTTGGGCAAAATGACTTTATAAGTAATGACAAATTTAAGTCACCTTGCCCCGAAATACAACAAATTGTTATTTTTTTCACCAGCTGTGAAATCAAGACTAAATTGAAGCTCATCAGGTCATCAGGTGACCCTGGGTCAAATCAGGAAAGTTCTGTTCACATCAGGAAATCTGGGCACCCGATTGGTCAATCGTTCTTAAAAAGGTATCCAAGGACTTCAACTTGCAGCGGATTTCGAGGGGGTTCATTTTAGTTTAATTTTCCAAATTCAGAACAAAGGAATCCAAATTATGAGATACTGTCTATAAAAAATTTTATGTTTCAGTAAAAGATTTAAACTATCAATATCTGCCCTTTCAAAAGAAATCTTGACTGTCCTCCAGGGGTCGGATTTTTGTGGGAAGACGGGAAGATTCTTCCCAGGGAAAAAATATTTCTATCAGGGAAAATCTCAAAGGATTTTTTGCAAACAAGGATTTTTAAATTCGTTGACCTTTTTTGGCAGGGATTTTGAAATTTGTCGGCGTGTTTCAGGGAAATTTGTCATGCAAACAATGATTTTGAGATTACTTTACCTTATATGGCAGGGATTTGACGTCTTTTAGGGAATATATTTTAGCCAACAGGGATTTTGAAAATCATTGACTTTTTTTCAGCAGGGATTTTTGAAATCGCTGAGGGCCTCCTGTCAGGGATATAGAATTGAGTAGGGAATTTCAGAAATGATCTTCCAGGGTGATTTACAAAAATCCCACCCTTGCTGTCCTCAACTTCTCTCACTCATAGTGTATGGTTTTTTAAGATGGTGCACATTTTCAGAATTATCATGTCATAGGATATGTATATTCTTGCAAAATATGAGCATCTTGAACAGTATTCGTTAACATTGCAGAATATGTCGATTGCTTTAACATTGTGGTAAAGGAAATACCACCTATTCGCCAAAGCGTGGATGAAAAACTGAATTTAGTGACATAATATGTGAATTCTATTTTTGGTGACAAAGAAAGTTTGCCTGTATTTTCAAATTTTTAATGGCCACCTCCTTAATATTTAACACGTAAAATGTAAAAAACCATAGCATATTGTCATTTTCAAACATTGATAGCTGCATTTAAGTAACATTCAAACTCACTGAGAAGTATTACAACTTCATTAACGCAATCCATAAGATGAATTCATAAACCTATGTAAAGATAGGGCATGTAAAAGAATACAGTTCGAGTTTTGTAAAAAGTTCAAATGTTATTTAATTTCAATTTCGGTTAACTGTAAGCTGGTGTGATGAAGCAAATTATAAGAACTATTTGAAAATATTTGACACATCACGTAGAATCGAATATTTTTGTAACATCCCTCCTGAGACGTTTGCACATTTTTTTGTATTGTATTTTTCGTGTATTGATTCTCATGGTTGGCTGAGAAAACAATATTTCATTCTCGAAACTTTTATCACTGAAAATGTTATCTATTGTGCTACACGAATTTACTGTGTTATTTGAATATATGCAATACATTAAATCTTATTTTACGGCGTACACGATCATATTATGTTAGTAACTATAAAAATGTCAACCCATTTGGAAATTACTTCTCCAATATCGTCGTACTTCGCATTAACCTGACGATTCTTCTTGAATTCTACAGTGCTATTATATTAATCGTTTTGATCTGCGATTTTTTAAAACATGTTTATATGTTATACTTCAATTTTCGCTTGCTTCCTTGCAGGTAAATATGAGCTATTTACAGTTATTATCTAAGTTCGTAAGTTGAACGTCGATTTTGACTTTTTATATTACACACTTTTGGAAATAAATAAAAATTGTACACATTAGTACGTATTCAAGTTATTAGACATGTATTTTCTTAATTGTCCGATTGTTACTTAATTTACGAAGTTAAAAGTTGGTGCCAACCAACCAGATTTCTTTAGTCTTTTTTGGACACCACGCCAAGATCTATTCACCTAAGAAATTGGAAATTATTAGACTTTAAAAGTACTTTTTTACCAAGGAGCAAATCCATGTTGGGGTCTAGTCAAGATTGCAAGAATTTCTCTGGGCGTTACGCATGAACTATACCGACAGTACTCTGAATTCAATTAGTGCCATACACACCAAGGGAGTGCGCACATATTACGTTTCACTTTTGGGGGAGGGAGTGGGTCTTGAAGCTGATGATTTTGTATACCAAGGGGGTGGGGGTGGGGGTAACCTCGCTGATGATGTTTCACCTATTCTCAAAAAAATATGAGGAATAAACAGGGATAATTGTTAGACTCAGTGTTTTTGTACCAAGCTTTTATTGCTGGAAGACGTCTGATACATTTTATATACACACGCAAGTCATACAATATTTCAAATCTGTGACAACCATAAGCATTCCAAGAAATCTTGGCTTATATAGAAATGGTTACAAAATCACGGTTGTCCACCTCAGCATGTATCGCAAATATTTCATTCTCACGATTCCAGTTACTGTCGCCCTTGGTCCTAACAATACTACAAGTGCTGACCGTGTAAGCTGTGAACATACTGGCAACAATACAGGAAGTATTGAAATAAAAGAAGCCAGCATGTGTCACGTATTTTAGAATTATTCCCGTAAGCATCGCAATCATACCAAACTTGTGTTCCTGGAAATCCTTAAAACATTAGTCAAGAATGGTGTCAAAATATATTTTAGACAAAATGTTGGCCAAAATTAATTTGGTGTACCTAAAGTACAAAATCATATTGATTTGCAAGTAATTCGTTGTCATCCCAGTTAGTCCCTGGCGAAGCAACTTGGTCAAAATTGTAATACCGAACTTTGTCCCGGCTGCTGTGCTTTGATGACGTTTACAGGGGAGGGGGGATCACGGAAAAATGACTTTAGGATGACGATAGGGAGGGTAGGGTCCAAAAATCGTGAAAAAATGAAACGTAATATGTGCATACTCCCCAACGAAAACCAGTATCAGAACCCAACAAGAACTTGACTGCTGAAGTGAGATTGGCAAGATGTGGTAAGTGAGATTGGCAAGATGCGGTAAGTTCGATTTTATTTATTGATCGAATTTTCGTTGACTTACAATTATAGCAATGGTTCTTCCTATCAAAACATATTGGTACATCTCGGGAAGAGACTGGACTCATTGGGTTTTGAGCTTTTGAGTTATTTAAATGATATTAAAGGTGGCCTCCACCGCGGAGGTCACCCGACTTTTGAAGTGTATACAGAAAAATTAATAAAATTTTTAAAACAAATACATGTGTATGTACGTATGTAATTATTTGTTGTGTTTTGTAAAAAAAATCGTGGGTGTAGTAAGTGCCGATACGAATAGCCAGCCCCCTTCTAACCCAAATAAGGATACATGGTAAAAAAAATGATTTCCTTACATTTCAGTATGTCCTCTTCCAAACGTTTCAAGATTATCCTCACCCCGCTAACTGAAAATGTCTGTCGCGGTTACGCGGTCATAGAAAAGCAGCAAAGTCAGGAGTTTTTTTAAAAATCTACATTCTATAATACATAAATATCAAAGTTTAAAATTGTTCAAAATATTATCTAAAACAAATCTCCATGCTCGTTTGCAGGAACGTTAATGTGCTTTCCAGTAAACTTTCACAAAGATGTCTAAATTGAGAATTGTGGGCGCATGTCCAGTGAGAACGGAGAGAAAGGGGAAATTATTCTTCAAGAACACAGAATTGGAAAGAATTTCTTGATTTTTCCTTTTATCCATGAACGATCTTCCTTTCATAAAAATATTTTGTCATACTTACTTTGTATGTAGGATATTTTAAAAGGTTTCACTTGAGACTAATGCCATTTTCCCAAGTCAAGTATTTCTGTCCCAGGAGCTGAAAATGGAAACAACTCTAGTTCCTGGTACCAATATTTTGACGTGAGAAAATCAAATTAGACTCACATATAACCCCTTCAAGTTTGCTTCACAAGAAGTTTGAAACTCTTTTTCTGTAACGATCCTGTTCACAGTATTCAACTAGGAGATGGTAGCTATAGCTTCCCTGAAATTTATGTGCTGTGCATGTGCACTACAAGACTTCAAGCAATTTCAGTGGTGTAGTCATTATCTAATTTTACCCTCGCCTTCAGCCCAAATTAAACGGATAGGCCTCCAGTATACCAGCCTGTTTATTTAGGAATATGTGGATACAGTTGTCTCTTCCATTCTGATTCTTGCTCATAAATACACCAAAAAAATGATTAATGACAGCGCAAGGAGTTTCAGTTGGGCCTTGGGTGTGTTCTGCCGGTTGTACCGATGATCTGCTTTTAAGCGAATATAAAGTCACCTAATTCTAATTTTCCCAATCAAACTTTGACGGGGGAAAGAAAGCTCTTAAACATCCAGCAGATCATCACTCATAAATTTTGCTCCTTATGCCTATACAATCAAACTGGCCGGCAGGTAGAATTGATTTAATACTTGGAATTTTCTGGCAATGTAACTTCACTGGAGTTAAAAGATCGGGATTGTAAATTGCTTTGATTCTGGGAGAGTCCAAGCATACCAACGAGTTCCCAAAACGTCTTTCGTTACGTATTAGAGTATGAATGTACATAGCAATTTAACTTATGTAACCTCTGCGATTTGCTTACAATACCAGCTTATTTTTTGAAACTTTCTGAGGGCCTGGGTAAAAAATGTTTACCTTGACCCCAAAATGTTTTGACCCTGACCCGGACCAGGGTGGCCAAGCCATAACTACACCATTGAACAATTTCCAAATTTTTAGCTAGAGTGTTGAAACAAAGGTTACAAATCTGCAGAAATATAGAGGAATTCAAGGCGAATATAAAATCACCTTTTAATTTGCACAATCAAACTTTTACGGGAGAGCCCCCCTCCCTGTGATTTGCTTACAATGACAGTTTATTTTTTGAAACTTTCTGAAGGCCTGGGTAGACAATTTTTATCATGACCCCCGGGTCTGTTCTTTTGAAAACGGCCACCCGTGAATGCAACTATTTTATAAAACATATTTATAGGGTCCAGTAGATGAAACGGTTGTTATAAAAAATATCCGAACCTTTTTTTTCGGTAAATCCGAATAGGAGGGTTGAAAACCTGAAAAAATCCAAAAACTTAAATAATTTTTTCTATCTATACCGATTTAAATATTAAAAATTGGGCTATCTCAAACACAGTCTAACCAACTACTACACTCATGATTTTTTTTGGTGTCGTTGAATCAAAATTTCGGATTTTTTCAAAAAATCACATGGACAATTTCGAAATTTCGGAATTATTTTTGACTGCCGGCACACGCAAATGTGCACTTTTTAAAAACTCTAAATTCAAGGGAAGCACGAAACTACATTTAAAAAAAATGTTTAATGTGCACATTTGCGTGTGCCGGGTGCCAAATCGGGGAAAATCCGAAACGGGTAATTTGTATACATACCTAGTTAAGGCTTTTTATGCACATACCACCATGCACGCATGGATTGTATGTGTATACATACAGCCAGCATGCTCGCTGTAGTGGACGAGGAGTGGAGATTCCTGCCAACGTAATATAATTGCAGTGTCTTCGCCGTAAACAGAAAGCCCTATCACGCTCCATTCTTTGGGACCGTGTCGCAGCTCAACTAGTCCCAAATTATTTTTTTTATAATTTGGAATTTGTTGGTTATAGCCCAATAATATTTGACCTCAATATTACCCACACTATTTAAAATGTATGTATGTACATTATATGTCCATACTCAAAAAAAATGTTTCACTATGGGAATGGCTGTATTGAAAGAAACAGACCCACCCAAATATTTTGACCCTGGCCCGGACCAGGGCAGCCAAAACCTCTTAACAATTTTTCAAGTTCTTAGCTTGTTACAAATCTGGAGAAATATATACTAAAATACAGAGGAATTCAATAGCTTTTGTCGTGACTTGACTACCTGTACCATGCGCTAATACAGTTGAACTTCCGTAATCAATCTACTAGGGGGACTCTACGAACGCATTCAGAGGATTCTTATTTAGAGAAATGGTTTTACAAACTGAATGCATATGAACACACTATGAACATCGTAAAGAAGCGTAAATACAATACTTCCGTAATGCATATTTATATCGAAATATCGATTATATTGAAATTGAATTTGATTTGAAATTGGATTTGAACTTGGTTTTTCGAGTTTCAGCTAGCCCAAACAGGCAAATATGGTTAAGTATAATTCAGCCAAACAATTCTACTCGCTAAACTCACTGCAAATTTTGCAAACAACTGCGTAAAAGCCTTTTTACAAGTTTAAGTAGTAACAGCATGCATTGCCATCCTTTTTTCAGTCAATAAGTCGGTTCTTGTTGCGAATAAGCACTCCACATGCACACCAGTTGTTGAAGCTCCTAAGCAAATCTAAATATTTTTGACACATTATGGAATGAGTGTTCATTGTGATAAAAGAAGCTAAAAGCTGCCAAAATAGTAGTTTAACTTATTTATTGTGTTTTAATTCTAATTTAAATTATAACCTTCCACCACCAAAGCACCAAAATTTTCAGAGATGAGGAAGCGGCACTCGGACTGGACGAAGCTAAATACGTTTCCAATTCATTCATTGAATGAAGATTATAGGCCGGTCCATTTGACTTTTATACCGAACATCGTGTTCAGGTTCAACATTAGTAGGCATTTCTTCGGGGATGTCCACTATATTTTAATAGTCCTAAATCATCATGTATAAAGCATGAATTAAAAAAGGAAAACACAAAAAAGCTCTTAATTAAATTAAGTGTGCCAACAAGTTACTGGTGGTGCACTTGGTATCTTTAAAAAATTCTACTAAAATAACACTAATCAACTAGTTTACTTGTATTTTGAAAACGTAGTCCGGAAATTCGGGCCGGCTTTGAGTTCAAGAACTATAAAAATATGTTGATTGTTTAACATATTGTTCGTACACTAGTAAGTAATTACTTGCGTATGCTAACTTAATGTTTGATTTTGAAATGGTCGTGGGCGATGGATGTGTATTTTGAGCATGAATGACTTGAGTTTCGTCAACTGCTGGATCTTGAGTATCTTCCTGTTCAATTTGAATTTTATTTTATAATAATTTTGGTACCTGGTACGATATACTACAAAAGTGGTATTAGAAATCAAGTGAAATCGTGTTAGCAACGTTAATCGTAAGAAATACGTGGCAAGTAATTGTTAGTAATTGCAAGTAATGCAATGCTTGTAAGTAATCCACAAATCGACCGTTCAATAGTCCAGAAGATTTCAATGTTTTAGACTTTATGTGCTAGAATTAAAAACCAAGTTCAAAACTAATTTCAAATTCAAATTATGCATTAAGTCAATCTGGATTCGAAATTGATTTTTTTTTCAAATGATAAAATCATATTAGATTTGAAGTTCATCCGTATTTCAAAACCAATTTAAATTACAAACACAACCGAATTTGATTTGATAAACCAATTTATTAGAAAATTTATATTTGTATTTGGTTTGATTCGCATCTGAAACTGAATTTTCAAATATTATTTGCATTTGGTCGCAACACTGTTACAGACCAAAGAACTGGCGCTTTCAACCTTCAGACAAAGAACGATAAAATTCCACCGAGAAAATATTTAGAAGTTTGTGCATATAACTAATATGACATCTACCCAGAGCTATGCAGTATTTTCAAATACAGTATTTTAAAATACGTATTTTCAGACCAGAAAGTATATTTGTATTTTGTATTTCAAAGTTGGTAAGCAGTAAGCAAGTATTTTGTACTTAGTATTTTGAGAGCCAGGAATTACAAAAGTATTTGGTATTTACTTACTCTCAATGAAATATGAAATGTAATTCAAATAAAGTATTTTGCTCAAAATACTTTTCGCTGGTATTATTTCTGATTTTGACACTGTATGTAGCTTATACGATGTGCAATATCTGTGAAAATTCTATTTTACACATTGGAATAACATACGTTGGAATGACATACGTTCCCGGTACCAGCTATTCCCCATTGATTACTGATACAATTGTCAGACCACTGAAAGTCCTCAGCTGCCGAAGGAATTGCAAGCACGTAATGATTTGTTGTTAAATTTTGTGAATCATAGAACTCCAGTCATTGACCATAGTAAGCCAGTGAGACATATTAAATAAACGCTTACAATCAGGAATAAACCTCGTATTAGAGCATCACCCCGTGGGATATTTTAGGCCCCTGCCCGCCCGCGGCCCGCGAATTTTTACCCGTGCCCACCCGGCCCGAAATTAAAGTTCAACAATACAGGCACGGCCCGTAAAATTTAAAAAAGCCCGTAGCCCGCCCGCAAATACTAGTTTAGCTTGTAAATCCACAGCTATAGACCCAGAACAATTTGCTTATTCAATTTTTCATTTTCGACCTTTTTTGAATGAAATTGGTAAGAGCTGGGGTTTTTTCCACTGCAAAATTCTTACAATTATGTTTGGTCAGAGTTGATGTCCCTCCTTGGCGCGATTGCCTGCTAAAATATTCCTGCACTCATTGCACTTCACAGAATTTATGGAAACCTATAGTCAACCATGGTACCGTATTTGTTTAAATTCTTTTCAAACTTGTGATTTTCCGGATATTTCCTGTGATTTAATTCGTTGGAATTGTATATTAAGGCTTTGTTTTAAAGGTAAAATTACAATCGTTTGAAAATCCTTCCATGTATTCAAGTCAATGTACTTTTACAACCCCTGATTATACATGCACCACTCATGAATTTTTCACGGGCTTTTACGGGATTTCACGGTCTGTTTTAAACGCGTTGAAAAGACAGTACCCGCCCGTAACCCGTCAAGCGCAATAAATTTTACCCGTACCCGCCCGAAGCCCGGGCGGGCCGGGCTTTTTACGGGCTTACCCGCAAATTTTAACCGCCCGAGATGCACTACCTCGTATCTAGCAGGGTAAGGTTCCAAAAGTAAAACTTCCGAATCGTTGTTCGGATGATAGATGGCAGCTTGAATTCCAGATGTCAGGTTGTGTTCTCCGGTAATCACCCGACGATAAGCAGGATCTGAGTGATAAACGAATTGTGCAGCCGTTACCACTTTGCCCTCAGCAACTACTACACGACTTCCCTCCTGTCTCGCTTGAAGGAAGACTTGGTAGGTAAATTCATTTGGTTTGGATTGTTCTCCTGCAAACAGAGGAAATACTTTCTTTGGCAGGGTTCTGGATGTGTTGTCGGAACTGAAAATTCTGAAACATTGAAAGAAGCGTATCCGTTTTTAAAATACAAAATTTAATTAATAAATATGATAGTTCAACGAATATAATTTAGAATTTTCAGCCCGTAAATATTATCTTATCTAGGGTCTTTTATAGTTGTCAAGACAATGGTGATAACTGTAGAAGCCTTTCCGTTTGACATAGTACTAACCGCGAAATTTACCGGCAAAAATCCAAGCCAAAAAGCATCCCGAGTAGAAATTTTGGTCAGTGCACAGTTATTAGTACGTTAAAAATTGACGTCAATTGGTCCGAGCAACGTCCAGTTGTGACGTCCAGCTGAATACAATATGTCCGCTTTGACAACGACAGCTGAACGTCAGATACTTACGAAAATATTACTTTAAAACAGGACGTCTGGTTTACGCCAAATATCGTCGTTTAGGCAATGCAATTTATGGTCGCCATTTCACCTAGGCTAAAATATTGTTTACTGATTAAATTCTATCACAAAAAAATAAATAAGTAGTGCATTTCATTTTCCCTCAAGATAATCATTCATAGGTATTTAACCAGTATTCTTCAGTCCTAATTCCTAATTCCAGATCTCATTTTCTGCCCCCTCCAAACGGAAAAATGAAATCTGAAAATAACAGAAATATTTATTTTGCATTATATATTTATTTGTAACTTAAAACAAGGCACAACAATTAATTACCTACTTTTTTAAAAAACTAAATATTATTTTGCAACTAAATATTATTTAAATCACTGTATTTATTCACAACTTATTTTTTATTTGTCCTTGTGTATGCAACTGGTAACTGATAGAAGTTGATTACTGGTAGGTATATATACGTAATAGTATTGGTAGCACTTTAAATTATTATTATTGCTCAAAGTTGGCAGCTATTTGAAGCTACAATAATTATTATTGAGAATAATTAAAAATTACAATTTCATAACTTATTCACCATTAATAACATCACAACAACTACGTCCTTAACTACATTCACTTCTTACCTTTGATATACAGTAGACAAAAGTATGTACATATTTAAATCTAAAATTGTAATAACTGTAAGTTGCTGCTGAAATGATACACGACTTGTATTTTAATTTAGAATAATAATTTAATTTGCTTACCTGAAAAAATTTACAAACGGAACTGCCAAGCGTTGACTGTTAGAAATTAGAGCGAAGTGATAAATGAGACGTCATTTAAAGTTTGAACTTGGAGCTTATAATATAAGCTTGTATTATAAACTTGGATCTAAACAGCGCTCTCATCCTCAGCCAGTTTGTAAATACGCATGTGCCGAGTTTACCATGTTTGACCTAAATTTAACGTTATAATAACAACCGGGTTGACGTAAGGTGTGTTTAGGAGGGAAGTGCCAGAATCTATTGATATTTACGTCAGGCTCACGTAAATATAGCCTTCGGTGTAGTTACTGTCGTTATATGCCCGGAATTTTACGTTAACGAAACGTTATGAATGTTCTATTAATTAACGTTAGAACTTGATTTTCAAAGAACGCTGTTCTTTTCGTTGCAAATTATATTCATATTTGTGATAGTCACATTGACGTTCATGGGACATATCATATATGACCGAAAATTTGAGTTTAGTCAATTTAACGTCAACTAATGTCAATTACCATATCCAGACGTTCATCTAACCAACCATTTCTACTCGGGATGTGACAACGAAAAACGTTTGAGCTGATTAAATATGAAGAATAAAATGTTTAGATGGGAAGACTGATTGTAAGCGAATAAAAATTGAAACAGGAAAATAACTTTCGCAAATGCTTTTTTATTAAAGGAACATATGTCAAACATGCATAAATCATTTGGAAAATAAATTTGCTTTGCGTTCAAGTTATTTTCGACAACTTGAATTAAACGTGAATTCAACTTGTCTTAAAAAATATTCTAAACGAGGTTTCCGCACTTGCACTTGATGAATAAAATTTTGCTACCAACTTCAGTACTCAAGTACACGATTTTCATGTTCATTTTAAAAAAACTTGAACGTGGCAAGGACTTGACGTTAAAGTAATATATTAAGCCATAGCAGAGGAATGCATTATGAATAACAATGCAATCATAAAAACAGCATTGATTAGAGAAGCTAGACGTTATAGTAAGATGCACAGCATTGACCGGGCGTCAGCACTTGTTAATGAAAAGTGTCAACACAACAGATATTTACGATAAGATGTAAAGGGGATTTCACAAGTAAGTGTGAAATCCTAAATAAAATGTTATTGTGAAAGTACATTTATCATTTACTAAAATGTAGAAAAAGTAAACAATGTCTTTTGGAACACTTTTGGATTGTTATTGAAAACAGGGCCGAATGGTCCAGTTTTATGACTATTGCCATTTTAGCTTCTTATATAAACTTTTTTTATGATTAATAAATTCCAGTCTTGTTACTGATACCGATAGTAGGGTGCCCAGATGTTCACTGCATTTATTTTTCTGCTTCCAATTCGTGAAACAAAAAAAGGCTATCACAGCAAAGGAATTCCAAATGGTTGTAAACGTTAGAGTATGAAACGACAACATTGTCACACATCTGTATCGCACTTGCCGGAAAAGATTTGTCATTTTAGCGCAGTGGTAGCTTGGATGGATTCTTGTTCCAAAATTTTGAATGATCGCATCCATGGTTGAAAACACGGTTGATACCACTTAGATAGCATAAACTGTTATTGATAACTGTATGTGAAAACTACAGAGCAGTTCCGTACAACTGTAGTTTAGATTATTATGAAATAAAAACGTTCAAAAGTGAACTATCAAAAGCATTTTACATGCAGGGCAACATTTAGGTTCATGTCAGTGGTCGGATTTTTGTAAATCGCCGTGGAAGATTTTTTAATTCTCCCTGCTGGTCATGATTTCCCTTTTCGAACAAATTTAAAATTCCCTGTTGACAAAATAATTTTCGTAATACAAGCCAACAAATTCAAAAACCCCTGCTGATAAAAAGGTCAACAAATTTGAAAATCCCTGCTGACAAAGAATCATTTTTGTAAATCAACTCAACAATTTCGAAAATCCCTGCTGGCAAAATTTTTTTCCATAAAACACCTCAACAATTTCGAAAATCCCTGGCAAAAAAAACGTCAACAGATTTGAAAATCCATGTTTGCTAATTAAGTATTATTGGGGCAAAGTGACTTATTAAGTAATGACAAATTTTAGTCACTTTGTCACGGAATGCAACAAAGTGATATTTTAGTCCCCAACTGTGAAATCAGGACTAAATTCAAGCTCATCAGGTCTTTAGGTGACCTTGGGTCAAACTATGACAGTCCTGATCCAATCAGGACTTCTGGGCACCCTAACCGATAGCATAACACTGTCTTCTAGTAGCATATTAAGGGGTGGATTAATCAAATAATTTTTACCCTGGCACTAACCCTCAAAATAGATTTGTGGGCCTTTACACATGATATCTCCAATCTGAGGGCCTTAATCAACATTTTTTTACCCTTGCCCTAAATGTTGTACCCTGGCCGGGCCTAGGTGGGCCACCCCGTAAATCTACCCCTGAGCATATTTGCTTCAGCAAGTTGGACACATTACTTGACTTTAAAGTGAACTTGTGCTTCATTATTCAAGTAATATTTTCGTAAATGAATAAACAATACTAAAAATTTTGTTCGCAATTATTATCGCTGATAATGGTTAGAAAGTAATTATAATAAATTAGGTAAACGGTATGCGGATGATATTCCTTGCTTTAAAATTGCTAAAACCTTAAAGTCTTATTTATTAATATCCACAACTACGAGTTAGCAATGTTGTTCAGATTAGTGTTGCATTCATCTGGTGAGAGTAGCCAGCGGTTATATTCATGAACTAGCAGTCAAGCCATCCACCTAGGCTGATGGGATGTCTGACAGTAATTAATTTTCAATTTAATTGACTGAATAGAAACTTTAATGCAACAATAATGTTTTATATGTATACAATTACCCTAGATTATTTTTGCAGTAATTATTGTACAGATTTATTACATAAAATACCAAACAGCTAAATATTCTTAGCATGAAAGGGGATTAGATATGACGTTTTCCCCGTTTAAATTTAAGAAATTACCTAATATTTAGAAATCACTCTGTTCACAACATTTTGTATGTTGCTGCTGCAGCTTTATCTGTTGTTACAATAAGCAAAAATCGTATGGAAACTGGCGCGGAGATTTACAACCCATCATCAACAAAAATAAACGCATCGAATTTATGTTAGCATCATTAGCACCAGGGTTGCACAAATAAAAATGCCCTAGGTTTTATGCCTGCCCTCCTGAAAATGCCCTGAAAATGCCCAAAACGCCGAAAATGCCTTACTTTGAAAATGCCCGGCATTTTCGGTATTTTCGGCAGGCATTTTGGGCATTTTTACAGAAACTTATACACTATGACCATTATTGCTCCTTTAGCGAATATAAGGGAGTTTTTCATAGCATAATCAAACCCATCGAGTTTTAGAAAATGTTATAGTTGATTTAAAAATACAGAATTTAATTCATCAAATTCGTTACTTATGGACAGTGGTTATTTCAATAATCCTTAAAAAAAATTTAAACCCCAACGGTGTTGCAAACATTCAACGCTGTACGTTATAAAAAACTTTGGGATTTGGAAAGAACAATTTGCATGGTGCCAGTATAAACTCCGTATTTTGACAATGGCTTGTAAAGTATGGAAAATTTTACGCTTTCATTACATACATAAGATGCGACGGTTATAATACATATACATATGTCAAAACTTGGAGTTTGAAAGTTGCATTTAGCCCTAATAAACCAGTGTATTCATTCGAGTCCAAAATGTAACAATAAATACATTTATGTAGATGATGACGAGTTTTGACGCTCACAAAGATATTTTTGATCTTTTAACAACTATGTCATCTTTTTGTGTTGCATCTTTGCCCGAATATGTTTGCTCTTGAAGTCTAAATAATTACAGACACGGTGTACAAGCGAATGTTTACAACAAAATAAGTAAAATTATTATTTTTCCATAAATATGTCTATATCAACTTGTTCCAGGTTTCAACGGTTTGTTTCTATAGTTTTATCATGTAATCCAGTTGAATATTAAAATTATTTGCAACATACTGTTTTGTGACTTATTTTGCAAAATTGGCAGGTGGCTCAAGCCATATATTTAAAAAATTGGAGCGAATATGCCGAAAATGCCTGCTCTAGGCTGAATATGCCCAAAATGCCCAAAGTGCCATAGATGCCCAAAATGCCATGAAATGAAAATGCCCAAAATGCCAGGGCATTTTTTGCAGGCATAATGCCGAAAATACCATGGCATTTTCAATTGTGCAACCCTGATTAGCACTAATTTGGGTCAATTTATAATTAGTTGTTTTTTAAATTATGTTGGGATGAATGTTAATAAAACGTTAATAATTAAACTATTTAAGCTGATCAAACGTTTGTCAGACAGTCTTGCTTCGAAAATTTCCCTGTTAATATGCATTATGGTGGACAACATTACTAAAAATTTTAGAAATGGCCACAACATATTTGAACGCTTTGATTCAAGGAAAATACACATTTCAACACTACATTTAAATAAATTTTATGTCTGAGATGTGTTGATGGCTCACTTACCCAAAGGTAGAATTTAATTGTGGTGGTTAAAAGCCACTCTGTACTATATATTCAAAGGTGTTTACAATAACCATTTGGTAGTTGATTCAAATTAGGCATAACAATTATTATTCCTAGATGCAATATAGTAGCTGGTTGGTAACTTTTTGTTTAGCATTGCAGTATTCCTTTTCTGTTTTTTTTTAAATTTTTTTAAATCTAAAATATGGCATTATTTTTTATTTACTTGGTCTGGCTTAAGTTGCAGTAAAATTTGTTTGGTTACTATAACTTAAGCCTGACCAAATCAACAAAAGAAATGCTACAAACAAATAATTGTTTTTTTATTTCATTCAAGCAAACAATTCTTTAAATTAAAAATCAAATACTTTTTTTTTGCTTGAATGAAAGAAAAAATGAACCGCTATGCTTCAACATGCCATTTACATAAGTGACGACTGACATCGCCATCATGATAATAACTTTCAAATTAGTATAAAGGATATTTTTCTTCATTAATTTTGCTTAACCAATATTGATTTATACGATTGTGTTGTTTTTCATATCTGCGCCATCATGTTTAATATCAGCAAACATTATGCTTGCAGGGAATATTAAATTGTTCTTGAACTTCTTAGCTTCGGAACATGTGAACTGAACAATAACTTCATTTTTATAATGGGAGATGATCCCGGAGGAACATGACCAATGAATGAAGTTGACCACTGGTCATCAAGGAACCGACTTTAATATCGGAGGAGTAATAACAAACACAAGGATGGCATTATTATGATGACTGGTGATTATTATTCTTACCGGAATACAATGACGCCATCAATGCTTACATTAAATTTCATTGACATAAACTGTTCATTTACTCTCTCTTACCCTCTTTTCTTAAGGTTATACTAGGTTAGTTTTAATCAAGTAATAAATTATTAACTTGAACGTGATCAAACTTGAATGTGAAAATTCAAGTAAAAAATCTAATTTTACTTGAGCTTGATGTTCAAGTTACAAAATTATGTGTATTGACTTGAACCTGGTACGCACGGGAGTCTGTTTTTTTCAAAAGAGCCATCCCCATAGTGAAGCATTTTTTGTACATACACACATTTTAAACAGTGTGACTTATGCCTATACCAAATAATATTGACCTACAGTCAACCAGTCCAAAATTATTAATATTAGAATTTGGGACTAGCTGAGCTGCCGCACGGTCCCAAGGAATGGAGCGTGATAAGGCTTTCTGTTTGCGTCGAAGGCGCTGCTCGTGTGTTACGCTGGCAGGAACCTAGTCTCTCTAAGTAAGCATGCGGCTGTATGTACACACATACATTCCATGCATGTATGGAACTACAATTGCATGCTGACTTCCACTCTCATAGAGTTGTTGTAGGCTATTCGTTTGCGGTGCAATTATTGCCCAGTTTTTTTAAAAGCGTGGATATTTTTGTATAAAATATTAATACACCCTGTGTTACTCTTTTCATTATTCTTTTGTATATATATTTTGTATTAATAATTTCAATTTTATTGTATTATTTGCGTGGTTTTAGGGTTAGGTTTTAGTCTTTTTCCAGGGAAACTAGCGTTTTGGCTCGTTATGACGGGCAAGAGTAGTGAAGGTAGTATTGAGCTAGCCAATAAGTTTTTTGTTAATAAACCATTTTTAATTAATTTTAATGTGATTTGAAATATTTATGTATATTAACATTTGAAATTACGAATATTGATGTAAATTGAGTTTTATAAAATAATTAAAATTCAAATGCTTAAAATAATTTTTCGAACATACGGGTTCTTTATATAGGGAAATACGTTGGTCTCTGCCCCCAGCTGTGACCCGGCTGGGACCCGGCTACACAAGGGTCCACGTAAATACTGCACTCAGTTGCCCCGGCTGGGATTTTGCAATACAAGGAGCTACGATACTATATGGCACTCAGTTGACCACGGCTGGAAATGCGCCGAACAAGTGGTGGTGGGGGTATAGGGGCGGGGTGGAGGGATTAGGCAGGGATGTGTGGTTGAGTGGACCACATGGCTTAGGGGCTGTGCCCTCAAGGGGTTTGTTTTGGGTTCCCCTGCAGGCTTGTAAACAGCTTCACCAGATGTTTTATGTCCCACAAAACCTCCCCTAGTGGGGTGCCGTGTGAAAAGCAAAACTGCGCTGACCTGGACAAGTTAGAGTAGTACCTTAGGAGGGGGTGGGTTGTTAATGTAGCAACTGATAGGCATACTGTAGTTACTTCGGTAGTTTTATGTTCAGGTTGTTTGTAAATATATGTACAATATATTTAAATGCTTAAATTATTAGTTGTCCTTTTCCAGTTATCAGTGTTTTTGTAGTAGTTGCTTGCTGTAAGGATTTTAAAATTTAATGGTTTTATTTAGTTTATTAAATATTAGGTAGACGTATCCTATAGCTAGCCTGTAGTGCATAGCGTTTATTGTTTTTAGTTATTGAGTTAAAAATTACAGAAGTAAATCTTGTTTTGCTTATTAACTTGTTTTAGGCTCCTGCATTATTGCTTTACGCTTGGGCTTAACCTGTGAGGATGTGGATTTGCTTCGCTTTAGTGATCTTGAAGACCGAACGCAGAGAAGCCTTACGTCCCATTTATCTAATATTGTTTTGTTCGATTTTGAATCATGTATTTGTACTTATCACAAACTCTTATTTCAGGCACGTGATAGTGACAGCAAGTGTGGGAATCCTTTCAACAAGAACAAGAAATCACGGCATTTGTACAGAGCAGAAAGGCGTGTTCAGGTCTCTACAGCACAGTATATACAATCATTTAGCGCACATCGGGCAGATAATTCGATTAACTTTCTCAGGCCATTTTATACATTGTGCACGAATTGCAGCGAAATATATCTCCAGGCTTTCAGTTTCAAAAGCGAATGCAAAGTTCCTTAGAAATCTAAATGCATGGATACCGTAGACAGTGGCGACAGTGATCGTGAATTTGTTCCAGGAGGAAAAGGTAGGACAGAAAACATTCAACGTGGCACAGATTTATTCAACGAGGTTCTTTCGGCAGCCTCACTTTATGGTATCTCAGATAGGTGGGATTCATTCAGCTGCGAGGAAAAGGAAAAACATCTACGTGGCAAGATTAGTGACGTGGTTGACTACTTAATTCATATTTCGGCTTCCTTAGGTGTTAAATATTAAAAATACTGGAATGGATGTGCATGGTATTTATTATCCTGTGAGAGAATATACATTTCGTACACAATTTAGGGTTTCTACTTTTAAATTGGGAATCTCTAAGATGACCCTGTGACATGTGTGGCTATTTCCAGCTCAAACTTCAAGCAGAAAAACGCAAGTACAGCATCAAATGCAAAGTAGCAAGAGCGAAAATTGACTGCATTTTTATGGGCTTAACAGTAGATATACAACAAGCTTTCTTCACTTTATTCGCGCGAATTTTGTACCCACAATTTGGGAATATACTTCGAAAACCAAAACAGAGGCCATATGTTTCTATGGAATGAGACTGTTTCAAAGAAAGGGGCTGACTAGGTAGGTTCATGTCTGTACATATTTATCTCGAAACGTTTTGAACCGACCTGCTCTGTTAGAACAGTTTATGTATGGTCTGATCGATGTGTCGAGCTGAACAACAGCTATGCAATGCTTGTGTATTCCCGAAAAATCATCCAAGATGGCTACGTTTCCAATATTTATCAAATGTTTGCAGTTTTCAAACATATCTTCCTGTCTTCTACCACTCGGACCTTTCATTTATAGAAAGGCAGTTAACAAAATGTCCTTAAATTACTCCAAATGATTTGCTGATACCAATTAAAAAGCTAAATTCAGTTATATCTGGTGATACAATCAAAACGTGTGTCCCAGGGGAAGCCAAATTGAAAAAGAAATCAGACATTTAGATCTATTGGAGCAGATTCACTCAATATTGTATAAAGTACGTTGGCAGTTAAAAAACCTTAAAGAAAACACCAACCGGCTCTCACCATCACATAACATGGCTTGTGATGGTCCTTGGTGTATTCTCCCGACAAAGCCGAATTTTTTTTATTTAACAAAATAGGTACCGAAGCTTCCATTAGTTCTGATGTTCAGAGGTGCATTCTATTCCTGTTAGTATATTTAGTCCATGTAAAATTGCCATAAAATGAAACAAAAGCTCTCTTTGATTCCTATTGTAACCGATTTTGAACGAGAATTTTGTTGATATAAGAAACCGTCGGTTTTTGTTAATCGAAAGATAGGAATGAGCATGAAATATATTTATCTTTATGTAAGCATAGTAACGTTGCTGATCACTCCATTGCTTTGAAATACGTATTTATCAATTTTGAATGGTGTCTCAGCAGTGTCAACAAGAGCTGGAAGTATACACTCGACACTAGATTTTAAAAGCCGGACTTATAATCTGTATGTATTCCCATACATACAGATCTCCAACAGTACCATATTTCAAGTGAATCAGTAACTCCTCAGGCTAATTCATAGCTGGGAATATTCGCAGGTTTGCCGCGGACTCAGCCTAGCACTCAGGCTTGTTCTACCAAGGATATGTAAATTAAATCTAAGTATGTGAACAAAATGTAATAGATCCACGGGGATACTTGGGTATACAAGGCATTACAGTTATTTCATTCCGTATATTCTCTGTATACAAACACCCTTGTAAAATTATTGCTTCGATAGGTGCAAAAGATAGCCTTGTTGAAAGAAAAGTCCAAATTTCCTTTTTACTGTGAGAGCAAAATCCTAAGAACAACGAGGGTTCTTATAAAAACCACGCTCTGTGGAGTGTATTTATACTCGATGAGACACGCATACGATGACAGCGTTCTCTTTGGTTCGTACTCAATTTACTCGAGCTCTGCAATATCTTATGTGTAAAAACACTGACTCCTGAGTTGGAAGCATATTGCGTCGTACTGTTTAGTGTTTCTGAACGGTACCAAACCTTGAACTCCGCCCAACTCGTTTTCCCGAACCGCAAAAATCCCATTTCTATTTCTGAAACCGGAACCGATATGTTTGAGTCCGGGACATTTTTGCGGAATCGATCTGGAAAATAAAAACGTTTCCCGAACCAAAGGAAAATGTGGGTATTGGATTTATTTTTATGAAAGTCAAAATTTCAAATGATAGTTGCAAAAGGAGTGCAAGGAGTTGCAAAGTTTTTCTATATTTCCACAATTCTTCCCAAACCACACGCCCAGTATAACCGTTTTACAAGAATAATCAAGTTTCAAAACAGTTTATTAATGCTCTGTATTACTATTATTAGGTAAGTATTATACCAAAAATAAACATGCGTAATTAGTCGCGTCATTCCATTCCACTAAACTCATATTCGCCGGTCGTCACAATAATCTTTTTGTTTGGTTTTATTCCGCCGACATTAAAGTCGCTACCTTCATGCATAATGGTCAATATACCTAACAATATTGGGTTCAAGTACCGGTCTCTGTAAATAAACTACTTGAACCTAAACTTGACAATTCCGGTAATTTGCAGGTATTTATTTCCGCGATTAAAGTTGAGGCTTCGCGTGTATAACATCTTACATTCTACTTGCAATATTTATAATGGTACTTGGTTAGGAGTAACGTGAGTTAGGTGTCGAGTTGTTTTTGGGCAGATGGGAAGATTCGTCCAAAGTAAAATCATTCTGGGAAGGCAAATCCTAAAGTAAAGGGATTCATTTTTAATTCGTTGATATTTTATTGGCACACACTTTCTAATTTGATGCAGTGTTTCAGGGAACTTTACTGTGACGACAAGATTTTTGGATTACTTGACCTTGCTTGCAGGGATTTTATAAGGATGTTATCTTTGCCTTTGTGTTCTTTGGGAATTTGTAATCGTTGAGGACCTCCTTAAAGGTGAACAGGGAAATTCTGAAATGATCTTTATGGGAGATTTATAAACATTCAACACCTGTAGTGAAGTTGAGCAATACCGAAGTGTTTAGCAAATCATTAACCAGACTTCTGACGTAATTATCGATGAGAGTTGAACTGTTACGTTGTTTATTCGATAAGTAGAAGCAAATAATAATTATAAAAAATAATAATATAATATAATTATGATAATTAATAAAAAACGTTTTAACACTATGTGGCTGATATTTTTCAAGAAAGGATGTATTTTTAATCTTTCAATTTAATTTCAATATATCGTTGGCTAAATATGATAGCTGGCAATTTAAAATGCTTACAAAGTGGAACGTCTCACTCAAAACCCAAGAGTGATGCCGGCCATAATTACCCGCTTCCACTACGCACCGTGGTGCGGATTGTATGCACTAATGCATAGGGTAATTATGGCCGGTATTGAGCGGCGGTGAAAGCAGCCGGTCGTTATTCTAAGCATTTTAAATTATAGCCAGTTAGCAAGTTTTGCCGACGATATTCATGAGCGCAACTGCCACGCTAAGGTCGAGCGAAATGAGTTTTAAAATTGAGTAGGTATGATTAAATGAGCCAGTCAAGTATATGTACGTAAATGTAAGTTTTTTGTTGTTAATTTGTTTGTAGATTTGTGGACATGAAACATTAAAACATGGATTACAAAGATTAATGATTTACAACAACGGTTATCACCTTGTTTACCACCAGAATGGATATTTTTGAACTGTTCCATGCGATTTCGGTGTCTCGTACATTTGTATTACGCATAAGATTTGGGGCATGGTCTTGTGGTCTGGTCTGGTCCTCACGCTGGACGAACTGTATCTGGTGTGGTATAAGTGTTGCAGACCAGACTAATATGGAACAATTCTTAACGGTCCAGACCAGACCGATGGGATCCCTAGAAGCTTGTTTAGCATTCCGGAAAAAACATTTAAAGGAAAACATGTTTTGAGTTTTATTTTAAAGCATTTGTTTGCATAAAAGAAATAAAATTGAACCGCTATGCTTCAATATGACTTGAACATATAACAGACCAACAACCATCACTTCTACTACTATTAGAACAAAGCTTTTGTTAAGAAGGATATTTAGTGATACATAATTTTGCAATAAACTTGACAATGATTCAACACACGAACAAACAAAAAATGTGATGCAAGACCTTCATTACATCCATTTATAATATCCTACTACTGCCTATCCCATTTTTAAAAGCCAACGTGTCCCGCACATCATTAGATTAAAAATGGTCACAATTAATGTTTGCTACCCCAGGTTGACCTTTTTTGTGGTTGGTTTAATTGTAGGCCCAATAGGTATATTAAATCCCACAAATGTCATGGGTGAAGAGGAAGGGATTTCATCAGGACTGAAATCCTTCTACAAAAACAACGCCATAGCGGACATAACGGTTACATTTAAAACTCGTCCAAAGGAATTTGTGAAGACAATATCCTATAAATTGAAAACCGTACAAAACAGAGTTCAGAAAATGTGGCTGCTCTCAGATGAGTTAGAAGCTCTTGCAATAGCTTCCCAGAGGTCCGCCCTTGAACTCGTGAAAAAAGAAAAGTCAGTAATACGTTTTCACATACTCTGGTTAACAAATCAGCTGTCCATCTGTGGGGCGTCTTCGGATTTAGCTGAACAACTAGTGTCCATTCCTGATGTCTTTACGATCAAGCAGGTTATTATTTTGGACGGAATGTTTAATGAGACACTTGAATTTGACAACAAAGAAAATGAAACAAAACCATTGAGAAATACATTTATGGGGTCCGATAAACATTTAGGAATAGGAGATGATGATCTCCTTAGTTGGGGAGTGAAACGAGTTCAAGCACCAGCGGTTTGGGATCTCGGTTATGATGGAACAGGCGTTCGAGTTGGAATAATTGATACTGGAGTTCGATGGAGCCACGACGCTTTTCAGGATGTCTACGCTGGAACTGAAAACTATGGGTGGTTCGACCCAGAGAAAATGACAGATAAACCCCGTGATTTCCCTTCGGATGGACATGGAACTAATTGTTTGGGTCCAATGGTTAGTAATTACGGATTCGGCGTGGCTCCCGGAGCAGAATGGATGGCATGCCTAGCATCCACAAAATATGCTCTCCGAGAAGACTGGGCAATACTTTGCCTCCAGTTCATGATATGTCCAACTGATTATCAAGGTAAAAATAGGGATTGTTCAAAGGCACCCCGAGTTGTAACTAATAGTTGGTCTTACTTCCCTGATGAAGATGACTCTGCAATGAGAGAAGTGGTCCCTATATTAGTCGAATCAGATATAAATTTTATATTCGCCATTGGGAATAGGGGCGAAATAGCTTGCAAATCTTCAGGAGCGCCAGGTCATTACGATGAGTTTATAGGGGTTGGAATGTCCAACCCGTATGATCAAGTGGAGAAAATGTCTAGTGCTGGTCCAGGTCCATCTGGTATAATAAAGCCAGACCTAGTTGCTCCTGGTTTTAAATTGATAGTTCCTGAATCAGTTTTTGATGTGTCCTACACATCGAAATTTGGAACCAGTACTGCTACGCCTGTCGTAGCTGGCATAGTCGCTCTTATGCTACAAAAGAATCCTGCGTTGACCCGGGAAGATGTCCGGAGCATCTTAATCAAATCAACAGATCCTGTCACCACTGAGATGGGAATGTGTGGAGATGTTCCCAATACACAGCTTCCCAACAACAGAGCAGGTTATGGAATCATAAATGCTTTAAAGGCTATTAACAATGTTCCTTCTATGAATTGATAGAAGATATGGCTATTTATTTGCTGATATGTTAGTGTGCACATCAAGCTCCGAGAATCGAATAAATTGTATAATATAATTAGTAACGGCGAAAACATTTTTAATTTATTTGGCATTGTCCAGCACACGCGATAAGGTGTAATTAAAAGGTCATTCAGCTTTACAAAAATGCAAGTCTTTAGGTTTTTGTATTCACTGAATTTTCTATCGTTTTGTTGTAATTTAATTTAATAAGTAATCTTTTCAGACGGATAAATAAGAATGACCAAGATTATGTAATCCTTTGCAATGCTATTAAATAAACTAAGGAGGTACAGTTCTGAAATCCAGATTTTATTTCCCCATATATATCTTTTCGGAGTTATTACACATGGGACATCTTGAAAAGAGGTGGTGGTTTGTGCGTTATATTGTCGTTTGATATCATTGCACATTTTTAGGTTTCGAGACCGTTATTTTATTATTTAATTTGTTTCATTCTCACCGTCATTTGTAGGGCTCTTACTACATACAATGTTATACATTTTCGTCGTTTTTTCATAGTTTGTGGTGAACCTATCACAGCTCCATATATTATTCAGGCATTTAAATTTGATAAAACATGTACAGCGCCAGACATAGTAAGGGCCGAACAAATAAGATTGGTCAAAACGTGATAATTGCTTTTTTATTCATTTTCTGTTTCTCCGTTGGTTTGTCAAAATTTATTGGCAAGATTTTTTCTCTCATAAAAATATTGAATGAGTGAGTATAGTTTAAGTCTATATTTTTGTGGACATTACTCTTTTTTCACCTAGAAAAAGTGCTGCTGAAACTTCCTGCTAATTTAGCAGGAGGTGGACCAAACGTTATGTAGTTTTACGCAATCAATGTCGAAACTATGTCTGCGTGGTGCATAGTGTATAACAGGCACCATATAACCAGTTGCTAATCGAATACATAGGTCTTCAAACACTATTGAGAAATCCTCTGATAACGCCACTGTGCTCGAAGCCTCAAATCGTCGCGATAATTTTTACTTATTCTCGTTTATTCTGAAAGCCTGTTTTTGCCAACATTCAATCTTGTCTTATTAAGCAGTTTTAGTAGTCGCTGAATGGTCAGAACGCTCCTTTAGTTTCGCCTGGAGTCGTTTACAGTAAAATTAAATTACAGTAAATCTCACACTAATATTAATACACAGTGCCCTAAATACCTGCTACTATATCCTCGTGTGTCGAGCGGAGGGACTGAAACGTATAATGCATATAATAATGATGATAATGGACATATATGGACATAAAACAAATAAAACCATAAAAACGCGATTACTGACGTAACAAAATTGCTATGGTAAAAAGCTCTGCATTTTACGATTCTATGTGTGATGTCGGAAGAAAATTTTATTAGGAAATTGGGTAAGTCGAAATGGCAAAATGGCTGAACAAAATGGAATTGATAGGTTTTCAGTGTGTATAACGACTTTCTGTGAAGTATGAAGAATTTGGGATTGTTTAATCTTGCATGGAAAGTTCCGCACATGAAAACCCAGACAAAGTTCTGCTGAAACTTATTCAACAGCAATTGTCAAAAGCAGTCTGGGGCCTGCAGTTCAGCAAATATTATTAAATGATTTGAATTCTTCTCCCTAGTTTGGCTTGTAAGAGAGATTTTTATCATATTTAAATACTTATTTTGATATATTTTTGAATCAATCTAAACGAGAGTACAAAGCATTCCTGTAGCAGTATAAGATGAGTAAGTCATGCATTTCTGCCATTAAAAAATATTGTATAGATGGTGACAATTATTAAAAACCTAAAATATTTTAAGTGAAACTATTGTATTTGTTATTCGATTAATTGTCTATATTACACGAAAATTAATTAATTCATGAGAATAAGCTTATGAGCTTATGCATTTTGAATCCATAAATTGTTGCTGCCAATTGAAAATGTCACATTATACAAAACGATGTGAAAAATGCATGGAACAAATCATCAGTGAATGTTAAAGGCTTAGTTTTAAATTTAGCTCGTCTGCGCAGACTAACTTTAAAACAGTTCTGTGAATTTGTGGATGTGACTGTCATTACTACCAGCACTGTATAGATTCATTTCTAATAGGTCAGCTATGAAGTCATATTTTCTTTTATTTTCTTATGGCAGCATTAAAGATGTTGCAAAATTAGAATCTCTGGTCGAAGGTTATACATATACTGTGCACAATATTTTAAAACAAATGAATTCGCCCATTTTAATGTTGGATTGTACTTTTACAGACGTTTTTGTAACAATGTGTTCTGGGTTGAAAATTTTTATCATGGCCCCCAACTATTTTGACCCTGGCCCGGACCAGGACAGCCAAAACCTTTGAAATATTCTCCGTATTCAGGATATCCAAAGATTTCCAAAAACTGTCATATTAGGACATCACATCGTGATATCTATGCATCACTCCGGCGATGTCATTTAACGCTAGAAGACACACGAGATGTCCTTGCGATGTTAAATTTTCATCAAAATGTGCTTCTAAATCAGACATCCTCACAACATCTTCACGAGTTCCAAATTTTAATGCTAGTTTTCCGACATCTTAGGTTCGGCTTTGTTAGATTTCCTAAGAATATCACTTTCGTGGCATAAATGCTTGTAAATCTAATAGCTGCGTAATGGTAACAACACCGTGGCAAATTGTAAATGAAACATGCAAACTTGAAATTCATTTGTTTCATTCAGCTACATTTACAGTTCTGAGTTTTTCATCGGCTTTGTCTAACATTGTTATGAAGCGAGCAAAGGTCAATAATATTTCAACAATTACTCCACGTCATTTTCGACGATTAGTGTCACAAGGAAGTAATAAAGTTTTGAATAAAGTTCTAAATAAGATTTCATCAGCAGCAGTTACAAATGCACAAAATAACCACGATGAGTTGATCCACAATCCATCAAGTTTGGATACTTCAGCAGAAAATGACTCCAGCGAAAATTTAGAAATATTTCCCCTGTCTTCACCAGAAGAATATGAACAGTCAAGTGACATTGATGAGTTCGATCTACAAGTGGAACTGACAAATTGGAGTATATCTCATAACATCAACTATCAAGCAATAAACAGCCTGCTGATTATTCTGAAAAAAGAACCTAAATATACCCACCTTCCCTCGAATGTTTAAACACTTAAAAACTCCACAGAAAGTCACTATAACAAATATGACTCCTGGGGAGTACGTTCACTTCGGACTAGCAAGGCAAATACAGTAAAACCTGTATATAGTGGTTTCTCTAGGGAATCTAATATTTGACCACTATGTACAGTGACGACTATACTCAGTTTAGTGGTCATGGACTACTATATAGGGTGCATATATTAAATGAATATTTTAACGCGTTTAAGAAGACATAATTGAAACGGTCGCATTTTTTTACATAATCACTAATTTTTGACCGTTTAAAATTTTTCAACGTGTGGTAGCAAGATATTCTGTGTAACGATAATTCTATATAGTAATTCTAAATATTGTTTTTGAATACTACGTGAAATAGCTATCAACTATCGTAAAATTACTTTATTATTGACGCCGGCAGATTCTCCGCAAATATAATTTATTTAAACAAATATAATGTTTCTTCTTCCAAGATTCAATCCAACCATTGCTTGCTGGCTATCCTGCCTA
This sequence comes from Allacma fusca, assembly GCA_947179485.1. Taxonomy (NCBI): domain Eukaryota; kingdom Metazoa; phylum Arthropoda; class Collembola; order Symphypleona; family Sminthuridae; genus Allacma; species Allacma fusca. The sequence continues at coordinate 3,974,119 of OX359245.1, read as the reverse complement.
CCACTTTCACTTTCAGATTTTCCAATAATTCTAATATTCTCTATTTTTTTGAAACGGAAATCAAAGTGTTTTTGAACTGTGCATGGTATAGAGGTACGGTACCGAGAATATGCTTTATTTAAGAAACCGTAATCTAGAATAATCTTACAAATCTATAGAAATTATGAGCGACAATTTCGTGTGCACATGGTTTTTAATGCTGACCACTGTATTCAGAGCTCGAAGCATGCATTTCGTAATCAATGGACATAAGCCCGGGTCCATTATTGACAGGGGACCACTATAGAGAAAACCACTGTATACAGGGTTAACGTAATGTTAAAACATAGGGCGCATGACGGGGACACATGATACTGGCCACTGTGAACAGGAGACCACTGTATAGGTGGTCACTATATACATGTTTTACTGTAGTTCGTCTGGTGCCACAATCAAAAGTTTCAAAAATATCGCTGCAATTTAATATCGACGGATTACCTATCTCAAAAAGCTCAAATAAACAATTTTGGCGAATCCTCGGTCTGGCAAAGACGCATTCCGTTAAACCATTTATTGTAGGATTGTATTATGGAGATTCTAAGCCTAGCAACGTGAACGATTTTCTTAAAAAATTTGTCGATGAACTTTAAGAACTGCTATCCGATGGACTGAACGTGAACGGGCAAATAATTTCTGTGGAATTGCACTCATTTATTTGCGATACACCAGCAAGGTTCTATATCACGTATACAAAAGGTCATTCAGGTTATTACTCGTGTTTAAAATGTACAATTCGGGGGTAATACATATGTAACCTAGTAGCTTTTCCGGGAACAGCGTTCAGCGAAAGATCTGAAAATAGCTTTCGAAATCAAATTCAGGAGGAGCAACACAGTGGAATATCGTACTTAACTAATTTACCAGTAAATATTGTTGCAGTGTTTCCGTATGAATACATGCATTTGATTTGTATCGGCGTAATTAAGAAACTAATTATATTGTGGATGCGAGGAAATATAAATAATTTTCGACTTACCAGTATACAGGTGGAATTAATTTCAAAGCGACTGTGCAAGTTTTTAATTACTTCGGATTTTAATCGCCTACCAAGATCATTGCTATACATCGACAGATTTAAAGCCACTGAACTAAGGCAATTGTTATTGTACACGGGTCCCATCGTGTTTAAAGATATAGTTCATATTGAACATTACGGGTTATACATGGCTCTTTTCATTTCTTGTCGAATATTATCGACAAGCGAATTATGCACACGAATTAATGACTATGCGGAGTCCCTTATTAAAGATTTTGTCCACAACTTTATACGGGGAGGAACATATCTCGTTCAATCTTCATGGTATGCTACATATATAGCCAAAGTTGTGCTATCCTTGGGACCGTTGCATAGTTTAAGCGCTTTTCCGTTCGAAAATGCGTTGGGGGCATTTTGAGACTATTGCGGAAACCTAACAATGCCCTACAAATATATAGGCGGTTGGAGGAACAGAGCGAAGTTACTTGTGCAATTGAGAACGGCGTGGCGACTTCTCCTTTATTTCAGTCTCCGCATTTCTCAGGTCCATTACCAGAATTTTGTACCCATCCTCAATATAAAAGTTTTTGGTTCAATAATTTCAAAATCAAGACTTGTTCGAACGATAGATATTGTATTTTAAAATGCGAGACAGTTGTGGAAATAACTAACTTTTGCTTTCATAAATCGTTTGAAAAAATTGTAGGAGTTGGAAGCGTTTGGAAAAAATCAAATTTCTTTTTAAATCCGGTACCTTCATCAGTAATTGGATCTTACGTAATTACCCCTTGTAATATCGAAAAAATATTAATATTTCAAATAGAAGATATAAAACAAAAGCTTTTTGTAATATATATAAATAATCAATTCATCGCAACTAAATTAGTGCTTTAATATAGTGGTGCATCGTGAAATTCCTGAAGGAAAACAATTGTGTTGCCGTAGTTCCTCGAGCGTGGATACTTGAATATGGAATGTGCCACCCAAAACAATTCCCCCAAAAATTTCAAAATCAGTAAAAAAAGTGAAATTCCATCGGATCTTGATCCATGGAAAAAATCCGAATGTATAGTCATTCACTTGTTTGGTAAGTTATTGAAAATATTATTTGTAATTAAAGTTAATTCCAATTATACGTCTTAATAAATAACTTACTTTGAAATGAATTTGATTTAAATGACTATTATATTTAATTGTTCGTGGTTTTTGACCACGAACGTTGACCACGAGTGTTTTTGAACATTTTATACAACAATAACCTTGATTATACCTTTTATTTTAGATAACTATGTGTCGGCAAGATACAAGTTGGATACGGCAACATTCACATCGGACTTAAGTGAAACTCAAGACGATGTCACCCGAAAACCCACTGGAAAGAGAATTAATCAACGCAGCAATGATTTCGGTTCCAACAATAAGCGAGTAAAATCTAGATTGGTGATGTACTCAATGCCTGTGACCGTGACTGATTCTTTAACCGATGTGACTGAAAATGTCAACCATCCGGAACAGAACACTCTAATTTGACGGAAAGATCCGATCATTTTCGAAACCGATAGCGATTCTGTCACTTGTCTTTTCCCGAAGAGCAACGTTCAGGCAACAAGCAGTAAAACAATAAAAGGTATATAATTAAAACTTTGATGACCATCCAATCAGCGATAAAAATGATCTGAAAATTTTGAGCCGAAAAACCCAATCCGACAAGGAATTTCGTCAGAAGCTGGTGAACATTTTTGTAGCATTTTCTAAAATGCGTAAATTTCCGATTTACTTACGGGAATTATTTTTAGTCACAATTTGTGAGCATTTTTACAAAGCAGAAAGTGGGCATACAGAGGGAGATGGAATGTTTGTACATAATGAGTACAATATGTGCAGAAACGTATGGGCTACATATGTACTTTAATTTGCAGGCCGCTCGATTTGCTGCGATTGGTGGCCGAAAGCCTTCACTTCATGTCAATAATATTCTTACAGATTTATTGACTGAAACTTTGGTCTCGCTCATACAGTTGGTTAGGAAAGCGTTGAAAGAAAAGCTTCGCCCAATTACAACTTTTAAATGTTATATTTGGTTAGTGTATTGAATTTATTGCAATTATTGGACCTTGATTAATGCGAAGTATTTAAAATAATGATAATTTAGCTGTATTTTAGAAGCTGTAATGAAATACAAACAATCTTCAAGTTTGGTTACAAAAGACGATGTCGTCAATTTTATTCAGGCTTGGCTCCGTCATGCTAATGACAGAATCCAGGGGGAAAAACTGAACTGCAAGAGGCGTTAGTCATACAAATCAAGCATTCCATTTAACGGTTGTTAAAAATTATACTAAATGGAGCTAATATAATTTTTATTTAGTTTTTTAGGCTACAAAGTAACGGCGACGACGGGAATGAAGTTGTCACTGGTTCAATGAGTGATAGTGAATAGTTGGAAAAATAGTTTTCAATTTGACTTGTCTTTAAAGCTAAATGTTTTAGTTTTCTCTAAGTAATACAGTTTCTGTATTTTATTTAGCATTATTTAATTTTTTATCCTTAATTATTAATTTTACGCTTGAAGGGACATATAGAAATTACTGAAATCTTAATTCAGATGTCTGTAATATTGTTAAATGGAAATACTCAACTTAAATAAAATTGTATACTGTTAGCATTCAATAATTTTGTTATTTATGTCCAAATTACTAGAATAATTAAATATATTTACTACCATATGATATCATAAAACTCGAATCCAATTGAGGTCAGCTTTTGTGCCCTCAGGACGTCCTTAGTGCAACCAGACTGGATGTCACTAGGACTTGATTTTGTATATGCTTAGGCGGACATTTGTGTATCGTTATGATGTCCTCATAATATCCAATAATGTCCAGGACCTTCTGAGGACTTAGCGCTTATATGTCATCAAGATGTCAGCAAGGTGTTAATTTCTATCTGGGTTACCATGCGCTAATATTATTGAACTTCCGTTATCAATCTTCTAGAGGGATTCTACAAACGCATTGAGAGGCACCCTGTCAACGAGTACACTTACACAGCTCTTATTCGCATGGACAAGGATGTTTTTCATTTGGATAAATACGTATTTCAAGGCCACGGGGTTTTGATCGACAAAATTACAATGCTTACATCACGATCAATTCTCTTCACTGATTATATGACCCTTTAGATTCTTATGATGAGATTTAAAATGGGTGGCATCGATCGGAAAAAAATTAAATCCAAAGCTATATTGTGCCAACAAGATCCTCATCCGAAATGGAAAAGGTGAGTCAATACAAAGAACGTTAATAACATATTACTGCAACTAGCGGTGTGACAGTCTCAATTTTGGATTCATTCACTTCAGAAAACCCATATTTTTAACTCAAAATATTAAGCCCATCAAGTTTGCCCAACCGGGTCAAGAAATCAAAGGTCCTTGTAGATTCGCCTCATGGACTAAATCCAAGGTCAAAAATAGAATCTATCTCTATGCGACCGAGCTATTGGAAGCAACGGTGTATATTTTACCGGATGATGCATGCCAAAATGCAGGATTACCAAAAACTCCAAAGATGGGCAAAGTATTCGCATACCTTAAAGCCTACATATTTTTAGGTTCTTACGTACAACCTACATTTTAGACTATATAAATCCCACCCAAGAGTTCACCCTACCTACAACCTACATACATCCCTCCCGAGAGTTGACCCTACCTACAACCAACATACATCCCTCCCGAGAGTTGACCCTACCTACAACCTACATACATCCCTCCCGAGAGTTGACCCTACCTACAACCTACATACATTACTCCCGAGAATTGTCCCTACCTACAACCAACATACCTCTTTGTCGTAATTGATTCATACCTGCATAACTAAAATGCAGGGGTAGGATTTTTGTAGGAAGACGGGAAGAATCTTCCCAGGGAAAAAATATTTCTGGCAGGGAAAATCTCAAAGGGAAGGGATTTATTTTTACGAACAGGGATTTTGAAACCGTCGATCTTTTTTTGGCAGGGATTTTCAAATTTGTTGACGGGATTCAGGGAAATTTGTTAAGCAAACAGGGATTTTTGGCTTGATTGGCCAAATTTGGCAGGGATTTCACGTCTTGTAAGGAATTATTTTTGGAAACAGGGATTTTGTAAATCGTTGACCTTTTTTCAGCAGGGATTTGTGAAATCGTTGAGGACCTACCAGCAGGGTGATAATAGTCAGCAGGGAAATTCAGAAATAGTCTTCCAGGGAGATTTACAAAAATCCGACCCCTGCTAAAATGAAATGCAATCATTCATGTATATATGTGAACCAAAGTGTAGATGGAGCTTTTATTCAGCGCTTTGGAATACGAAAGGTTCAAACAAACATACATACATTTTCATGCTTAAGTACCTACTTTTTTTCATGTAGGTACGTACTGATGATTCCCAACAGACATAATTTGCATATATTTTCCCCTCGAAATATACAGCCTACATACAAATGCCTACAAAATATGCGAAAATTTGAGCATATCCTACAATTTTGCCTACTTGTAGGCATACATGTAAGGTATGCGCCGACCTTTGAAAAACTCATATTTGTACCCCTCCGTTGCTCTGTGGGCTAGTAAGTGAATCGTTGATTTGCAAACTTTGTCAAGTGGCTTATCAGTATACTGCTAAATGAATTCAGTGAGAAATTATAATACTTGTCATCTTATAGCCAGACAGTGGTGCACCACTGATCAGTTCGGACTGTAATGTTGACTACATTTACGCACTTTCGACACATCCAGGACCAGAGATGATCGCATGGTCAAGTACACCACGCGTATTTCGGGTCATGTTCAAGTTCGGGTCATGTTCGTGTCCATAATTTAAAGTACTTGAACTTCTCGGGTCATGGACAGCCAAAAGCAGAACCCGAACACGACATTTTACTTCAAGTCATGTTCATGTTCAAGTAAAGTATTTGCACTTGAACGTTTGTCAAATACTTGACCACTTTTCAAGTTCGCGTACTTTCGCCAGCGTATTTTGTGGAAATTATACAAATTGCAAAACGTTTTTTAAAACTTCTGCTACGTTTTCTTTGTAATCCCTGACACAAATCATATAAGGAATGTCAGCCAACAGCTTCGTCGTTGGTACATGCGATAGTGTCGTATTACTTTAATACCAAAGTAAAAATATTTACCCATAAAAAAATTAATTAATTATTTAGTACTAAAACTAAATTATTACACCTACTTTACACTAAATGGTGGGAGAAGCAATTCGCATAGTACTATAGCTTAAAGCGTGGCTCAAAATTTAAAAAATTGATTGCATGAAACAGTGGGTGGAATGTGTCTCGAAAAAATGCTTGCTGAACTGGATTTATAAAGTAGTTTTTGGGCTTGTGGTATTCTTTTTTGTTTCTTTCACTGTGAAAGGATCCAAGCTCGTTCAGCTGCTACGCTGGCAAATACTGTTGGAAATCGGCCTTTCTGACGTCCAAGCTCACCCCAAGACAAAATGCCTGTCAAATTGTCATTACAGACCAAAGTAGGGAAGCTCATGGGAACAGGACCAACCCGGGTATTTGGGTACAGGAACAGGAACAGGACCAAAATGGGTACAGTTTAAAAGTTCCCAATTGTAACAGGAACGAAACAGGTACTTTTATTTTGTACCCAGAAACCTGTGACCACAATCACAAACAGGTACAGGAACGAAAGTCGTTCCTGTTTGTGTGTTCCCAATAGGAACAGGTCCACGCTGTGGAATGACCCATATTTAAACGTGTGGACCCGGGTACTTTGACGTTTTTGAACTTCGATCATTTCCAAAGCACCAATGAACGCTCGAAATGAATTTTGAGCATGGACTTGTAAAATTGTACATGCATGGGTATGAATGTCATTTACCATGCTCGTTAAATGCTTTTAAACAAATTACCTCATTGGACTTATTTTGCATTAAAGTAATTATTTCAGTTTAGACGTGGATTCCGCAAGTGATCACAATAGTGATACAAATGTGAACTCAAAACAAAGGTCTGACGTGTACAGTCATTATAAATATGACAAGAAAAATCTAAAATTCCAGTGCAATTACTGCAGGTAGGTTATATTGTAATATAAAAGTGTTAATAAAAATTAATTATTTATTTCCACTGGAAACATTCGGAAGCATTTACGAAGATAAACTTAACCGCAAAAGATCTTAAAAGTTAAGTTGCTTTTCCGCCCTTAAAAGTAATAAACAAGTTACGGTACAATAATTATTTTATAGTACAAAAATATGCAGGAACAATGAAATTATTTTCAAAAAAAATAGTAAAAAACGTTTAGCTTAAAGTCATATGTTTAAACTAAAGTACCCGGGTACTTGCATAACTTTTGGGAATGGGTACACGTTTTGGGTACTTTTCAGGAACGGGTACAATTTCAGGAACAGGTACAAGATTTTGGATGTGTGAACAGGTACAGGAACGGAAAATTTGTACCTGCAAAATTTTAGCATAGGTACAGGAACATAAATTTTGTACCTGTATTTATAGGTTCGTGTTCAGGAACAGGAACAGGAACTAGTGCCCCGCATGGGTACAAAAATGTTGTACCTGGACCTGAACCTGTACCTGAATCATGGGTACATGGGTTTTTTGAACCTGTACCCGCACCTGTACCTGAATACCTGGGTTCAATTTTCCTGAACCTGTACCTGTACTCAAACTAAATCAGGAGTACCTGTACCCAAAAAGTACCCAAAAAAGTACCTGTACCCGGGTATATTTTAAAAGTACCTGAACCTACCCGGGTATTTTCGATATTATTAATTTAAAGTTTTACCGAAGATATTACACGAAATAAAAAATTAAAATACCTGCGACCAAGACATTTTGAGTTGACAAATTTATCATTTAACATATTAGATTTATTTTTATTTTTTATTCTTCGAAAGCATGACCACATACTTGAATTATCAGTAGTTACAAATGATTACATAAAGGTTGAAAAGGTAACAGATAGCAAAATCTACGATATGAATAACTTTAATACAACAATACAAATACAGTGTAATATTTTCTGAACGTTCAATAATGCCGAAAATTTAAACGATTAAGAATTTGTTTTGCAACCTGCAATTGCTTTCGTAATGGAAAACATTTGTTTAGATTCAAACTCCATCGATTTTAACTTCAGACATGCCTTGAGACAAAAACATTTCCTATCGTACCTCCATTCTTTTATAAGCGTTTATGCGTCAGAAGAACTGGGTCATAGGAGAAGGCTCGTTCTATCTGTGCTCCAGTTCCAGAAACTGCTAAAAAATCTCTGGTCCTTCCAGCTAATACTGGGTTACTAGATACGTGTTCCTATATGGTGGAATTGGTTTCCATGACTGAGTTTATACATATAAATTTTAATGTAAAATGTTTCAAAGTCAAAAATTCGGATGAGTTTTTAAAGCTCAACAACACCTTTACAGGCGTTACTTGGAAATTATTATTGACTGAGAAGTACCTGAAAGTTCAGGTATTTTACATTCAGGTTCAGGTATTTACCCAGTGCGTACCCGTACCTGATGGGTTTATACCCAAAAGATTGCTTTTTGTACCTGTACCCATACCTGAACCTGAACCTGAATTTTCAGGTATCTAACGACTGAACCTGAACCTGTACCCAAATTGGATGGGTACAAAAAGTATGTACCTGATACGTACCTGTACCTGAACCTGTACCCAAATACCCGGGTAAAACCTGTACCCATGAGGGGCACTAACAGGAACCAAGTTTTTGTACCTTTGCGCTTCCCTAGACCAAAGAACTGCCACTTTCAACCTTCAGACAAAGAGCCATAAGTTAGATACGATAGTGAGATTAAAATTCGTCTGAGAACATATTTACAAGTTCGTGCGGAGAACTAACATGACATGTACCCATCTCTGCATAACCGGCGCAAATCATTCTCTCGGTAACATTCCCCATTCCTTCGTACAATTCTGAACATTTAGAGTGAGGAACAATGGGCAGACGGGCTGTATATAAAATACCTGACATGGGCCAGCTCTCGCTACCACAGATATTTCCCCATCCATTACTGATAAAATCGTCAGACCACTGAAAGCCCTCAGCTGCCAAAGGAATTGCAAGCACGTAGTTATTGAATGTTAAATTGCTTAAGAGCCGTAGTACTCCATAGTCATAGTCCATAGTAAGCCTGTGAGACAAATTAAATAAAAGCATACAACCGGGAAGAAACTTCGTACCTATAGCAGGGTAAGAATTTATTATTGAACGAAATTTATTTTTGATTCAAAAGCAATACTTACGGATCGTAGTTCGGATGATAGATGGCAGCAAAAATTCCAGAAATCTGTTCCGTATCTTCGATTCGTGTCAAGTTGTGCTCACCGGCAACCACGCGCAAGTAAGCAGGATCTGAGTGATAAATACAGTGTGCAGCCGTGACCACTTTGTCCTCAGCAACAATTACGCCACTGCAAATGTGGCGCCACTTCCCCTCGTGTCTCGCTTGAATGGAGACTTGGTAGGGAAATTCATTAGGTTGGGCTGGATGTTCGTTTGCAAATAGAGGGACTGCTTCCTTTGACTGCGTTGGGTTCATCAGGACTGCTGTATCGTGATGATGAGGAGCTCCTTGTGTTGTCGGAACTGAGAAGCCTGAAAAAAGCCAACGAGTATAATTTAGCCATTTCGGTTTGTAAAAAGGATCTTATTTTGGGGCTTTTATAGTAGTCTACACAATGACGATAAATATAGAAACCTCGTTTGATAAAGCACTAACCACAAACTTTACCTGCAAAACCCCACGCAAAAAAAGAAAGTGACAACGAAAAACGTCATGGTTGAGCTGATTGAAAGTGAAAAATAAAATATTTGGATGGGAAGACTGATCGTGAGCAAGTAAAAATTGAAACAGGAAAGTAAGTTCATTTTTTCGCGAATGCTTTTATATTGAAGGAACACGTGTCAAACATACAGAAATCAGCTGTAAACAAAAATAGGCCCAATAGTGTATATATGTACATATTGAACAGTGTAAAATACAAGGTATCAGTACATGCAACTACGGATAATTACTTTTTATTTTTATTGGACACCTGCTTCCAGCATTTTATGGCTGATAATTTCCAAATTTCGTAATTAAATACATTTTATGGAGAGAGATTTGTAGTTTTTCTTCGTGATCATGTAATATGTTATTCAATAAGGATTCTTCCAAACCATATCGTTTACATATTACAATCTCTTTTTGAAGGTAACAAGTCTAGTACCTAGTGTGCTACTTACTGTCTCTTTATGGAAATTATTTAAAACGGAAATTAAATATGAACGGGAAAAATGTGCACATTTTTATTTCCCATTTTATATTCACATCAGTCTTCTATATTTATACTTTCTTTTACTATACGTCAGTGTGCAATTTCACCTTTGTATTGCATGTATGCTTTGCCACAATCATTCAAATCTTTATTTAAAAGCTACAAGTTATTATGAAGTTCATTGCCAAATAAAAATTCAGTTTAGCAGTGCATAATGTTTTACAATGAGATGACACGCCGATTTGATGACGCTTGAAGAATGGAACGCTCAAGAACTTCGAAATTTAAAGTTCAATTTCAACAGCCTGGAAATTTAACACATTACCTCCAAGGTGTTGATGAACTATCTGTGCACATGATAGGGTGTTTCTCTTTGTCTAGACAATGAGGAAGGGAAGTGGAAGGAACACAGTATGTATGTAGATGACATAATTCAGTACCATTTTTATGCTTCCGGCATGGTTTTCATGTTTTATGTTTCGAAGTGTAAAGTAACATACACATATACACTTTGCACAACATTTATAAGCTTCAGGGGATTTATAGTGGCTTGAAGAAATAAGGGGCAATACATACTTCTACAACTCCTCCAGCCCCCAACAATGAATCAATTTAAATATTTAGTTTTCCTAGTTTACGATAATTTGTGTTACAGATGTCTACGAATTACTTCCCTACAACACAGCCCAAACCATAGCTGCTTGCAAGTATTAATTAGTACCTTAGTAATTAGCTAAAATAAACAACCCGATTATTGGGTCGGTTGCGAGTAGTTAGCACCAGAAAATTCAGGTCGGGTTACCGTCAACTTCGGGTAAAATAGAATATCTAAACACTATGGGGTTCGAAGCAAATGAACTACCCGAACCCACACTTGATATTTCAAGTAACTTCGTAATTTGCAGGTATTTATTTTCGCGAATAAAGTTTAGACTTCAGGTAAATAAATTCTTCCATTCTGCATGCAATATTTATAAGGGCACTTGGTTGGGAGTAACAGTGAGGTAGGGTTCGAATTTTTTGGGCAGACGGGAAAATCCAGTGAAAGAATTTGTGAGAAGCATTAGAAAGGAGCAATATTCTTTTTAGCAAGTTTTCGGGCACATTCCTTGCTTTCATATCTACTGGCTAAAATATTAATTGGCAATGAAATTGAGTAACCTACTCCAGGGATGGGATTTCTATGGGAAGACACGATGATATTTCCCAGCGAGAAAATATTTTTGGCAGGGAAATATCAAAGGGAAGGGGTTTATTTTTACGAACAGGAATTTATAAATTCATTTTTGGCAACTTTTTTTGGCACGTACTTTCTAATTTGTTGGCGTGTTTCAGGGAAATTTGTTGCGATAACAGGGATATTTGGATTAGTTAACCTTGTTTGCAGGGATTTAATAGGGTTATTATTTTTGCCAACGGAGATTTTTGAAATCGTTTAGGACCTCACTGTAGGTATGTATATATGGTTCAGCAGGAAAATTCTGAAATGATCTTTCGGGGAAATTTAGAAAAATTTAACCCCAGTAGTGAAGTTGAGCAATACTTTTATAGCGCTTTTGTTTCATTACAGGGCCACACTCTTGGAACAATTCCCTTCAGAAATCCGGTGTTCTTTACTGAAAATAATAAACCTATGAAATTTTTCACACCATGTCAATAAATCAAAGACCCCTGTAGATATGCTTCATGGACTAAATATACTAACAAGAATAGAATGCACCTCTATACATTAGAAATAATATAAGCTTCGGTACCTATTTTGCCACAAAAAGTTACGTAAAAAACGAGGACTTCCCAAAACTGATATTTGCACCCCTCTGTGGGCGTGTAAGTGCCTCATTGAGTTGAAATTTTGAAAATAGTATTTGCAAGGTGTAACATATATGGATTCAGCACGACAATAACGTTGAATGCATTTCTGCTCTTTCAAACCACAACGCCCAGGACCATCCCGAACCGAAGTTATATGGAGGTGAGAGCAGGTAGGTTTTTTCTTAAAACACAGAAATGGATTGGGAGTGAGTCCAGGTTGCGAAATTGAGAGAAAGTTGGAATACAGATTGTGTTCGCTAACGATGTATAGTTACATTTTCACACTGGAGTAAACCACTTCTTCCTATATAATTGTGTAATTTAGATAAGTACTGCTTTAATTGTAAGTTGTTATGCCATATATGTACATATGTAATTATATCCAGCGTATTTATACTTTGATCCAATGCAACTTATTGCTAAACAGCCATCAATCACTAATTGATAGAAATAAAAACAATCACAACAAATATCTCGGAAGGCATTTTGAAAGGTATTTTTCCCCCAATATAGTTATATAATTATGTTTTTGAACTGCCAAAGTATTTTGTACAATATTGAATGAATCTTCCGAAATAGATGTCAAATGAAAGCACCTGATTTCCTGGTTCAATTTGTCTTATGTCAAATGTTTGCCCCGGGACAAAATTGCCCGTTTTTCCGAGTCATTTTCAAATTATAATATTATTGTAGATATTTATTAGCATTGCTTTGACACAGGTAGTAATCTCCAGACACGACACGATTTTCAAATAAACAATGCTCTTCTATGCAGGTAGTGAAGAACTGATAATATGAGAGAGATAGTTAAAGGACGATAGATGGACACAAACGCGTCTAACTAATTCAAGCAGCCTTCTCTACATCCAACCAACATTTAAAGATTTACTTGAGTCTGCATACATAAATATATGTGTGATTACATGGCTACTGTAGCATGGATCAGCCAATCTATATACGTCATGACCAATTAAGAATGTTTTTTTCCAACCCCTTAATTTGCCTCAAAGGTTCTTCAAAGAAAATAATGGCACCTCACAAATACGTCTATACTTTATACAGAAATTGTGAGGTAAATTAACACAATTGTTACTTTTCTAAAAATGTTGTCCGGCGACTACTGGAACCCCATGTTTAGCGCAATTTCAGACAGAAAATTGTGTATAAAATGTGAGAAACTTTGAAAGTCATCTTTTACAAAAATTGAGGTAGTAGTTAGGGTATGTGGATTGAAAATGCCCTGCAGTATTTGCCCGCCCAGATGAAAATGCCCAAAATGCCTGCCCACATGCCCAATTTTGGGCTTTTTTTGACAGGGCAAGTAGGGAATTTTGGCAATTTTCAAGGCCCCAAAATTGGATCACCAGTTGTGATTCAGAATATTCAAATTTATAGGAGCACAGCGAATGAAGAGACACATGTGAATGTATGGTTATGATTGTTCATTAATATTAATTGCAGAAACATTGACAGATGGGAACTCGCCCTCATCCCTCAAAAATTGAGGGCGAGGGAAGAACTCATACCTCGTGAGGGTGCCCATCAATGCGAAGGAGTGCACTCCTTCCATGGTTAGTGTTTGAATGTTTGAAGGTTTGTTGTAGAATGATTTGCGCCGGTGATGCAGAGATCGGTAGATGTCATGCTAGTTCTCTGCACGAACTTGTAAATATTTTCTCGATGTTATTTTCGTAAAGTCTCAACTTTAATAGCGGAAATAAATACCTGTAAATTACCTGAAATATCAAGTTTATGTTCCGGTAGTTCAATAACTGCGACCAGAATTTGAACCAGATATTGTTAGGTATTTTAGATTAGCCGAAGTTGACGGACCCCGACCTGATTTTTCTGGTGCAAATCTTGTACCTACCCGCACACGACCGAATAATCGGGTTCTTTATTTTAGCTAACCCAAACGGACGGATATTTTTCAAATACTATTTGATACTTACAACTTGCACTTTTAGTTTAAGTGCGTATCAAGTCAAGTGCAGATAATTTTGTAGCTTGAACATCAAGCTCAAGTAAAATTAGAATGATAACATGAATTTTCAATCTCAAGTTTTATCATGTTCAAGATAATAATTTATTACTTGATTGCAGAATCTAGGCAAGTTCAAGTACACTGAATGGAAGTACTTGAACAAAGCTTGAGTATAACTTGTGTTTTTGTTGCTGAAAAGCAATGAAAGCATTGAGTAATTAGTGGCGTCATTCCATTCCACTATAATATTATTCAGCAGTCATCATAATAATGACATTTTTGAATTTGTTTTTATACAGTGCACTTTCGCTATAAGAGGCTACCGTATAAGAGCATGTTCAATATAAGAGCAATCACAGGTCCCCCCCTATAGGATTGTTGGGCTGTAAATGTTCCCTATAACAGCACCGCTTATGAGAGCATTTTCTATGTAAGAGCTGGCATTTTACATCTCATATGGTAAACAAGATCCATTATAAGAGCATAGATATGAGCAGACATAGAAACGTTTATGAAACGTTTGCAGGAAAATCTCACGAGCGTGCTTGCGCACAATGTACTGAAGTTGGTGACGAGGAAGCAGAGTGCGTATACCCATCATAAATACAATTTATCCTGGCTACTTTGCCAGGATGCATATGAACCTGAATTACTGGATTCTCTGGATACAATTGAAAAAATTGCAGACAAATCCCTTGCAAAGAATTTTTGGCAGGCTCACATTACTGACTATTTCATTGTAAACAAACATTAATTGAATAATTGATAATATTTGTAAATAGCATTTTAGTTTGTCTTATAATATAATGTACTATGTAATGGCGTTGTCTTATTTAGCCCACTTCTTAATAATGTAGATCTATGTAATGTATAATCAGTATTTTTATATATTTACATTTATGTTCTCTATAGGAACATACCGTTATAAGAGCGCTTTTGGCGTGCTTTTATCGGTGCTCTTATAGCGAGAGTGCACTGTACCACCGACATTAACGTCGCCTCCAGAGCTTCGTTCAAGTCAAGTTTTTTAAGACAACTTGACTTGAACTTGACTTGAACTTGAAGAATTACTAAAAAATAATATCCGCACTTGAACTTGATGGATCAAGTTCTTTAAAATACTTGTGTATTCAAGTACATGTTTTTCAAGTTAATTTTGTACAACTTGAACTTGATAACAACTTGACTTTCAAGTTCGTCGAAAAACTTGACTTGAACGTGAACTTGAACGTGAACTTGAACTTGATTTATCAAGTATTTTGCAAATGAATACCAGAATTGCGTTTTATAATTTTCGAAATAATGTGTACAATATTTATTATACTTGTTTGTTAGTCACCGGTACAAATTAATGAACTATCAAATGTCACCCAGAAGTTTCTTTACAATTGAATCAGCCCGACACTGCGAATAGTTTTCTTGAAGTTTAAATTTTAACCACCCTTTCAAGCACAAGCACATACGTATAGTATCCGCGAGCATAGATAGTCGTTTTGGTGTCAATAAATCAGTTCCCATGCTGAAGAGACATTCCATGGGAACGCTGGTGGCAGACACTCCAAGAAAATCGATAGCCATTTTTGAAAGATTTGGAAATACATTCAATCGATCCTAAAATTGCACAAAAGACAAAATATATTAGTTGATACTGATAGAAAACAATTTTTGTGTCGAAATTGTTTCAGGCATATCAGTTTGATTAATTAAAATGATAGAATGTGAGAAAAATCTTTTTGCCGAAACAGAATATTTTGTCATAAACATACCTTCTTTAATACAATTCTTAATATGGTTTAAAAATAAGTAGTCGGAGGATTAGTTTTTCAATATTCATGTCTTTGGCAAGATTTAGACAGCGTTTGCCCAGTACACACGCATAATTTCTGTTTATGGCAAAAATGGAAAACATTTGTATTTTGAGAGTATGAAAAGGAAAGTTATACTAATTTGCTTACTTTCCACCAATTAAGAATGCCATTTGACATGTCTTTTGAACCACATGTTGGTTCTGACAAGTACTTCTCGAGTTCATCCTGAATACTAAGTCTCGATTTCTTCATTTGTCGAGCAAAAATATCATCACCACAAACTCCTGATGTTTCCTCGACAGTGCTTGGCTTATAGAACTGCATCCAGTGATTTGCGATCACCCTATATATTAGAATAGAAATGCAGCTAGACTGCTGTATGTAAGTACAAACAAACTTTTAAGTTCATATTTATTACTTTTTATAATTTGGAATGAGCTCCTTGAAACCAACCAAGCGGTGCCATTCAAGCTTGCAACGAGGGTTTAGAACTATTGAAAAGCATCAAATAACAAAAACAGGTAATTTATTACTGAAACGCATAGATGTGTACACCAGAGTTTATACGATATTACCTATCCCCATAATGTACACCAGTCCATCCGATTCAGGATAATATTTGTTCAATTTGTCACAGGCTAATTTTGCTGCTTCCAGTATAGACGCGTGATGGCCACTTTTAATCTGCAAGTTTTCAAATTGTAATACTTATTATACCCAATATTTTTTACAGACACGTACATACGTATATGCTTACGTTGTATGACTCCAAGTGATCGTAAATATCCATGTAATAAGCGGCTGTGAGACACATGTTTGGAATAAACTGTTGTGACATCTTCTCTGTCAAACGATTAAAAGGCTACAAAAGAAAACTTATTTAATACCGTAGAATATAAGCGGGTGAGTCTTATGACATGTACATAAATTAACCATCCTGATGTAATAATTACATCATTAATCAGTTTTTCTTCATTAATATGCAAATGATAAAAAGGTATACCTCAAGAAATTTTACAATTTCTGCAACCACCTTCCATTCTGAATCAGATAGAACAAACGGTGTCAACAATTTGTCACTTCTCATGGTCGCATCTAGAGCCTATAAATAATGGCATCTCAACTCCATTACTAAATGTAAACTTCATGAGTATTTCGCGAGTTAATGTATGTGTGCATACCTCCCTTAAAAGCAAACACCGTTTCAGCATTTTATAAGTTGAGTTCCATCTAACGGGCATGTCAACTAGAAGCGATTTGTTGGGGATATTCATGGACTCACAGAAATGACGCAGAGAATAACTGAGGATGTAGGATTTCCTTATTTTACGAACAGCCTTTTTTATCTGAAATGGAAATGGTTCAATATAATTTAAAATTCCTGAATTATAAATAACGTATTAAATTTTGAATATTTAGCAATACTTGTAAAAAACATTCCCATGGCATACATGAGAAGCAATGAAACATTGGGGACCGTTTATTATTGAGGGTACTTCGAAATAAGTATTTTATTGCCTAATAATAAAAGTAAAAGTAAATAATTCTGCTCCGCCTCTTTAAAAAATATTTAGTGATACGAACTAAACATTCTAGCTGTCTTTTCTAGTAACGACCTTATTTTCCTTACTAAATTAAATCCTAGAACGAAAAAGTCACGAAAATGAACTGCCAAAGGAGTAATCAGATTTATTAAAGTCAATATCACGTAAGCTTAGGCAGTTCCGGATAGCAATTGGAATACGGTTAATTGTGTTAACAATGACAGTAAAATTCTTACCCTATCATAAATGGAGGGTTGGTTTGATGCCATTTGGTCATCATCTGATTGTGAGTCTTCCAGAGACTCCGGAGAAACGTCGAAATTTATTTTCGGGCCAATTCGCTTAATCACGGAAAGGGCATCTTGACATGACAGATTTACAATGTGGGCAAAACATCGAATTCTTTGGTCCTTGGGATTAAAATGCAGTCCCTGTAATTTGAAAAAAGAATGCCATTAGTAAATCATTGGGTTCAAATACATGAGTTATATAAATGCTGTAGGTTATACTCAGGGTTGCACAATCGAAAATGCCATGGCATTTTCGGCATTATGCCTGCCCAAAATGCCCTGGCATTTTGGTTATTTTCATTTCATGGCATTTGGGGCATCTATGGCACTTTGGGCATTTTGGGCATATTCAGCCTAGGGCAGGCATTTTCGGCATATTCACTCCAATTTTTTAAATATATGACCTTAGCTACCTGATAATTTTACAAAATAAGTCACATAACAGTATGTTGCAAATAATTTTAATATTCAACTGGATTACATGATAAAATTATAGAAACAAACTGTTTCCAAAAAAGTTGAAACCTGGAGCCAGTTGATATAGACATATTTATGGAAAACTAATAATTCTATTTTCCTTATTTTGTTGTAAAAATTCGGTTGTACACTGTGTCTGTAATTATTTAGATTTCAAGAACAAACATATTCGGCCAAAGATGTAATACAAAAATATAAAATAGTTAAAAGATTAACAATATCATTGTGAGCTTCAAAACTCGGCGTCATCTAAATGTATTTATTGTTACATTTTGAACTACTAGAATTAATACACTGGTTTACTACGGCTGATTAAATGCAGTTTTCCAAGTCGACACAAAATTTGCTACGGAATCTCCAAGTTTTGACATATATTATAACCGTCGCATTGTGTGTATCTAATGAAAGTGTAAAATTTTCTATACATTACAAGCCATTATCAAAATTTATGCTGGCACTGTGCAAATTGTTCTTTACAAATCCAAAAGTTTTTTTAATGTACAGCGTTGAAGGTTTGCAACTCCGTTGGGGCTTATTGAAATAACCATTAGGGAATTAGGCAAATTAAATTCTTTTTTTTAAATCAAGTATAACATTTTCTGAAACTGGATGGGTTTGATTATTCTATGAAAAACTCCCTTATATTTGCTAAAGGAGCAATACTGGCCATAGTGTATAAGTTTCTGTAAAAATGCCCAAAATGCCTGCCGAAAATGCCCAAAATGCCGGGCATTTTCAGAGTAAGGCATTTTCAGGGCATTTTTGGCGTTTTGGGAATTTTCAGGGCATTTTCAGGAGGGCAGGCATAAAACCGAGGGCATATTCGTTTGTGCAACCCTGTTTATACTATGCGTTACCATACGTACTTCAACATTGATTGTAATACAAGATAATGAAACGCCAATTGTATCAAATAATCGGAGTGCTTAACGAAAATAATGTTAATGAAAATACAATTTATGATAAAAACCGTGATATCGTTCTTCATATTGTTTTCTGCTACAACAAATGTTAGTAATTCAATTACCCTGTCTTTCAGTGTTTTCTGAAGCTCATCGAACATTTTTTCCATGTTTGAGGCATTATCACTTGTAATCGCCTGTAATTTCTCTGCTATATTGTAATCGTCCAATGTTCGAATTATTGACTCTGCAAGCTTCACCCCTTTGTGGGATCCATGCAGAATGTCGAAATCCAGAACCAGTTGTCTGTAATTCCAATTCTCGTCTACGAATGTTGCCATAATACCATGAAAACATTTCCCACTTCTTGTAGTCCAGCAATCAACGATAAGTGATACTTTTCCTGGTGATTGCTGTAAACAAAGTTAAAAGCACAATATTAGAAATTACTTTTGCAGTACAGTAGTAAAGTATTTACTAATTAATTATTATTTACTCGTTGTTCCTAGTTATATGTAATGCCACGCAACGTAGTAAATATTTTAAAAATTCAACAAACGGTCTTACGCTAAGCGATTTTTTTGCCATCTCCTTCTCATGAGAGTACATGGCTACAATTTTCGCTTTAATTGCATCGCGTTTGGGAATCTTGGCCGACCCAGTTGAAACATATCCAAATAAGTCCAAAAATGACTGCGCTTCGACGATGGAAAATGGTTGGTCCGTTAACAGAATGAATTCGACAAGACGTCGATGAAATTCTTCATTTGAAAATTGCTAGAAATATCCCGTAATATTATAGTGGATGTAAAAAATACAAGAAATCTCGGAAATGGGGTTTTGTAACACAAAAACATGCTTAGCAATACAGGTTAAAATTTGAGTTCTTCCTGTCCTTTCAAGTAATAGTTACACAGAAACTGTGTCATATTAACCTCAAGCAAACACTTTTGCCAGGGAACAGATTGTCATGGAATTTTTAAAAAGTAATTTTTCACGGATGCCATTCATATTTTTGCAATTTAAATCCTAATTTGTTACAGCAGAAAATAACAGTTCCCCCCAGAAATACACATTTACAAATATACATTTTGAAAACAAACTCCTCATTTCGTTCCTCTCTGAACCCTACATTTTATCTCTATTTTTTAAAAAATATGATTTTTATAAGAAACAAATAAGCTCTTACGGATTTTTTAAACGCTGCAACCAGAGGGAAATCCGTTGAAGTACTGGTAGTCCCGTTGTGATCTTGACCGAGCTTGTTCGCGTGTTTTGACTTTAAGTGCTTAATTAAATTACCAGTACCACAATTTGGTTCCTTTGAATAGTTGCCACTAAAGTTAAAGTTTAAACAGCGATCAAAACCAGTAGACAACTTATGACGTTAGAGCCGCATTACATATTATGAAAATTAAATAGAATGTTGAAAAACAATGATATGCTTACGGACAATAGTTGCATTTGTATTTCTTGGTAGCTTCAGAGTATGTGAAATGTGCGTACACTTGCGAACGTTTTTTACAGGAATTAGTGCTTGGAGTGTCTGTGATTTCATTTTCCAAACTAACTAAATTGTTGGAATCCATATTAAACGTTCACTTTAACTCACTTTGTAGGACAATGAGCAATAATTTTTAAATAAACGTATGACAGCACATTGTGAATTATTGTGAGAGAATCCAACCAATTTGAAATAGGGAATGAAATATTGCTAAAACGTTATGATGTAGCGTTAAAACGATTTACGCCAGATTTCATTTGGAGCGAAAATGCTAGGACTGCTACAAAATATACAATGAAGTTTAACCGCCAAAAATATTCAAGTTATACCCAAGTTATATTCAAGTACATTAATTGCGTGTACTTGAACTTGACTTGATATTGCCATCAAGTAATCCATTGTTTACTTGAACTTGATGGTACTTGAACTTGAAAATTCAGGTTAAAATACTGAATGTACTTGAACTTGATGTTCACGTTTCAAGTTAAAAAATTGACAGTACTTGACTTGACTTGAACTTGATACGCACTTGAACTATTCAAGTTGTACTTGAACTTGAACGCAGCTCTGGTCGCCTCCACGATGCCCAATGGTGAAGATCAAAATTATAATTCTTGTTTCCTGTTCCCATATTTTGAGTAATTAAAAGTTCAGACTTATTGTTTTATCAGGACATTCTTGAACGTTGTTCTTCTCCCATTATTAAAATGAAGTTATTGTACAGTTCACCTGTAATGAAGATAAGAAGAAATTTAAGAACAATTATAATCGTATCCATATCTTTGGTTTACGTGGTTAATCTTTATTAAACAAGCTAAATTATATGCAAGCTTTCGACATCTAACAGACTGTCATCCTCAGGCACTAAAAAGCAAGTGGCAGATAAATTCACACAATGGAAAAAATATAAACATTTTTTAAAATAATTTTTGACGATTGCTATTTTTTTAAAATTAGCAGTTAGAATTTTCTGAATTAATGGCTTCCATGCAACATCTAATAAAAAACCATCATTGACGTTCATCAATTTTCTGTCGGATTGTTGGATTATTAGACCCTCCTTAATTTTCCTCAAAAATTGATTTGGTTCTTTTATAATTGACTTGGCGTTATCCCAATCGATGGAATGATTTCTATTGTTGTAAATATGTCGAGCAACTGATGATTTCTCACGGTTCTTCAAACGAACATGGTTCATATGTTCTTTCAGTCGTATGTGTAAAGGACGATAAGTTTCACCGTAATAAATGTTGTCACATAAATTACATGGAATCTTATATATGACGTGATAATAAGAACAATTTATTATTTCCTGTAAGAATAATTTTTCCTGATATTAAACATAGCGCAGATATGAACCACATACAATCTTATAAATCAATATTAGTTCATCAAGTGCAAGTGCGGATACCTCGTTTAGATGATTTCCAACAAGATTTTCATTTAGACACGTTCAAGTCATGTTGTCTAAAATAACTTGAACGCAGCTCTTGTTGGAATTTAAATTCAAGTTTCTTGAGCGTTCCATTCTTTAAGCGTCATCAAATCGGTGTCATCTCATTGTAATACATTTTGGGCTGCTAAACTTGATATTCTTTTGGCAATGAACTTCGTAATAACTCGTAGCTTTCAAATAAAGATTTTAACAATTGTGGCAATGCATGTCGGGAAAAGACAGGGGAAATTGCTCAATGTCGTATTGTCAAAGGAAGTATAAATAAATACAGATGATTGATATGAATAGAAAATAGAAAGAAAAATTTACACATTTTGCCCGTTCAAATTGAATCGTACATTTATATCTCTATATGACTTGTTTACATTTTCGTTTTAAATAATTTCCGCAAAGAGACAGTAGCACACTGGGTAGTGTTATTAACTTCGAAAGGTGACTGTAATATGTTAACGATCGGGTTTTGAATAATCTTTATTGAATGACATATTAGTAGATCACGAAGAAAAACTACATCGAGCCCCTCTCCCCATAAAATGTATTTAATTACGAAAATATATGGAAGTTATCAACCATAAAAAATTCTGGAAGCAGGTGTTGAAATAAAATAAAAACTCTTCATAGTTGCATGAACTGATACCTTGTATTTGAATTTGCTTAATATGTATAATTACTATATTGGGCCCATTTTCTTTCTACAGCTGATTCCTGCATGTTTGACATATGTTCCTTTAATATAAAAGCATTATCAAACCCTATTTTCCTTTTTAAAGTTTTACTTGCTCACGACCAGTCTTCCTATCCAAACATTCTACTTTTCATTTTCGATCAGCTCAACCATGACGTTTTTCGTTGTCACTTGGTTTTTTGCATGGGTATTTGCATGTAAAGTTTGCGGTTAGTGTTATGTGAAACGAAAATTCTTCTATAGTTATCGCCATTGTGTACACTATTATAAAAGCCCCAAAATAAGATAATTTTTACAGACAATTTTATTCGTTGAACAGAGCCATCTTATTTATTAACTAAATTTGATATTTTAGTAACGGATTCTCTTCTTCCAATGTTTCAGGATTGTCAGTTCCGATAGCTTAAGGAGCTCCTCATTACAACGATCCAGCAACCCGGATGAACCCAGCCCAGTCAAAGGAAGCAGTACCTCTAATTGCAGGAATACAACCAGCCAAACCAAATGAATTTCCCTACCAAGTCTCCCTTCAAGAGAGGCACGAGGGTAAGTGGCACCACATTTGCAGTGGCGTAGTTGTTGCTGAAGACAAAGTATTCACGGCTGCACACTGCATTTATCGCTCAGATCCTGCTAATTTTCACGTGATTGCCGGAGAGCACTAACCGAAGATACGGAACAGATTTCTGGAATTCATGCTGCCATCTATCATCCGAACTACAGCTCGTAAGTTTTATTTTCGGTTCAAAAATAATTTTCGTTCAATACTATCTCTATACTCTACAACTACTCTTATGCCCTGCTAGGTATGAAGTTTCTTCCTGATTGTAAGATTTTATTTAACGTTGGACTGTTACCGAGAGAATGATTTGCGCCGGTGATGCAGGGGTCGGTAGATGTCATGTTAGTTCTCTGCACGGACATATTTTCTCGATGGAATTTTAATCTCACTATCGTATCTAACTTATGCCTCTTTGTCTGGAGGTTGAAATCGGCAGTTCTTTGGTCTGTAATGGAAATTTGACAGGCATTTTGTCTTGGAGCGAGTTTGAACGTGAGAAAGACGAATCACCAGGAGTATTTGCCAGTGTTGCAGCTGAACTAACTTGGATCCTTTCACCGTGAAAGGTTTCATGGTCAAATTGTATTGTCGCATAAATACTTTCTTGAAACATGCTTATAATGTATTTATGCTTCTTTACGATGTTCATAGTATGTTCTTTTATGTAGCATATTGCATGCTATTTGGGGTGCCATTTCTCTAAACAAGAATTTTCCTCCGAGTATTACTGGATTTCATCCGTAACTGTAGTTTTTCTTTTCTATGGAACCATCAAGGCGAAATACTTTTGCTTGTCGTCATTTTATCACAGTGGAATTTTCCTCCGCGTATTACTGTACAGCTCACATTACGATAGTGCGAGATACGATTAAGATGGATTTCGTCCACAAACTTAGTTGGACACATCCAGAGTTTCAAGAGGAAGAAACTTAACCGCAGAGATGCAAGACACTGGACAGTACTGACACTAGACATTGATAGTTTTATGACTGTAATAAAACTAAATAAGTGTATATATACATACAATTATGCACGTCGGTGAAAATAGGGCATGTAAACGAATATATATGCGCATTTTAGAGTTTCGTCGAAAATTCAAATGCTTTTTAGTTTCAATTTCAGTCCACTGGGATCTGATGAAGCAAATCTTAGGAATTGTTTGAAAATATTTGACACATCATGGGGATGGATCATTTTTGTAACATCTGTCCTTAGAAGAGTGCCCAATTTCTTACGACTTTTTCGAATATTGATTCTCAATGGTTAATTGAGAAAACAATATTCCATTCTCGAAGCATTTAATACTGAAAATGTTATCTATTGTGCTACAAGAATCTATTGTATTATTTGAATATGTGTAATACCATAAAGGTTATTTTACGACGTACACAATCATTATGTTAGTAACTACTAAGATGTCAACCCACTTGCAAAGTATTATTACAATATCGTCGTTCTGTGCATTAGCCTGAAGATTCTTCTGCGATTCTACCAAGTGCTATATCACAATCATTTTGATCTGCGATTTTTAAAAACATGTTTATTTGGTACAATTCCATTTTCGCTTGCTTCCTGGCAGGTATATATGTTATTTACAGCTATTATCTAATTTTGTAAGTTCTACTTGGATTCCGACAATTTATTGCACACATTAAAATTATACACATTGGTACGTATTCAAGTTATTAGACATGTATTTTCTTAATTGTCCGAATGTTTCTTAATTTACGAAGTTAAAAGTAGATGCGAACCAACCAGATTTCAGTAGTTTGTTTTTTGATACAACACCCAGATCTATTACCCAAAGAATTTGGAAATTATTAAAAGACATTAAAAATATTTTTTTTACAAAGGAGCAAATCCATGTTGGGGTTTGGTCAAGGTTGCAAGAATCTCTGTGGGTATTACGTATGAACTTTGCCGACAATACTCTGAGTTCCAAGAAACAAAATTAGTGTCACGTACTTCAGCTAAACAAGTTTCAGGACCCATCAAGAACTTGAATGCTGAAGTGAGATGGTCAAGATGTGGTAAGTTTGGTTTTATTTATTGAACGAATCTTCATTCACTTACAATTATAGCAATGGTTAATTAAGTCATGCTTAGGCCCTAAAGAAGAGCACTGTTCGTGTTTGAAAGCTTGGCATAATAAAAAAGATTCTAAGCAAAATAACCACGTAATCCAATTATTAAAATGTTTGATTATAATAGCAATGTTTTTCCTTTCAGTGAATCCCGTGGGTAGAGGTAGTACCTGAGTATTTGGGTACAGGTCCATGTCCGAAATGGGTACTCTGTTTGAGTACCCAAACTGAATGGGAACTTTATGGGTACTATCTGTATGTACCCAAATTTTGGGTAGAGGTATAAACTTGGGGTTTTGTTGGTTGTATCTGACAGGAACAGATACATGCTTCCAATATACCTGGACCTGACAAATTAATACCTGAAAATGTGCGTACGCATTACTTGCAAAGTAATCGGGTCCGGGTACCAACATTTATTTAATGGGTACTTTTAATCAGGTACAGGTTTGGGTACGATTTTTGCCGGTACCCACTATTTGGGTCCAGGTCCAGTTCCAGGTACACCATTTTTGTACCCGTGCGATGCACTGCTTCCTTTCATAAATTATTGATACACCTTGGAAGCGAAGTGACTCATTGGGTTTTTGCGTATTTAAAAAAATCATTGTTATGCGATCATTTGAGGCTTCGCATAGGGTGACGTCCACCGCGGCCGTCACAATAGCATCTGAGTGAGAGCTATGCTTAGGATTAGCAACTATAACTAAATATATGTTGCGCGTTACTGTATGTACCATATATATATACAGCCATGGTGTGGTCATAGATTACGAACAACTAAATCCGAGTAGTTTTGTTTAGGGTTCCCATTATTTCGTGTTTTTTCAAACCTTCAAGAATTATTTTCGAAACAACTATTATTCCTACTCCAACTACATTGGCAGGAAATCAAACCATCAATATAAATAATGTCCACAAAAGGATTCATTGAAATCCGGGTAAAACGTTTGTTCCAATTTGAACCAAAAACAATCCCATTAAAACCGACGTACAATTTTTGAAAAATCGTGACGAGAAACAAACGGACATACGGACAAGGGTATTTAGCTAGGGGGCTGACGCCACCCTAAAAATGGTCGTGTGTTTGTGTTTGCGAATATATAAATGCTTACTGACGATGTGTAACAATTGTTTGTGCTTTGCAGATACTTATGGAGACTGTTTACCTTTCAGGGTTTTCATTAATACAGGATCACCTGGTAGGAACTATATGATATGATATTATGAATGATGTTACTGAAAGTCCGCATGAGATTATATTGTCATCCATGTGACCATGTGTTGTGGGAGTTTTGAATGTGCGCCACGCGCTTGCCTTCGAATAGTTCGTAACGGTCTTTGTGCTAAATTCCTGGCATTCAAATACTTCGATGAAACGGTTGTACTGAAGTTAAATAAAGCAAAAAGTTCAAATCATATAATTTGATGACCACTCAGAATGGCGAGAAAAGGAGAAATTATTCTTCAAGAGCAAAGATGCGGAAAGGGAGATTTCCTGATTTTCAATTATATCTTTGGACGATCTGCCTGTCCTAAAAATATTTAAGGAAACGTATTTTGTAAGTATGAGATTTTAAAAGGTTTCACCCAAGAATTTCGGTGCCAGGAACTGAAAATGGTAAGGAAGATTTCAACCCAGAAA
Source organism: Allacma fusca (assembly GCA_947179485.1). NCBI lineage: Eukaryota > Metazoa > Arthropoda > Collembola > Symphypleona > Sminthuridae > Allacma > Allacma fusca. The sequence continues at coordinate 3,947,040 of OX359245.1, read as the reverse complement.
AATAAGCGCTTCAGTAATTTTTTCTCATGTATTTCCGGTTCCTGGTACCAATATTTTGACATCACAAAATCAAAATAGACTCACATAGATATAACCCCTTGAAATTTACTTCAAAACAAGTTCGAATCTCTTTTGCCGCGTCTTTGATCTTCTAGATGAATTTCCCCAAGCTCGATCTCTGTCCTTGCGGGTCCTGTCCACAGTTTTCAACCAAGAGATTTGCGTGGTGGCTAGCTTCCCGGAAATTTTTGTGCGCTACAGCACTTTAAGCAATTTCAATGGTTTATTCATAATAGAATTTTACCCTCGCCTTCTGCCCAAAAATCATTGGATCGACCTCCAGTTTACCAGTTTGTTTATTTAGGAATTTGTGGATACCATTATATTTCTTCCATTCTGATTGTTGTTCATAAAATGGACCAAAAGATTAAATAATGACACAGCAAGGAGGTTCGTTGGGCCTTGGGTGTATTCTCCCGCTTGTAATTATGATTTGTGTTTCTTTAGCGAGTATCAAATCACCGAATTTTAATTTGTCCAAACAAACCTCGACGGGAGAAGGGAAACCCTTAAAAATCCTACAGCGTATCATTCATCAGTTTTTCTCCTTACACATATACAATTAACTAGGAGGCCAGTAGAATTGATTTAATAATTTGCCAAGTAACTTCACTAGAGTCAAAAGATTCAGATTGTAAATTGATTCTGAGAGATCCCAACGAATTTCCAATGCGTCTTTCGTTACGTATTTAGGTGTAAACTGTGTTGTTTATTGTAACCTCGGTGATTTGCTTTGCTATGATAGTTTATTTTTTGAAACTTTCTGAGGGCATTGGTTGAAAATATTTTCCTTGCACCCAAAATTTTTGACCTTAACCCGGAACAGGATCCATAACTTCACCACTGAAAATTTTTCAAGTTTTGACCTAGTGTTCTGAAACAAAGTTCTGTTAAAAATACTAGGGGGACTCTACGAACGCATTGAGAGGCACCCTGTCAACGAGTACACCTACCCAGCTCTTATTGCCATGGACAAGGAAGTTTTTAATTTGGAAAAATACGTATTTCAAGGCCACGGGGTTTCGATCGACAATGTTACAATGCTTACATCAGGATCAAATCTCTTGCCTGAGCATTTGACCCGTTTGACTCTTATGATGAGATTTAAAATGGGTGGTACCGATCGGAAAAATATTAAATCCGAAGCTAGATTGTGCCAACAAGATCCTCATCCGAAATGGGACAGGTGAGTCAATCCAAAGAACGTTAATTTCATATTAATCTGTCGCGCGACGTAACTTGACCAGTGCTGCGATCGGGTCCAGTAATTTCAAAACTTGACCATGAACTTGACTTGACCACGAAACTTCAAGTAATTTTTAAGACACAACCTGAACTTGATAACTCGCGTTCGTGTAATTACTTGACTTGTCAAGTTCAAGTAATCAAGTAACTTTTGTAAGACCCGAACTTGATCAAGTAATTAAAGTTCCAAACTTGACTTGAACTTGACTTGACCATGACTTGAACGCGACTTGAACTTGATAATTCAAGTTAAGTATCACAAAAAATTAAACATGGCCACAATAACTTGTCGAACTTGCATCGGCAAATTATTTCCTTCAGACTGAAAACAAAAGCGCATTCAGGAAACAATTTTACTACAATTTTTTATTTAAAACCATTCGAGGTCATCTTTGAGCGTATACTGAATACAGTAAAAGCCCGATATCATTGACTGTACAATTTATAAAGGAATTTCCTTCATAAAAAACGTTTAAAGCATTGTGTAAATAAACGTTGGGGTCAAACAAATGCATCCCTAATATTGATACATTCCTTATAAGCTGAGCCCTTATAACGGACTTTCACTGTGTATCTGACGAGTTTTACATGGTGTCAAGTTTTATTTAATGTTCATATACCGTTGGCTAAACTTCCTAACCGGCTATAATTGTAAATGCCTAAAATGAAAACCGGCTATAGCGCTCCCACTACAAACTCTAAAGTGAAACCCGGCCATAATTCCCCTGTGCTTTAGAGCATAAACCCCGGTCCGCAGAGAGGATAGGAAGCGGGGAATTATGGCCGGTTTTCACATTTGAGATTTCAGCTTTATAGCCGTTCTTCGTTCTAAACATTTTAAATTATACCCGGTTAGCAAGTTTAGCCGACGATATATACCTATTTGAGTATTACCAGTACTATTAATTTAATATTTCGTAGACTAGTATTTACTTATTTATTAAACGCTTTTTGTAAAGGGCCACTCAAGCTCATTTTATATTGGAATTTGTTTACACAAATGAAACTAATAATTCTAAGCAACAATATAAATTATCAAGATAATTCTTTCATTTCATGGAGAGGTTTCTGAAAAATAACAATGAGCGACGTCTGGTATACAAGACCTTCATGAAACGGACTCTGATTTTGAATTGTGTCCTTTGATTTATGACATGTACAAACAAAATACCCTAAACACGACATGAAATTGGATTATGATTTTGAAATTGCGTCCGTCCTTTATGGCATGCGAAATCTAAAAATACTTGAACTTGACCATGAAATCTCAAGTTCATGGTCAAGTTTTTTCTTTCCATTACTTGACCCTGAACTTGACTTGAGGTTCAAGTAAATTTCCCTTACTTGTACTTGAACCTGACTTGTCTTAAAATGTCATGGTCAAGCCGAGTACGTACTTGAACTTGACCCGAAAGATTCAAGTAAAAAAATTTGCATACTTGAACTTGACCCGAACTTGAACTTGACTTGAAAACTCAAGTATTACTTGAACTTGTCCGCAGCACTGAACTTGACCGTCATTTATCATTTGCAGGAATAGTCACAGCCACAATTTTGGATTAATTCACTTTAGAAAACCGATCCTTTTCACTGAAAATATTAAACCCATCAAGTTTGCCCAACCCGGTCAAGAAATCAAAGGTCCTTGTAGATTCGCTTCATGGACTAAATCCAAGGTCAAGAATAGAATGTATCTCTATGCGACGGATCTATTGGAAGCAACGGTGCCTATTTTACCGGACGATGTATGTCAAAAGGCAGGATTACCAAAAACACATATTTGTACCCCTCCTTTGCTCTGTGGGCTTGTAAGTGAATCCTTGATGTGCAAACTTTGTCAAATGGCTTATGGGCATACTGCTAAATGAATTCAGAGAGAAATTAAAGTACTTGTCAATTTATAGCTAGACAGTGGTGCACCGCTGATCTGTTCGGACAATAATGTTGACTACATTTACGCACTTTCGAGCCACTACATCCCGGACTATCAACGGCCAAAATTGTGTGGAGGTCAGAGCCTCTCGTCGTTTTCTAAAATCTCAGAATTGGATTGGGCTTGGGTTGAGGAATCGAAATTGGCTACAAAACAAAACAAGGAATGCTATCGTTAGCTATATAAAGTTGCATTTTTGTTTTGAAGTCCTACTACAGTAAAATATTACACATTTATGTGGCAGACTTAAATATTTTTTCTATAGTACAGACAAGGAGTGCTTTTATAAATCAGATCAGTATACATATTACACCTCGATCTTATGTCAGTTTGTCTGAACTTCAGCATAAATAAAACATGGTTGTAGTATAAGAAAACATTTTGTATCAAAAATTTTCAAAGAGTCAAAATTTGAATCTACTAAATAAAATTTGTTCCCTGCTATTGATCAAATCTTTGAATTTGAAGTGCATTGACATTACTACATTGAACATTTTTAAAATCAAATTAAAGTGGGATATAAAGAACTATATACCCCTTATTTAAAAAATCTCTCTATATATTTACATATTCAGTTCAGTTCAGTTTCAGTTCATAGACAGAACTGAATCGAAGAATACTAACTGAACTGAAATTTTGATTTTCGATTCAGTTCACTGTGTGAACCGAACTGAACTGGTTCGACCACTAGTCATGATCCAATTTTTTTGTGTTAGTACCGTTGAATATTGGCATTGGATTAATTATAATTGCTTTATCATGCCGGCAGAGTAATCCCAGGGAAAAAATATATCTGTCGGGGAAAATCTCAATGTGGAGGCTCTGTACTTTGCGAACAGGGAGTTTTTAATTCGTTGGCCTCTTTTTCGCAGGAATTTTCAAAATTTGTTGGCGTGTTATACAGGGAAGTTTGTTACGCAAGCAATGGTTTTCAGATTGTTTATTTGGCAGGGGTTTGACTTCCTGTAGGGACATTATATTTGCTAACAGGGATTTTGAAAATCGATGTCGTTTTTTCAGTATAGGGATTTTTGAAATCGTCGGGAGAGAAATTCAGAAATGATCTTCCGAGGAGATTTACACAAATCCGGTCCCATATTTACAGAGGTTTCATGCGATAAAAAAATGTGTTGTGTATAATAATGTGATTTTTGGACGTTTTAACCACAAAGTTTTGAGAGCATGCGTGGTTAATTTATGTGATTCGTGAGAGTGACGTCATTATGAGGGTGGGTCCATCACTAACGCCAGAAATGACGGCTTAATGACACTAGTATCAGTGGGTGGGATTTTATCATTATTGCGATTTTACATGTGTATTATTGTGGGATTTGTAATTATAATGAGAAAGTTGATAATCCTGACGACATGACACCACCCTCCCATTTCGTGTTTGCAACATGTGAAGTGCTACTATATCATTTCGGTCCTTGCTTCTGAATACAATGCTTCAATATATCGGACATTTCAAAATCCACCCTAATTACCGTTCATTACACTAGCTTCTTACAAAATGGATCTCTCTGTAGAGTACATTCTTTTCCAGATTTTTCAAAGTTGGTCTCATCCCGCTAGCCCAAGAACTCAACGAGGCGATAGATGTGTAGCAAAGTGAGTATGTATTTTCTGAAAATACATGACAATATTGATGTTTAAAATTGCTCCATCCCACTCAAAATTTAAAATACATATTTTAGCTTAGACCTTTAAGAACAATAAATTCGAGGATATTATTTTTCAGGAGCGAAGTTGCAGTATTAGTAGACCGGTATTGTAAAAGTTTGAAATGGCTTATTTCCGCTCACAATTTATACATAAAGATGCTTCTGTTATTCGGAAATTTCATGGGTTTTTCGGGAGAGCTACGAAAAATTTGGGTAAGTTCAGAACTGTAGGTATAACAGATAAGACCACAATTTTTAGGAATTTGCGAAAAGGAGATTTCCTGGTTATTCATGGACAGTCCGCCTTTACTAAAATACTTAGGTTGTAGAAGATTTGAAGGAGATTTATTTGAGTCCAGTGTCATCAGTCAAAAATTTCCCCTACAGATTCTAAAAACATTAAGTAAGATTGAAACGAATGACGGCAGTGCAATATTTACTTTTTTAAAGCACTTTGTAAACTCTGTCCCACATTTTCAGTTCCTATGGGATCTGAAATATTTGACATGGGCAGATGCTACTAGGCTCAAATGAATCCAATGAAATGAAGTTAGGCTGCACTCACATAAGGCGCATGTTATGTCCTTTCACGTGAAATTTTTCTCCGTTACGGAGAGACCTCTCACATAAGATCAGATCGTTTGCAATTACTTACGGAAGTGTGACTGTGACATGTCTGTTCGTAAGCGGCTGGAAAGTTGTTTCCGTTTTGTTGCTTCCGGGATGCCGACAAAAATTTTTACGGTTACGGAAGGAACATTTGAGTACTCCCTTTTAGAGACTCTTTTTCTGCACCTTTGCTCCTAAAGATGAATTTCCTTGAACTTGTTCTCTCTTCTTAAAGGTCATGCCCAAAATGTGTATTTTAACTGTTGAGCGTGTGGGAGCAATTTTAAACATCAATGTTGTCATCGCATGAAAATGCACAAAATCCCCTCGCCCAATATGCCTTATTGTGCCGTCCTTACCCCTGAAATGAAAATGCTCTGACATTTTGGGCGGGGAAGTTGTTCAAAGTGCCGGGCATTTTCAAATCGACCCTAGTAATAGATAATTGGAATTTGGAATTAAATGCATTATTTCAAAAAAAATTTTGTCATGAAATTATTTATTTACGATGGATTAAATTTAAAATCACGACATCCCAGAGCCACTTAAACAAGCACGAGCAATTAAAGTGTGTCTAAATGCCCTTTCTAAGATCTTAAACGTTTTTAAAGCATAGATATTTATACTATGACGATTATCACAAGGTATTATTATTATTTCGCGGAAAACACTAGAGGCCACCCCCTTGCTTTATAGGGCTGACTGAGGACCAAGGTGAAAAATATTTATTACCCCAGGTCGCAACTACAGTATATGATAAATGAATTTTATAGTTGCGTTAATGTATCTATGAAACATAGCTATGCAGGTTTTGTAAGTACAGCATTTGAATGCAGACAACTCTCGTAATAAGGGATGCTCAAGGGACCGGCAAAATCTGTCTCTTATAAACATGAATCCCTTATATAGGCATAGTGTTATACATTTTGGAAATAGGAATCGGGGCTTCAAATCCCGATCAAGAAATCCCTTATAAGGGTATCCTTCATAGCAAGAGTTTACTATAAACTTATTTTAAAATCTTCAGATAATAGTGTTTATATTTTATCGATTTGATAGACAACTAGACGATCTAGATCGCTTGGCTGTGTCTAAAAAATGTCTGGCTGGGAAAGCTTAATCCCGTCGCTTGGGCGTTTTCCCCTACCAAACACCCGTATATTTCAAAATCCCTGTTGGAAAAAGTCAACTAATTTCAAATTACCAGTTCATCTAAAACAATTTCCCTATCAAAATTTTTTTCCCCCCGAAAATTCTTTCTGTCTTTTCCCAAATCCACAGATCCTATCATCACGAGTGTGACAATATTTAGTATAGTAATAATTTAAATGGTAACTGAAGACTTAAAAGCTATGAGGTATGTTGTACTATCTATATATGACTGCCTGGTCTACTTATGACCTTGTGAAATGCTCAATGTCCGTGTTTCCTGTTGATCCCGTTGGCGAATATTTGTCTTTCAAGATACACGTTTATTCAAAGATTTCTGGTAAGAGAATAATCTATATGATAGCTGCGCTTCGCCAATTCACTTTTGCTCATAGATAAGTGTCGTGGGATTTGTCCAAAAAACAAAAATGTCTTAGATTTTCTCTGATTAGCCCGTAATGATACTTGTCTGACACATAGTAATCAAATCAAACCGTCGTGGTAATTATTCTGTAAAACCTACAGTACGATTCACAACTCTTTTAGAACTAAAGGTATGATTTCAATGACATTTGACATGGACATTTACTTTACTTGGATTACACAATTAATCAAAATAATTATCACAGCCAGTAATTAAACCTAACAATCAGCTGCTATTATTAAAATGATACACATTACTTTTTGTCTGATGACAAAATTTTCTTGACACAGCTCTCTTTAATATTATTAGAATTACTACAGAAATATAAACGAAGTGAGGATTCACCATGAAAAAGAGGATATGCACATAAATGTGAGATTTTTAATACACTTAAGTTAGTTATTAACGGTTATTAAAGCACTCGTTTAATTAATTTCTATAGTTCAAACGGACCACTAAAAATTAATTAAATTCTTATACTATGCACGTATTACGAGCAAAGGTTTGTATGTCAATCCATTGTAAATTACTAATACAGATTCCATCACGATGACTATTACTGTTCAGGGGATTTCTGACACGTCCTCAGACCTAAAACGATTTTTAAGTGTGATGATTTTAAAACAATGTTCGTAGTCATGCTTCACTGCAGAGAAATAGGCATATATCATATCGACCTGTGGTATCGTTTTAAATTTTGAAACTGGTGACGTGTCCTAGGAGAATGGGGCAAAATGCACTCGAGTTATGAAATCCCTATGAGTTTTGAAACATACTAGGGGAGTACTAAATCATGTGCTATATTTTGTTTGAATGCACGTGTACCATCTGAAAGTCTTACCTTGTTAGGGTCAGAAAATACATATGAGACAAATAATAGGTGAATTGTGTTTTTGGTACATAACAAAATATCATTTTCAAAAATTGGTAACAGCATTTCAGTAACATTGAAACTTACTATGGCATAATAAAAGTTCATAAACATATGTATAATAATTATACATATATTATTATACATATCTTATAATAAGATATGTTATTATAATAAGATATGTATAAGGAGTTCGCTAGAAAATCAGCTCAATTTGTCCTAAAAAAGCAAAACCAAAACTACATATAGGTATATCCCTAAGGAGTAACGGCAGAACAAGGGATTTGTGCTAAAAATGACCAGCAGCCCTTCCTGGCATTATAAAGGCGTAAGGGCTGCTGGTCGGACTTGAAGCTCCCAGATGGGAACCATGACGGGCCATGGACACATGTCCCGTGGCTGGCGATGCCAACGCAAGGCTTGATTTTACCATTTCCGAACCGAGTTAAGCCGAGTGCTCTTCGGAGCTTGGCAGCCCTCCCCGATACCCCTAGGGGGAAAGGGCAACCAAGGGGTGGACAGAATGTCCTGTTTAGTGGTGCTGCGTGATGGTAACACTTTCCACGCACCACAGTGTGCCATTGGGTGTTTAGTAGGACTTAACAAATTGGTTGTAAATCTCGGTAGCGATCTGGCGCCCCTCCCAATGCCTCTAGGGAGACCCGGCAGACAAGAGGCTGTCCGAGGACCAGTCGGGCGATCTTTAGGGACATGGCAACATGTCCCACACCCTGGCTGACCAAAGGTCAGCCTAGTGTAATTTTTGGAAGTTTATTGAACCATTGCCCCTCCTGATATCCCTAAGGAGTAACGGCGGAACAAGGGATTTTTGCTAAAAATGACCAGCAGCCCTCCCTGGCATTATAAAGGCGTAAGTGCTGCTGGTAGGTTTTGAGGCTCCCAGATGGGAACCATGACGGGCCATGGACACATGTCCCGTGGCTGGCGATGCCAACGCAAGGCTTGATTTTACCATTTCCGAACCGAGTTAAGCCGAGTGCTCTTCGGAGCTTGGCAGCCCTCCCCGATACCCCTAGGGGGAAAGGGCAACGAAGGGGTGGACAGAATGTCCTGTTTAGTGGTGCTGCGTGATAGTAACACTTTCCACGCACCACAGTGTGCCATTGGGTGTTTAGTAGGACTTAACAAATTGGTTGTAAATCTCGGTAGCGATCTGGCGCCCCTCCCAATGCCTCTAGGGAGACCCGGCAGACAAGAGGCTGTCCGAGGACCAGTCGGGCGATCTTTAGGGTCATGGCAACATGTCCCACACCCTGG